>JAJJWX010001127.1:0-374081 GCA_023529315.1 Papaver bracteatum
AGAAGAAAATATGGAAAGAAAAGAAGTTGCGAGCGCTATGAAGAGTTTGGGATTCTCATGATCTTCTCTTCTTCGCAGAAAAGACATGAGAAGAGGCAAGATGTAGGACCAGAATATCGCTACAACGATATTCTTGCGATATTAACAACACTTCTGCGAGGATATCGCGAGTACCTCAACAACATTTGATGAGTGTCGCAGAATTGCTTAATGAATGACGTAATGACTGACGAGTGAGGAAACATGTAAAGAGAATGTGCTGACTTGCGATGGTTATAAGTTGGTGAGAAAGAAAGAAATGGTTTTCGCGATGAGATCGCAATATAAATCCGAGATAAAAGGAAGACTTAGCTGTCATCCATTATGTAACTACCCTATAAATAGAGACCCAATATGTCCAGAAAAGGATGATGTATTTTTGAGAGTTGAGAAAGTCTATAGGAGAGAGAAATATCAAGAGAATGGTTGTGTTCATGATTTTTCACATGTCTTGTAAACATTTCTAAGAATCGAATAATAAAAGTGACGTTTTAATCTCCAATTTTCTAGTGGATTTCGATAGATTCTTATCAAGGGTGTAGTGTAGGATTTCCTGCAACTACATATTGAACCAACTATTGTACACGTTTGGGTACGGTTATACAAACCCAAAATCGTCAAGTACATGTGTGTATGACAAGCTAAGTTTTCGATCTAATGGTTGAGATATATTATCTTGTATCTAATCAGGTTTTCATCTAACGGTGAATATTGAATGCTTTGTTACTAAGCTAACATTGATTGCAAACCCTGATTTGAAAGACTATATAATGGAGAACTCTAGCAACTGGGAAACCTAATCCCCACACATTCTGTGTGATACTAGTTTTCTAAGCTAGAGTCGATTCTCCTTTAACCTTTGGGTTTCTTCTTCTAAAACTAGGTTAACGACTTAAAGACTTCATTGGGATTGTGAAGCCAGACCGATACTAATTTTCTTGTAGTTCTGTGATCTGATCTTGATGTTTCTATTGTATGAGTATAATTATAATAATTGGCTTGAGATTTCTATCTCTGATAGGCAAGATATAAAATTAATCACAAATATCTTTGTCTCATCGTTTGTGATTCCACAATATCTTTTTTCGCTGTATCGATTAAGACTATTGTGAGGTGATTGATAAAACTGAGCTGTTCTTCGGGAATATAAGTATGGTTTTATTGATTGGTTCCTATTCACCTTAATTTATCGAAATACGAAACAAAACTCATAGGTTTATTCATGGGAGGCGAATTTATCTATCTTGTAGACTTTTCTGTGTGAGACAGATTTGTTTGCTAAAGTCTCCGACTTTGGGTCGTAGCAACTCTTGGTTGTGGATAAGATTAGCTAAGGGAATCAAGTGCGCATTATCCTACTGGGATCATAGGCGTAGGAGCATAACTGTACCTTGGGTCAGTGTGAGATTGATTGGGGTTCAACTACAGTCCATACCGAAGTTAATTTGGAGTAGGCTAGTGTCTATAGCGGCTTAATACAGTGTATGTTTGATCTAGACTAGGTCCCGGTTTTTTTTTGCATTTGCGGTTTCCTCGTTAAAAACATTCTGGTGTCTTTGTTAAAAACATTCTGGTGTCTTTGTTATTTCTTTTCTGCATTATATTTTTATATAATTGAAATAATACAGGTTGTGCGATGTTCAATCGATTAGAATATCCGACCCTATTGGTTGTTGATTTAAATCGATTGACACTTGGATATTGGTCTTTGGTACCATCCAAGTTATCTCTCTTTGATTAGACTCGCGAATCATATTTTCTTGAGTAAATCAAATTGAGAGATTGAGATAATAACTTCTTGAGGTATTTTCTATTGATTGAGTCTAGTTGATTCTCTAGAAAAAAAAACGCGTAGTTGTCCATACAGATTTCTAATCGAAATATTGGGTGAGGTTGTTAGACCCCTGCCTTTTTCAATTGCTTTATATAAAATAACGGGAATGGGATCATCATCAAGTTCAAAGGACATATCATCAAAGTTGTCTTCCTTTTTGCTTCCTTCCATCATGCACTTACTCAAAATATAGTAGAGATCTTGGTGTTACCGAACCAGTATACGTATATCAAAAGACTTGATACATATTTAAAGGAAAAATTCCACAAGAGAAACCAGGGTTTCTTGTATATGTTTGTTAACGGGCAGGTGTGCATAGATATATGGTTAAGACCCATGACGAGGTCGACTAACGGATGGAGCAAATAGGTTAATAGAATGACAGGAATCATTGATACAAGGTGACTCAACAGTCATTCTAGGAAGAAAAAAACTAGTGTATCTTAAGAAGGAATTAGGTAAACAATTTTTTAAGAAAAATTGTTCAAAGCAAACTATATAAAGAAAGAGAATACTGTCATCACAATACAACACATACCATTTGTCAAGAAGAAGATCTTCATTGAGAGTTATGTGTATCTTCTCATTGGTCTACATAGAAGGGATACACATAAAAGAATAGTCAAGTTGTATTTTGATGAACATGAAGTTCATCAGAGGTGTTGACACACTCCTTTTTACTCTCCTCCCCTATACTAGAATTATCAGGAGAATGACAATAGTTACCTGGATCAGCCGCTTTGCTTGCCTTCTTGATCTTGTGCTTGAGACCGTTGATAGTGGCCTTGAGTTTCGAGATACGATTATTGATGTGAATGTAATCAAGGACACTTATTTTATAGGAAAGATAATTATTGAGCGAAAGAGAGGGTCTTGAAGATTCGACATCTTTTCCTTCTTACAGGTTTTTCACAGTTATCAGTCATCCATATAACCTTGTTCCTTTTGCCATTATAAGTGAAGGAACTGTTATGTCTATAATAAAGAACATGTTCATTGGAACACTTTTCTTGATTGTGGAATGAATTTCTACCTGAACACTGAGGAACTGGTTTGACTACTTCCTTGGACATAAGTAAAAGAATGTTGTGAATTTTTTCATTCCTTAGATGGAGATAACATCTTTTCTCGATGTGACCTTTCTTTCCATAATAAAAGCAGTTGATCAGACAATTTATATCCATTCTCAACTGAGTTTTCCTTGTAGGTTCATGTTCTCTGTTTTCAGATACATCTATGATAGTAGATTGAAGAAGGTTTTTAGCCTTGAAAAAACACGTCTTACTACTACTTGGAGCATCTATACCTTTACATCCTAGACCACGTATATCACGATGTTCTTTACATGCTCTAAGCATAGAAGTTAGTTTCGTAGCGCTCGAATTGAATTTTTTTCAAATTCTCTTCTAAAGCCTTTACCTTCTTAAGAGATGTGCTAAGATTGGTCTCCAATTGTTTTTCTCTCATGAAAAATGCATTTTCTCCGATGTTAAAACATTCTTGTTGAGAGACACAACTTGCATTGATTTTTGCGAGTCTTTCTTCCAACGTAACGAGATTTTGACGAAGACCATCACATTCAGAAATTTTTGATCACATGTGTTCATTACGATCTTTAAGAGCAACTTGTAATAAGTTATCATATCCCTTAAAGAGTTTTTTCAATTTTCTGTTTTCAACACAGAGAGGAGTTAAACATTTAGTCAAGTAGGATGTTGACTTATTTTTCTTTAGGAGATGATCAAAGAGAATAATGAACTGAGAGACTTCTCCTTCGACACTCTGTCCTTCTTCTGAGTCACTTACATCAGAAAGGTCATTTAACTGTTCATCTAAACTGGCTTCCCAGTTAAGTGTGATTTTAGAAGAAGATGTAGAAATAACATTCTCAGTGGAGCCAGGACAATTAACCAAGTTAGAATGTCGATGAACTGGTGGTGTATGATTAGAGATATTCTCATCCATATCAGATCGCTACAAACACAGACTTGTAAGGTATTTAATGTGTTTTCCTGCTCTGATACCAACCACACCCAATAATTCGTTTGGAAATTTGAGAGGACTTACTCCGATACACTTTCTAGAGAATCAATTAGACAATCAGACTCAATCTAGAGTAAAGTATATCAAAGAGTTTTAATATCTCTGTTTCACAATATAATCAGCAAATCAAACAAATAGAAATCCGTGAGCCTGATTATTATGTGAAACAACTTGAACGGTACCAAATACCAATGCTCAAGTGTCAATCAATGTAAATCAACAACCAAAGGTTGTATATTCTAATTGATTGATCTTAACGCACAACCTTTGATATTTCAATTATATAATAACAAAATATAATGCGGAAAAGAAATAACACAAACACCAAAATCTAGTTAACGAGGAAACCGCAAATACAAAAAAAAACCTCAGGACCTAGTCCATATTGAACACCACACTGTATTAAGCGGCTACAGATACTAGCCTACTACCAATTAACTTCGGACCGGACTGCAGTTGAACCCTAATCAATCTCACACTGATTCAAGGTGCAGTTGCGCTCCTTATATCTCTGATACCAGCAGGATATTATGCACTTGATTCCCATAGCTGATCTCACCCACAACCAAGAGTTTCTACGACCCAAAGTCGAAGACTTGATATACAAATCTATCTTACATAGAAAAGTCTATAGGATTGAATAAATCCGTCTCCCACAGAAATACCCAAGAGTTTTTGTTCCATATATTAATAAATAAAGGTGAACATTAACCAATTGATAACCCGAGCTTATATTCCCGAAGAACAGCCTAGAATTATCAATCACCTCACAATAAACTTAATTAACTAGCGAAACAAGTTATTGTGGAATCACAAATGATAAGACGAAGTTTATTAGTGATTACTTTTCTATATTGCCTATCGGAGATGTAAAATCTAGATCCAATTATTTCAATTGCACTCAACACGATAAAAATAACAAGATCAGATCAGGCAACTACAAAAAGAATAGTTGGATCTGGTTTCACAATACCAATGAAGTCTTCAAGTCATTAACCTATAGGGTATCGATAAGAAACCTAAGGTTAAAGGAGCATCGACTCTAGTTATGAAAATGGTAACACACAATAGGTATGGGGATTAGGTTTCCCAGTTGCTAGAATTCTCCTTTATATAGTTTTCAAATCAGGGTTTGCAATCTAATTTACCTTGGTAACAAAGCATTCAATAATCATCGTTAGATGAAAACCCTAATTCAACCGAGCTAATATATTTAAACTGTAAGGACCCTCAAGCTCGTCAACGCTATTTGACTAGTCTAGCGATAGTCAATAGATGATTTAACCGATGATAACTCGATTATTTTGACACGAACGTTAGTTAATAAGAACTAATCTAACAACGAACTAGATACTAAACTAGTAACGATAGATAAATCTCGAAAAGTTATGCGAAAATGACTACTCGCACGTGTCTTATGGATACCGTACGAAGAAGAAATCATAGGATGAGTATGAAGGGTAAAATTGTCATTTCATGAGAAATCACTATTGACGTAACGCAGACACATTATGTATGAGATTATCAAGCTAGTGCGTGTCTTAGTGGGTCTTATCACCGAAGCCGATCGAAGAGAAATCAATTTTCTCTTCTTCTTTCTCTCATTTTCTCTATTTTTCTTCCTTTTCTTCTATTCATCCCGTTCTTCTCCTATGAGGGACTTATGTTATGAGGGTGATATTTGATTGAAGAAAATCATTGATGGGTGTGTATAATTGATGGAGAGTCGAGGTTATTGTTGATTCAGCTTAGGAGGAAGAAGAAAAGATGAACCGGAGAAAGAAGTTAGGGTTCCTGATATTCTGATCGTGAAACTAATAAACCAAGGATGGGTTTGAAGAACATACCCTAAAGAAGAAGATTATTAAGTGGATTTTAGAGTTTGATTTCAAGGAAGATCTCAGTTTGAGGAATCAATGAAATTAGGGTTTTAAGAATGAAGTTGAGTCTATAGGTGAATCGATGGGTTAATCGGGCTGCAGATAGATGAAGATTATAAGGGTTGACGTTAATTAAAGTTGCAGATTGTTTTGATATTCGAATCAAGAAGTTAGGGTTTAAATTATGGTTCATATGGATAAGAATTAGGAATTTGGAATTCGTTATAATGATGACTAAGAAGGAATTGAAGATGGGTTTTCCGTAAATTAGAGTTTATGGTTGAATTGGGTTATGATTCTGTTTGAGTGAAGATTTCGAGAACTGGATGTGATGAACTGTGAAGTCAAGGCTTCAGAAAAATTGAAATGGGAGGTTAGACATTCAGAGGATATCCGGAGGATGCTGATTCTTAGGTAAGATTTTAATTTCGTTTTAAGTTGCTGTTTCGGTTTTAGTTGTTTAGATTATGGAATCTTGTGTTTGTGAATGTACCGTTGTTATGTTGAGTATAGTATGAACTGTGATTGAGTTATGAAGTTGTTGCAGTAGTTAAGAGTTTGAGTTAGATGATGAATCTGGTGGTGGTAGTGATTTAGTAAGGCACATGATTGGAGATGGTGTTGATACTAGAGTAGCTATTGATGCAGGGCATGGAAAATTAGCTGATGTTGAACTGGGAGAGGTGAATATAGTTTGTTAGGAGAAACTAAATAATAGGTTGAAGTTATAGTGGTTGAAGTTCATGGTAGTTGCTGGTGTTGGTGGTGATATCATTGTAGAGTTGACTTGAGGTTGTGCAAGCACATGGAGAAGGATTTAATGAATCTTGAGTAAACCGAGTGTAGGTGAAAGAATTGTATGAGGTATATGAACTGTAGGTTGGTGGTGATGGTTGTCTTGATATTGAAATGGTGGTGTTGAAGTTGCAGTTTAGATATGTTGGTGGTTTGAGATGATGGCCTTCGATGTATTGAGATTGCAGGTAATGGTTCAGTGTGTGAATGAGAAGGCAGTGGTGGTGTAGCTATAGTTCTTATTTCAGAACTGGTGTTGGAGGTGGAAGTATTAGTGGAACTGTAATTGTAAATTGTGGTGGTGATTATGAATGTAAGAACTGTTACAGGCATGGATGAATCTTCAGTAATTATACTTTTTGCGTTTTTGTGCGTTTGTGTGTGTGTGTGTGTAATTACACTTTTGGCGTTTGTGTGTGTGTGTGTATTGGGAAGAATCTTCACCTAATACAACTTGTTCTGTACTTTATTATGAATCGGACAAAAACACCCTCACAAAAAACTCCTACAGATTTCAAAACCAAAGATTAATATTTGTAGGAGCAGAATCTCGCAGCATTATTATGCTTGCGAATAATTAACGACGCAACAAATGATAGCTTGCGAAATTGTGGAGAGAAAAGACATCTTGCGAGCAAGGCTGCGAAGACTCGCATGACATATTTTAGATCCGAAATTGCGGGACAACACAACTGTCATCTTTTATGTAAAATCATATAAATAGCCATTTAGGCATAAGAGAAAGGGAGAGTTCTTTTAGAGAATAGATTTTGGAGAGACATTTGAAGTTAGAATTTTGTAAAGAGAGAGAGAGACTTATTTTCTTGATGATCTTCTTCTCCAAAAATATAGAGCTCCAAATATTCATTAATGGAGTCTCAATTGTAAAATCATGTAATTACATACATTCACTAGTGAAGAACCATGGATGTAGATCACAATGATCGAACCATGTAAAAATCCTTGTGTCTCTTTTACAATTTTAGTACTTTAATCTTCATTTTCATATCAAATAAATTAGATCGTCAAATCAAATTAATATAATCTCATGAGGGTGTAGTTGTAGGATTTCCTGCAACTACATTATTGGCGCTAGAAACAGGGAGGAGTAATGGATTTATCCTTCCTGTAACTTGTTGGTTCAATAAATTTTCATGAAGATTAGTTATTATCCACACTTTTTATTTAGATCTATAAAGTTTGGGTTCAAAAATGGATATTTTATAGAAGAAATTACACTTTCAAGGAATAAACATCATCAACAATTCAAAAACATGAAAAGAGATTCAGGGAAATTATCTATTGCTAGAGTTGGATCTCGCCAGATCTACAAATCATAGGAAGAAATCAAAAGTTTCTTGGAAGTTTTTCATATTCAAGAGAAAGAACAAGAGGCAATTTGTGAAGAAACAAAGGAAGGACGAAGAAGAGATAAGACGCAGACGCTGCAATTTATGTCATGAATAGAAATTCGCAAAGATGGTTTAAGGATGAATGAGTAACAGAGAGGTCGCAAGTTCGATTATGCTTGCGAGCATAATTTTATTATTTTTTACAAAGAGCGAAAAAAAATGAATAAGTTCACAATATTGTTTCATTATTTCGCAAACAAGAGACAGCACAGTTGGTCATCTGCGAATTTAAGGAATTCCATGGTCGCGGGATCAATTCACAGCACAGACATATTTTTTCGCAAGTATATTTACGATATTTCGCAGAGAAGAGTTTATGATTACTTCGCAGAGATATTTCGCAAGCAACAAATAGCACAGATGGTCAAGAAGGAAGTATGCGAACTAGAGGACATGAGATCGATTCTCCCTGCGAGCAAATAATTTTTTACTTCGCAGATATTCATCTCGCAGAATTAGAATATGATAACTTCGCAAGAACTTTGATTATTTCACAAGAGATGCTTAGCACAGTTGGTATATCACGAGAAAATCCAAGAAGCAGGTCAAGGGTTCAAGTCTCACTTCTCACACTTGTTTTTGCGACTCACATGAAAGCTAAGTACCACTTTCCTTGAACATTTTACTTTTACAGAAAATAAAAGATTTTTGATTTGATTTACAAAAAAAAAAAAAAAAAAAAAAACGATTCAATCGCACAATTACAAAGATTTCAAGATTTCACAATTACAAAAGAAATCGAGAAAAATCTCACACAAATCAATTTATATGTTTCTCTTGAAAAATTTGCTTTGTTTCAAATGATATGATATTCAACATGGAGAGTAGTAGCGGGCAAACCTTTATCGCGTACACTCGCGAAGCAACATTCGCAAGAGGCAAAGAACCTCAGTGCGTCAAGTAAGGGGTACCTATTAGGATCATTTCCATGAAAGATATTTATCAAATGAGATGAAATAAATCATACAAAGGAAATCAAAACAAACAAAAAGATTTTGAAGTAGCATATAAATAAAAAATAAGAAATTTTGATAAAAGAAATGTTGAATACTAATCTAAATTCTTATTTGCATTACAAGACAACAACATGAGGCATAGAATGTGGAATAATAATTTCGCAATACATCTTATTCATGATCGGGGGATGGATACATCTTATATATTTCGAGGATTGAGTACTTCTTATACTTATTCAAGGATACTTCATACTTCTTATACTTCAAGGATTGATATTCTTTACTTCGCAACATTCTGAAACTTCGCAAAAGAATAGAGGCAAGTACGTACTTTTCAAGTCCAGTATTCTTTCGCTCGTTCCTTCATCAACAAAGATCAAAGACTACTCCAACATCTACAACAAATAGTTTTTTCCTGAAGATCGCTCTTCAAGCAATATTCAAGAAAAAATAGGCAAAATGTAGGAGCAGAATCTCGCAGCATTATTATGCTTGCGAATAATTAACGACGCAACAAATGATAGCTTGCGAAATTGTGGAGAGAAAAGACATCTTGAGAGCAAGGCTGCGATGACTCGCATGACATATTTTAGATCTAAAATTGCGGGACAACACAACTGTCATCTTTTATGTAAAATCATATAAATAGACATTTAGGCATAAGAGAAAGGGAGAGTTCTTTTAGAGAATAGATTTTGGAGAGACATTTGAAGTTAGAATTTTGTAAAGAGAGAGAGAGAGACTTATTTTCTTGATGATCTTCTTCTCCAAAAATCTAGAGCTCCAAATATTCATTAATGGAGTCTCAATTGTAAAATCATGTAATTACATACATTTACTAGTGAAGAACCATGGATGTAGATCACAATGATCGAACCATGTAAAAATCCTTGTGTCTCTTTTACAATTTTAGTACTTTAATCTTCATTTTCATATCAAATAAATTAGATCGCCAAATCAAATTAATAGAATCTCATGAGGGTGTAGTTGTAGGATTTCCTGCAACTACTATATTTTCTCTTTACTTCTTTCTATCGACGAAAAATAATCACAAACTTCAAAATGATGATTCCTTTGATTTACAACCATCAAAATTTTGAACGCTTCATCACCAAAGGTACGACGGTTATGGTGGATTAATATTATCTTAGTAGTGAAGGTTGAGAACCATCTTCAAAACCAAGAGAATCAAATGAAAGATTTTACGATATTATGTCTTCAAATAAACTGGAGTTTGCTGAAAATGAGAAATTTCTGCCTTCTGGTACCCAATTAATTAAATAGTTTCTATATATGTTTATCAATAGAAAAATCTAGTATATAAAACCTTGGTTCGTTCATACCAGGAGAAGAGAAATAAGGAATTCACTTTCACCATACAAGAAGTGAATACCTAGATTTCTTTATTGTGTAGGTGATGGTGAAATGTAGCATTTCTCTTCCACTTGAGTGATGGTGAAATTGAACATTTCGCTGTTATTTTAATGATAGTGAAATATAAAGTTTCAGTGTGATATTGAAATATAAAGAAGTTTACAGTGTCCATTTTTCTTCTTCTTCCAGTTTGATTATTTATTCTGATAATATCACACTAAATTTGATGTTAAGGTTGTTCCATTCGCTGCTTTCTCTAATAATGAAGAAACTCATCACGTGCACATATAATTCAGTGTCCTTCGAGCATCTCCAATTTAAGGAACATTTTCTAAAACCGAAGGAATTTGTGTTTTGAAAAAGAGATAAAAACATGGTCTATGGGTGTTGATAAAGCGCAAAATTCCGTGAATTTATATAAATAAGGACCTGGGAGATTCTACTCAAGGAACTTGGTACTAATTGTGTTCTGAAAGAAGTGTTAAAACACTAGTCGAAAGAGGAAAAACCATTTGTCAAGGACCACCACAGCGGAAAGGGGAAATGCGATACCATCAAATTAAATATATGCAATGCTAGATGTTATAGGCATCCTTTTATTTTGTAAATATCTGCAAAACACTTTACAAATACTCTTGAAATACTTATATACGAAAATAATACATAGAACTTTTTATGTTGCCTAAATCATTTGGCCAATATTTAGAAATAAGAGTGTTCTTTAAGTTTCCTGCCATTGGATGAGAAAACATACTATTTATGGAAATAACTTATGTTTCCATAGATTTGGAATAAAAAAATAAGAGTGTTCCTTGTGACAAAAATACTTAAAGGACGATCAAAATGGGCAAGGATTTGGAAGAAAAAAATATGCATGGTATTACAAAAAGTTTATTAAATGGAGAGTTAATCAAGAGAGACGATCCTCTGAAGTATGAGCAATATTTTTATGCCATATATGGTGTCATCACATGTTTAATGACTACACACTCAGAGCATATTTGGATTGATTACAAAATAAAAATGTGATAACTTTGTGAAGTTATCAAATACCTTTTCCTCATTTCTTGGTGCGAGAGAGTTTAATCAACAGATATTTCAGAAAACAATGAAGTAGAGACAAAATATCTTTTTCATTTTGACGTCTCGCGATGTATGCAACAAAAATGTTTTCTTGATGAACTCTGATTTTGCATCACCCATATGAAAAATGCACTTGGTTAAGTTCATTCTACAAACCTAAAAGCCACTAACTGTGCAACAAGAAGCCATAACAAACACCAAAAATAGGTCTAACAACAAAGAAAAACAAAGAAGAAATTTACACATGCCTTCCCAAGAGCTAAGCAACAACAATGCTATTTCTATTATTTGTTGCACCATGCAACTGGTTCTCGTTTACTCTGAAAAAAGAAGAATATGATTTTCACGCTCACCAGAGTGAACGAGAAAGGTTTGCTTCCATGCTTGTTTGGATACTCGTTTAATTGACAAGAATGTTGCCTTGTTTCTCATGTCACAGTTCTATATTGTAACTTTGTTTTGGCTCACTGTCACACAACTCATTCGCACATGTGTATTGGTTGTTTTCTGACAGCTGTTGTCTGACTGGAAGTCTAACCGTCTCTTCTTGTGTCTGTATAAATACACACTTTCTGTGTGTGTGTTTGTAATCGATGATTAACAATTAATGATAATGATACTTTACTACTATGGTATCAGATGATTACTCTTCCGCACCGCCATTAATGTCCATCTTTCAGATCTGAAAATTTTTCTTTCATTATTTTTTTTCTTCCTGTTGTTTTTTCTTTCAGATCAAATCAATTTGTTTCTTTCAGTTGTTGTTAATCATCTTTCTTGCTGTCTTGTTTCATGGCGAATTACGAATAAAAAATTCTACATTTCCTCTTAATCAAATTTCCAGTATTATTTCTTACAAACTCAAGGAGGATAACTTTCTAACTTGGAAAGATTTACTCATTCCTCTCCTGAAATGGTATAGAGTTCATGGATTTATTGATGGATCCATTCCATTTCCTCCATATCTGGTCGATAATGCTGTAAATCCTAGTTATACATCTTGGCATGACGATGATGCAACACTTATCCTATGGATTCAAATGTCCATATATGATTCCGTGATTCCAGATGTTACTGGTGCTGATACTTCCAAAGATTTATGGGAAGCTATTGAAGCAAGATTTGGTAGAAATTCAACTCAACATTCAATTCAACTACGTTTAAAACTTCAATCACTTCGCCTTGGTTCAGGTACTATCTATATCTTTCTCAGTGAAATCAAGAAACTTCAAGATGAATTATTTGCTGTTGGAACCAGAATATCTGATGAGGAACTAGTCATCACCATTCTTAATGGATTAGGACCAGAATATAGTTCTTTTTCTACTTCGATTCGTGTTCGTAATCCACCAGTTACTTCTAAGGAGTTACATAATCTACTTTTGAGTGAAGAAGTTGTAGTTTCAACTAAACAAAAGGATCTATTATCTGAATCTAATGCTAGAGCTTTTGATGCTAATTCTAGACCTCATTCTCAGTTTGGTAGAGGTAGAGGAAGAGGTTATTCTCAACCTTCTTTTCCATACTATCCTCATTTTTCACAACCTTCCTCTGTCAGACAACCTTTTTCATTCTATCCTAGAGGTTTTCAATCTCAGCCTTCTCCCAGATTTTCCACCAATCCTTCACCAACATATGTACCTGGTGCTTCCTCATCACCTTCTACTTTACCTACATTTGAGAAGTGTAAACTCTGCAAGAAAGATGGTCACTTAGTACCAGAATACAGACATAGTTTTAATCTTGCCTATCAAAGTTCTTTCATTCCTCAGCATATTAGTGCCATGTTTGCTACTTCACAGATGATTGGTGACAGTGTATGCTGATTCTGGTGCAAATAATCATATTACTAATGATGTTTCTGAGCTTCAGCAATCTACACCTTTTGAAGAAGCTGAGGAAATTCAAGCAGCTAATGGCCAAGGTATGCCATCTACACACATTGGTTGTGTTACTAAAACCATTGCTTCTTTTACTTTTGATCTGAATAATGTTATGCTTGTTCCAAAGTCTTCTTAAAACCTTCTTTATGTTCACAAGTTTACCAGTGACAATAATTGTTCTATATCATTTGATTCCTCTGGTTTTACTATCAAGGATCTCTCTGTAGTTGCAGAAAACCTTACAACTACACCCTCAGTAGAATTTGTAAATCTTTTGAAGTTCTTGATGAAGAATGACAAATTATTGATTGATCTTCTCAATTGATTACAAAGAAATGTATTAATGGGACTTAGAACAGTTACAACTTTCTCTGTTCTCTTCCCTAAGACTTTTTCTCTCACTTATTCAAAGAACCTCTCTAATCTACCATTTGAACTACTATTTATAGTGAAATTTGTATAGCTGTATACAACTTGCGAAGCATCACAACAATGCTCGTAAACTTTATCCTATATTCACAAACCCTTCTCACTTCTCCCATATTTCTTCTACTATCGCAATATCTTGCGGTATTTTCCTCTTATATTTGCTATTATGTTCATAACCCAATATCTTGCGATATTCTATCCCTACATCTTGCCTCTTCTCATGTTAATTATGCGAAGAAGAAATGTCATGAGAACTTGTATATTCGCAAAATTATCATCACCCGTTGTATTCGCAACACGTATTTTCTCTTTCATCAAATCTGTGACACGTTTTTTCGTAACCGTCCTTTTTAACCACCCACGTCTAATCGCATTGATGAGTTTTTATCTTCATCAAAAATTTTCCTTTATAAATACTATTTTTAACTCTTCTCTTTATTCTTTTATCTTCTTCATCTTCCTTACTGCTTCTGTAACTTCTTCCTTCTTTCTTCTTCCATCATTTCTTTGATTGTCGTCTTTTCTTCCTGCTAATCCCATCGTGAGTTCTCCAAGGTAATTTTCTTTTATTTCTCGCATCTTTCATTTATATCTTTTATTTCTGTTTTACTTATTATTTAATTTTGATTTCTTTCAGCAAAATCATTCCTCAAGTGAAACCTTGAACTAAAAACCCAAACCCTAGCTCTCGAAGAAGAAAGTCCGAGAATCAAAAGGTAGTTAAAATACTTTGTCTTCCCTCTGAAACAATATATTGTTGCCTCAATTTTTAATCTACTTTTTGATTCATAGGTTGATGAAGAATCTAACCGTATCAAGAAGTCTCGTATTATCAAGACCAAACCACCAATTTCAATCAATGAATTCCTCCCTGTAGCTGATAAGGAATTTCCATCTCCTCCTCGTGGAAGCACTTCTTCGCAAACCCCTGCCTCTACTCCATTACCCAGTTTTCAATCTCCTACCCCTATCAATTTATCAACACTTCTTCAAGATCTACCTTCGCAAGCTACCTCCTCAACCCCTTCTCTTGAAAAACCCATTTTATCTCCTAATCCTTTGAGTGTTGTTGCTCCAAATAATTTACAACTAGATCTTATTCCTTCAAATTCTTCTTCTCTTTCTAGGGAGGTTCGAGATGGAATTTATTCAACTTTCCAGATGTTATCTGATGTTTTAAGTAATACTGCGAAATCTTCAAATGATCGTTCGTAATCTGAATTTTTCGAACTGCTCAACAACTTCCTCAATCCCGATGTTTCTATCTCACATCATGCCCTGGAGAAAGAAGTTGAATTGCTTTGTAAGGAGAATAATCAGCTTCGAAATGATTCTCTAGACTGTGTAATCCTTCGTAAAAGGAATGATGCATTAAAAGGTATTGCTATTATCTTTATATTTTCTCCTTTTGTCTGCTTCTTTTTCTCGCATGTTTGAAACACCCATTAAAATTCATTCCCCTTTATAGAATCAATCCAGAAATGTAGAATGTTGGTACTACACATTGAATCAGACGCAGAAGAATTTCGAGCCAAGCATGAAAGTCTTTTAAACCAATTTTCCCACCTATGTAATCTTCATTCATGTGCTCTTGATAATTTAGATGCCCTTTTCCAAGAGAATACTCAACTAGTATATGATCAAAAAAATTTAAACGATGATATATCGCAGCTCACTTCTTCTCTAGCGAAAGCCGGTTTAAGAATAGAAACCCTTTTAGAAGAGAATGAAAACTTATCAGAAGAAAAATGTTCGTATTTGAATACCATGGTCATTTCTTATCAACAATTGAATATTCTTCAGAGTAAATGTTGCGATCAAGAAAATCTCCTTTATTTGTTAAAAGGTGAACTTGAGGAATCAAAGAAATCTCTAGATGCATAGAGAAGCTCTTTTGCTGCCGAGAAGAAGTCACTTCTTAATAAGAATATAATCTTGAACACTAAGAGGAATAAACTTAAAGAAGATTATTCCCAAGTAGAAAACCTCAATAAAAAACTTGCGAAGGAAAATAAATTTCTTTTTTCCAAAGACCAAAAGGTTCAATCCAGACTTGAAGGATTAGTTGGTGATGGTTTTGATAAAGCTATGAACCAGATGAAGAATTATTGTCTATCTTTAGCTCAATTTCTTACTTCACAAAGAGAAGGTAGTCATTAAAATTTGACTGCCTTTGATATATTTTTAAATTTGTTATATTCGCAGGATTAATTCTTTGAATTTTGTCTATACTCGCAGAATCTGAGAGAAATCTTCGCAATGCTAAGGCTGGATTGGAGATCACCTGTTCTGAGCTTCGAAAGAAAAATGCTTTTCTTTCTACTTATATGATCAATTCTCGTGATCATGCCAATCGGAGATTCAACCATCTTGCTTATGTCAAAGATATTGAAAATACTAACCACCAGAAGGCTCTTCTTCGTGAAAGTCATCTGAAAGCTCAAGTCTTCGTAAATAACATTCTCTTATCAAGATCCTTTCCTCCAGTGAAAGTTGAGCCCCTGGAAATCTCTAATGATGAAATTGCTCGTGATCCTGATAGTGACTTTGATTATGAGAGTGATGACGAAGGTCTTGATGATGAAAAAGAATCTATCCCTCAAGGAGAAGGTGAAAAAGAATTTGTCCCTCAAAGAGAAGCTCCTGTTGAAGGTTCTACTCAGGATAATGTTTCGCAAGAATTTAACACTGCTGTTTATTCTTCTCATCTTAAAGATCCAGCACAAAGTGTTGATAAAGAGCATTAAGCATGATGAACTTCTTTCCTAAGTTACCATCAATCCTCTTGTTTTTCTTTCTTTTGAACTCTTTCTTTTAGTTACTGTTGGTCCTCTTTTTACAAACAGTTCTTCTTACCATTTATGTTCCTTAAGGAGTATATCTTTTATCTTGCGACAATGATTTGACTTTTCTCTAATTGAATATTTTCTTGGTTTGCATGATTTGAATGAATTGATCATATGAAGATAAATAACATATCTTGAAGAATTAACTTAGTATTCCCTTTCCCCTTATTATTACTCTTCAGGTGATCAATTGTTGTTGTAGTTATCAAAATATCTGCCTCTCTTTAATCTTGCGAAGTATCAGGTTTTTGCGAAGTGAATAAGAAGTCTATCCCCTTGAGATATAAGAAGTATGAAATCTCCTTGTAGAATTATTAAATATCTTTGAAGAAGTATAAGAAGTATGAAACACCCTTCAAGAAGTATAAGAAGTATGAAACACCTTTGAAGAAGTATAAGAAATATGAAACACCCTTGAAGAAGTATAAGAAGTATTCTATCCTCGCAGAAATATGAGAAATCTTCCATTCTTGAGAATATAATGAGTATGAAATACCCATTCTTGACTGCGAATAAAATTCTTGATATGTATCCTTGTTGATAATATAAAGAATCTTCTATAATATTAACGGAATTGACTTCAATAGTTTCTGTGGTCTTATCATGCCTTCCTAAGTAAAGGTCTTATTTTGCCACCTCTTTTGCAATAAAGTCACAGGACGTTGGTGCATTTGCATGCCTCAACCCCTTGACTTTATCTTAACAATATTTTGTATTTGCAATAATATGACAAGTTTGAACATTCTTGCGAATGTTCAGCCTCGTGACATTATCGTCTTGCGATGAAATCGCAGGATGTTATCACACTTTCATGTAATAACCCATTGATCTCATCTTAACTTCTTTGTATTTAATTCTGCGAGTGTATATGTATACTATCTTTGTTTTTTTTTTTTTTTTTAACTCCCAGAAATATGATTGTTGCACAAATATGACAAGCCTTTATGTTCTTGCGAACAAAAAGCCTCATGACATTTGCGTCTTATAGCACGTATCAGCTCCCTAATGGAGGGTGATGCCCTTTATCTTCCCCTTGGTTGCCCCTTCAAGGAAGCATACATCGACCATACAAGGTTAGCTCTTCCCATCCGGTTCTGCAAACAACCAGTTTGTGTTCGCAACCTCTTATCATTTTTACCTATAGGGTTTATAGTTACGAGGTTGCACCCTATGGGGTATCTTTGGGCCAAGTGCATCATTTGCCAAGACTTGTCAAGAATGGCAGATGTGCTTCAAACCCACTCGGCACTCTTGACTCAACCGTGTACCTCGGCGCCTTGATCGTTTTCTGCACTTCTTGGGAAAGACAGTATGCCTTAGTCGCCCAACCTAAATCATGTTACATCGCAAGATTAGGTTGAGAATCCAAGGTGTCTTACCCGGATAGGTACCCCGATTTTGGGTTATGTACCCCGTAATGTCCATGCATTCAGGTTCCGTGGTGGTGTTCCGTTTCCCCTGAGCCATGATTATAGGTACCCCCTTAAATGACGTACTTTAGGACTTTGACTCTTACGAAATGTTGCTTCGCGAACTAGGGTGTACGTCACAAAGGTTTGCATGTGTAAATTTTATGCGGCTTTCTTTCTTTTTTTGAAAGTTGATTACAGTTTGCGGCTTTGTTTTATGAAAGCTGATCGCAAATAAATTTTTGCGTCTTTCTTTAATGAAATCTAATCGCAATAAGAATTTTTGAAATTCGTAATTTTTATAAATTTTGTGCGAATATGCAATATTCCCAAAATCATCATGAGTTTTATGGATAATACCTTTTTAAATACAATCGATTCCAGGGTCGACCAAGTCTTAAACCCATGTCTTTCCCTTCTGGGTCCATCAGGCGATAAGCTCCACTTCCCACAACCTCTTTAATGACATATGGTCCATCCTATTTAGGTGCTAATTTTCCTCCATTTTCCTTCTGGTATGAAGGTGTTTCTCGCATGACTAAATCACCTGGTTGATATTCACGTTCAATAACTCTTTTGTTATACTCTCGAGCTAATCTTTCCTGATAAATTTTCATATGTCGCAACACCTTTTCCCTTTTTTCTTCTAAATCATCCAGCTCACTTAATATCACCCCTGCACTTAAATTTCTTTCCCAAGCTTCTTTCTTTGTTGTCGGAATTACAACCTCTGTTGGCAATACTGCTTCTACTCCATATGTTAAACAATAAGGAGACATTCCAGTGGCCTCCCTTCTAGTTGTATTGTATGCCCAAACTGCACTAGGAACTTGCTCGCACCATCCTCTAAGATGTCCTTCTAATTTATTTTTAATTGTATCTGCGATTGTTTTATTCGTTGCCTCTGCCTATCCATTATCTTGTGGATATAATGGAGTTGATTTCCCACATTTTATCCTAAAAGCACTGAGCAACATCTCTATATTCTGCCCTTCAAATTGTTTCCCATTATCAGATTCCAACTGTGTTGGAACTCCGTATTTGCAAATGATATTCTCGAATATGAATGTAAAAACATCCTTATCGCGAATATGTTGTACTACTTTTACTTCTGCGAGCTTCGTGAAATAATCTGTTGCGACTATCAAGTATCTTCTCTGCCCAGATCCAGGTAAAAATGGGCCAACAATGTCCAATCCCCATTTCCCGAAAGGCCAACAACTTGTTGAAGAAGTTAATGGTGCTCCTGGTGCATGAGTTCTTTTCCCATGTCGTTGACATTATTTAAATCGTCTCACCAACAATTTTACGTCTGTGTGCATATAAGGCCAGTAATATCCTTGTATTTTTGCTCTATAATCTAGAGATCTTCCTCCACTATGATTACCATCTTCTCCTCCATGTAACATCTTCAATATTTTTTCTCATTCTTCACGAATTAAACATCAGAGAGGTGGTCCGCTGAAAGATTTTCTGTATAAAACTCCTTCTCGTAACTCATAATTTGTTGCATGACTCTTTAATTTATGTGTTTCTAGTCTATTCCTGGGTACCTCTCCTTTTGAGAGATATGCATGAATGTCCTTTCTCCAATCTGTGAGATCTTCTGCAACATCGTCTGATAGTTCCCTTTCTACTTCCATCGCAACTGCTTCCTCAATTTCTTCTTCTTTATTCACTGATGGGTGTTGAATTGTCTGAATTTTGATATTTCTTGAATTTGGGTTTGTCATCATACTTGGAATGAATGCAAAAGCATATGCGAGTCGATTGTATTTCCTTGTTATATGCCTCCATTTTAATTTTGGTATCTTCGCAGATAACTCATCAACAAGTTTCTTGTATTTCTTCAAAGAAGACTCATTTGTAGTATATTCCCCTTTAATTTGACAAATTACTAACTGAGAATCACTTGTTATTCTTATATTTTCAAGCTTGTTTTCTATTGCGATCTTCAATGCATGTATTACAGCTTCGTACTCCGTTTCATTATTCATGGATGCAAATTCCAGTCTGAATGAGAATGCTATCCTTTCTCCTTATGGTGAAATCAACACAACTCCTACTCCATTCCCCTCACTATTGGATGATCCATCTACTAAGATTTCCCATCTGTTTGGCTCTGTTAATAAGTCTTTTGGATTCCCGAATTCTTCTTCAATATCCATCATTTCTTCTACTGCCTCATCTTCTTCCAAAGGAAATTCTGCCAAGAAATCTGCGACTACTTGTGACTTTTGCGATGATAACACTTCATACTTTATCTTGTAATGGTTTATTTGTGCATTCCACCTTTCTATTCTTCCTGATCTTTTTGTTTTCTTCATGATTGACTCAATTGGGACTTTGGTTACCACTTTTATCACATGCGCTTGAAAGTATATTCGCAACTTGAATGATGCATACACCAAGGCTAAGATTAACTTCTCCATTTTAGAATAATTTCTCTCTGCTGTGTTAAAAGTTTTGCTAATGTAATAAATGGGACTTTCTATTCCTGCATCTGTTCGTAATAGAACTGCACTTAATGGATATTGAGTTTTTGAGAGATATACCAACAATTCTTCATTTTTCTCTGGTTTCTGCAATATGGATGTATTCGTGAGATATTCCTTTATTCCATGAAAAGCTTTTTCACATTCATCAGTCCACTTGAATTTTTCTCCCTTCTTAAGTATGTTGAAGAAATATTTGCACTTATTTAACATTCGCGAAATAAATCTTCCAAGTGAAGCCAAGAGTCCATTGAGCTTTTGCACTTCTTTTACCGTTGCAGGTGTGGGCATGTCACGAACTGCTTGTACTTTTTCTGGATCAACTTGTATTCCTTCCTTTGATACTATGTATCCCAAGAATTTTCCTGACGCAACTCCAATTACACATTTCTCAGGATTCAATTTGATGTTGAATTTTCTCATCTGTTCAAATATTTCCTTCAAATCTTGCACATGATCTTTGGCTTCTTTACTTTTTATCAACATGTCATCTACATACACCTCTAAGGTTTTATGTATCCATTTTGCGAACACCTTTTCAACCATTTGTTGATATGTAGCACCTGCATTTCGCAGTCCGAATGGCATCTTCACGTAACAATATAAACCTCTTGGAGCAAAAAAGAAAGTATGTTCTTGATCTTCTTATGCAAGTGATATTTGATTGTACCCTTTGTATCCATCAAGTGAGGTGACTCTATCATGTCCTGCAGCTGATTCCACCATTTGTGGTATGTCTGGCAATGGAAATCTATCTTTGGGACATGCTTTGTTTAGATCAGTGAAATCTATACAAATTCTTATCCCTTTATTCTTCTTCGGAACAATGACCATATTCGCAATCCATTCTGGGTATTTTTCTTCTCTTATGATTCCTGCATCCAACATATTTTGTAGTTCTTCTTCTATTTGTGCATGATAATTTTGCGAGATCTTTCTTATTCTTTGTTTGAATGGTCTTATACTTTTATCTATATTCAATCTATGACACGCCACTGATGGATCAATTCCTGGTATTTCATCTATTTTTCCTGCGAATATATCTTTGTATTCTCGTAAGAGATCAATAATTCTTTTCTCTTATTCTTTGTCCATCTTAGTTCCGATTCGTAAGATTAAAGGTTCCTCTTCGACTCCAATATTTATTTCTTTGGTTGGCTCTGCTGCAACGTAACTTTGACTTTGCTCTCCCATAGGTGTTGGTTCTTTAATTACTTTTATTGGATCTCCTTCTTTCTCTGGGATCTCACTTGGTATTCCTTTTCCCTCTCTTGCTCTTATGGTATATACTCTTAACTCCTCTTCCTTTTTCGCTTCTTTCGCAAGTTTTTTACGAATTTTTTTCTTTCTTGCTCTCCCTCCACACTGTTTTACTTCAATTTGATAACAAAATTTTGCACCATCAAGATCCCCTTTTATTTCTTGTATTCCACTTGGTGTAGGAAATTTAATTGATTGATGTAATGTTGAAGCAACAGCTTTAATCGCATGAATCCATGATCTTCCCATCAGCATATTATATGGAGATTCCATATCTACCACATGTAAAACTATGTGTGTCTCGATATCTCCCAGTGGTATTCGTAATATTATTTCCCCTTTGGATTTTATCGCAGATTTTCCCAATCCATGGATAAGACATTCTGAATTTGTGATTTCTTCATCTTCAATCCCCATCCCCTTAAGTGCATGATAGAATATGATATCAACAGAACTCCCTGTATCAATCAAAACTCGGTTTAATTTCCATTTTTCTATAGATTTTGTAGCTTTCTCTTCCTCTCGCATGATTGGGATTGTGAATACTAATGGTGAAGTATGATTTAAATCTTCATTTGGAATTTCTTTTACTGAAAATGTGATTTTTTGTTTTTCTCATTCTTTCAAAGTGGTTATTTTCTCCACTTCCATGATCTTTCTTCCTCTATAATCTCGTTTGTGTATATTTCCCTTCATGTTGTTATGAAATTCATCAATCATTGTTTTTGTGATCATATTACATTCTTCTCTCTTACAATCTTCATCTTTCAACTCCATTTGATCCTCAAATTTCCCAAACTCCTTTAAATTTCTACTAAAACAATCTTCAAGCCCCTCCTTCTAGCGCCAATTATGTAGTTGCAGAAAACCTTACAACTACACCCTCAGTAGAATTTGTAAATCTTTTGAAGTTTTTGATGAAGAATGACAACTTATTGATTGATCTTCTCAATTGATTACAAATAAATGTATTAATGGGACTTAGAACAGTTACAACTTTCTATGTTCTCTTCCCTAAGACTTTTTCTCTCACTTATCCAAAGAACCTCTCTAATCTAACATTTGAACTACTATTTATAGTGAAATATGTACAGCTGTATACAACTTGAGAAGCATCGCAATAATGCTCGTAAACTTTATCCTATATTTGCAAACTCTTCTCACTTCTCACATACTCTTCTACTATCGCAATATCTTGCGGTGTTTTCCTCTTATATTTGCTATTATGTTCGTAACTCCTTATCTTGCAATATTCTGTCCTTACACTCTCCTCTGGGAAGATCATTTTTCAAGGGCCACATGAAGATGGTTTATATCCAATGCATTTTTCAAAGCACTCTACCACCAACAAAGCTTTATTCAGCAGTACTACTTCAGCAGCTACATGGCATAGAATATTAGCCCATCCATCATTTCAAGTTCTACAAAAAGTTGGCAAAACTTTGAACCTACCCAATCTTGTTAAGTCTTCAATGTTCTGTAATGACTGTCAATTAGGAAAATCACACAAGTTACCTTTTACTTTATCTACTCATCATATTTTTCAACCTCTAGAACTGCTTCATATGGATCTCTAGGGTCCTAGTCCTGTAATTTCTTCTAGTGGTTTTAAATACTATGTTAACATGGTGGATGATTTTTCTAAATATTGTTGGATTTATCCTCTCTATGACAAATCTGAATTCAGAACAATTTTCATGTATTTCAAGAATATGGTTGAAAAGCTTCTACATACTTCTATTGTTAGAATAAGAACAGATGGGGTGGTGAGTTTTTAAACAATGAACTGAAGAATTTTCTTTGTCTACATGGGATAATTCATGAGGTTTCTTGTCCTAAGACACCAGGACAAAATGGTGTGGCTGAGTCTAAACATAGACACTTAGTGGACACAAGCAGAACATTTCTTATTCAATCTGGTTTATCTGATACCTTTTGGGTTGATTCTTTTCAAATTGTTAACTATGTTATCAATAAATTACCAGTTAGAAGCATTGGTTACTTATCTCCTTTTGAGAAACTTTTTGGCCAAGTTCCTGATTATTCTTTTCTTAAGTCTTTTGGTTGTTCTTGTTTTCCTTGGCTGAAACCATACACTTCTCATAAATTACAACCTAAAAGCATTCATTGTGTCTTCATTGGATACAGTTCTATCCATAAAGGCTACAGATGCTTGGATCATAAAACTGGAAGAATATATGTTTCCAGACATATTGTTTTTAATGAGAGTAGTTTTTCTCTTTTGTCTCCAAGAATGTCTTCTACAGTCAGCTCAGATGTTCACATTTCTTCCTTCTACAAACCTACAGACAATTGCATACATACTATCACTCCTACATCTGATAATGACTCTACTTCCTTATTACTTACTTAGAATTACACTGCTTCACCAACAACTGTTACTGAGGATTCCAATGTTTCACCAAAAACTATTGCTTCAATCTCATCTCCTGCTACTCCAATAATTACTTCTTCTGCTCCTCAAGTTGAGACCATTACATCTAATGCTCATCCAATGCAGACAAGGGATAAAAGAGGTATTTTTAAACCAAAGGTTTTTAGTACTAAATATGTCTTATCAGCAAATCTGATTTCTGCTATACCTCCACCTACACCTTCTTGTTTCTCAAAGGTTATCAAAATTCCTCAGTGGGAAGCCTATATGGTTGAAGAGAACACAGCCTTGCAAGATGCTGGTACTTACACTGTAGTAGACCCTGATCCTTCTTATAATGTTGTGGGTTGCAAGTGGGTTTTTAAAACCAAACACAATGCTGCTGGATCTGTTTCCATATTGAAGTCTAGACTTGTAGCTAACGGCTATCATCAGCAGGAGGAACTTGATTACACAGAAACTTTCAGTCCAGTTTCCAAGCCTACTACTATCAGACTCATTCTTTCTCTGGCAGTGAATTTTTCATGGATTATTAAACAGTTGGATGTGAGTAATTCCTTTATGCATGTGGATCTTGATGAAGATGTTTATATGCAACAACCTCCATGCTTTGTTGATTCTTCTAAGCCTCATCATGTGTGTAAATTACACAAATCCATTTATGGCCTCAAACAGGCTCCAAGGGCCTGGTATGATAAACTCTTAAATGTGTTAGTTTCTCATGGTTTTAAACCTTCAACTGAAGATTCTTCCTTGTTTGTTCAGAAAGTTGGTTCAAGAATAACCATCATCTTTGTTTATGTGGATGATATTCTCATTACAGGGAATTCCCAACAGTACATACAATATTTTATCTCTCAACTTCAACTTTCTTTTCCTATTAAAGATCTTGGAGATTTGCATTGCTTTCTTGGACTTCAAGTTAAAAGAAATTCCCATCATATGTTCTTATGCCAAACAAAGTATGCTCTTGATTTACTTGAGAGGTTTGACATGACAGGGGCTAAGCCTAGCACTACTCCCATTTCACATGGTAGTCAACTTTCTGCATCAGATGGAGTTCTATTATCCAATCCCAATGATTACATATCTTTAGTAGGAGCTTTACAATATCTCACATGGACAAGACCTGAAATTGGTTTTGCTGTCAACCAAGTTTTCTTACATATGCAAGCTCCTACAGATGTTCACTTAGTGGCAGCTAAAAGGATTCTCAGATATATAAAGCATACTCTTGATTATGGACTCCTCTTTTTTAAAGGCTTATTAGCTATTAATGGATTTAGTGATGCAGATTGGGTTGGTTCTATTGATACTAGAAAATCCACAGGTGGCTATTGTATCTTTTTTGGCACCAATCCAATTTCTTGGTCTAGTAAGAGGCAGAATGGTATTGCTAGGAGTTCTACTGAGGCAGAATACAGGTCTCTAGCTAATACTGTAGCAGAGGTTGTTTGGGTTTGCAAGCTTCTGAAAGATCTACATCTTTTTCTTCCCACACCACCTCTTCTTTACTGTGACAACCAAAGTGCAATATCTTTGTCCTCCAATCATGTGTTTCACAGTAAAATGAAACATCTTTCCATAGACTTCCACTTTGTCAGGGAGTTGGTTCAAAATAAGAGTTTGAATGTCATGTTTTTATCTACACTAGATCAACTTGCAGACATTTTTACCAAGGGTATGGCTGGTCCCAGATTTTGTTTTCTTCGTCACAAGCTTGGAGTCACCTCTTGCAGTCGACTACAGCTTGAGGGGGGTAATTGACAAGAATGTTGCCTTGTTTCTCATGTCACAGTTCTACACTGTAACTTTGTTTTGGCTCACTGTCACACAACTCATTCGCACATGTGTATTGGTTGTTTTATGACAGCTGTTGTATGATTGGAAGTCTAACCGTCTCTTCTTGTGTCTGTATAAATACACACTTTCTGTGTGTGTGTTTGTAATCGATGATTAACAATTAATGATAATGATACTTTACTACTATCGTTCACCGTGGATAGCGTGATAAATTCGTATCTTTTCCAAAGTAAACATGATTTCGGAAAATGTACTGAATGTTGAAACTGTATTGCTCCAAATTAATTTATGTGCCCAATGGTTTTGCTTAATGAATCTTTTTCAAAAGCTCTTAATAATATCTTCTATTTGTATTATTAGACCTAAAGAAAACCTGGTTCAAATTATCAGAAGACTTTGTTAAATATTTCTAGGGTTTGAAGTTAGGTTGGGAGGAAGAGCTGGAATTTTTTCCATCGAGTTCAGAACGAATCGTGTAATATTCAATCGGGGGTAAATTTGTCAGTTTCGGTTGAAAATGTAGACTCGGTTCCCAGTGCTGAGTTGAGACTGATTTTTCCACTCCCATGATCAGAAAACCCCCTCCCTATAACAAAAGTGTTCTTAAGGAAGCAGCTATTGTGGAGGTGCTACAAGGAAAGGAGCTGATAGAAAGGTTCTTGGTGCAGATAATATGTTCTCAGGAGTAGCAATTATGGGAATAGGCAAGCGCATGAGAACATACAAAGTGACTGCATTTCTACTAAGCTGTGATATACGGGAGCATGGCTCGGAAATGGGATTTCGATATTCGAAAAGATGGTTGGACATATAAAAGCAACAACAGTTACTTGTACCAATCATAGTGGATTAGCCTCTCTATGTCAGTTGCCCCGTGCTTTTAGTTATAATGAATTTATGCTCATAACCGTACCCAGTTTTGTTCTCAGCATGATGTATATTTGATTGCATTCAACCATCATGGTTAACATATTTTCAAAGAAGAGCCAAAGAAAAATAACTTTCATTTGATCACTATGAAACCATTGCAAAGTACTACCTTTTTTTTTTTTTTTACTCTTAAAAGGTTAGATAATATTAAATGGAAGAAGAAAAAGAATGCACTAGGCAGTGCTACAACAGTCAAAAGGGAAAAATTGAGTAACTCCTTAAACAAGGGAGTACACCCTACTACTGGAACGACAATCACAAACTTACAATAAATCTGGGGCAGCTACATTATTTTCTTGGCAGGGGTAGGGATTCTCATCCCACGCCCCAGTTTCTCGTTGTTTGTCACTCCGCCCCAAGAAAGCTTAGCAGCTTCCTTGTCGAATTTCGAAGTTATGTACCTGTGGACAATCCCACTAAAAATGTTTTTCACCTTCGTTTCCTTGCCTTCATGAGGAACTTTGAATGCTCTAGTTATTTGCATTAACTTGTCAATATTGCACAGTTCTAACCGAACCAGGAGACTTGTCAACTTCTCTTGAAGGTGCATCTGGACAATTCAAATTGAAAATAATACAAAGCACTTTCTCGATTCCTTTTGTCAAAAGTCGGTGTGTATCCTGAATTGAGAATGAAAACCCTGGAAATAAGCCTATAAGATACAGCGGGAAAACTTAGTTTCTGTTGACAATTGTAGAGGATTTGAACATTGCTATTAGCTCTCAGAGTTTTCCCAGTCGGTTCAAGGTTAATGTTAAAGTTAAACAAAGACTCTCGAGAAATATATACCCAAAGCTCAACATAATAAAATTTTCAATCACACATAACTAGTAGCAGCAGCAGATAGAATACATGCTCGAATAAGACAGAATATACTTTTGGTACTGGCTAATCTTATATTTCCGTTTGGGAACACGTCTAATAATAGCTGAATCAATTAATGGATGGAAAACCACATTAGAGCGTACATGCATTGATGCTCATTACTAAGAGTAAAGGTTTTTACATCATAAAGAAAAAGCTTAATTTGTAACCACATCTAGTATGTAAAGAAACAAAAAACAGTGAAACCTCATTCGATCCTTTACCAGAACATAGATAAAAACAAGTGGATAACAACCACCGATATAACTAAGCCTTCAAAAAGTGAAACCTAACAAAATGAAGGGAAAAGGAAAATGATGAGTACCTCTGAGAAGCACATGGCTGGACAATACGCTTATTTGAAAACTAATGCAGTTCAGCACCAGTCAGAGCATCCCATATTCTCCTGGCAAGAATAGAAGTATCACATAAGATAAACAGCATCAAAATCTCTTATATGTAAAATGTACCTTCCTAAAAAAAGACTGGTAGGCACAGACACATACACTGCACTTGTTTTTTTTTGAGGAGAAAGGTTAAACTTGTATTGAAGAAAATAAAAATACAGAAGGAAAATGCACATGGAAGAGCTACAAAGAGCCGAGGAGAACTCCAACAGCTGAACAAAAAGCTACAAAGCAAAGTTGCTTACAGGCTAGCCCAAAGTCTAACAAGCAAAAACTAAAGCGCAACACTAACTGCAGAACTGCAAATTTATTTCTTCTTCTTTTTGGAGGATCTTAGTCCCCTACCCAGTTGTTCATACACTGCACTAGCTTACATTACATCACTAGTTTTTCAATCTTTCCTTTCTTTTGATATATTGTTGATTACTTGATCTTTATAAAAAAAAGAAAAATCTTGATTACTTAATCAAACAGTAAACACATATATAGAACAATAACAACTGAGACCCTGAAATACAAAAATTTGTTTTTTGCAAAGCACATGATCAAACGACAATGATCGTGTGATCCATCAACCGAGACCCTTAATCAAAGGACAATGTGATCCATCACCAACTTTACTATTTAAAACTCCTTTATTACTTACTAGGGTTTTAAAGAAACAAAATTGCAAATTTAAAATTTTTAATCTTATAATAGCATATAACCTAAAACCTAGTATACTAACGAATTAAAACAAACGTACCTTCAATTGTAGATTCTTGTTTTGAATTTCTTTTTCACAGACTTATTTCGGACAAATAAAGAGGGAGAAGAAAACCCTTTGTTTCAGAGATAAGAGAACTCGAAAATCAAAATGCACGTCAGCAAACCAAAGTATAAGAAAGTCAAGCCCACGTAAGCGACACCTCATCGTTGGGTTTAATGGTGGGTTTAAGAAGTGGGACGAATAGAATTATTGGAAAGAAAAAAAAATCTTAACTCGAGAGAATAAAGGATATGTAGAGACTCTAGAGAGGACTATTTAAGATTGTGTATAGGAAATAGAATTACACAATCCTTAATACTATGACATAATTCCAACATAGGGGTAGATTAGGATAAAATGGGGAAAATATGAAACCTAGCAACTAAATTATGATAAAAAAAAATCCACAATTTAGGCAAGTAAAATAGGACAGAGGGAGTAATTTCTTGTATAATACCCCACATTGAGTTCACATCATTGCACCCGGGTCGCGTACTAATACCGAGGAACATAATACTAGTACCACCGTTGCCACGGTGGGAGGGCCGACCGAAGAAGAATATGAAGATGGGGTTTGTCTGCGACTACTTTCGCTCAATTTCGGAAAAAGCGATACTTTCCCCCGTTTCGGAAAAAAGGATACTTTCACCCCTTTCAGAAAAAATTGATACTTTCGCCCCCGTCTCAGAAAAGGTGATACTTTTTTCTGGAACAAAACGAAAGTATCACTTTTCCTAATACGAGGTGAAAGTATCACTTTTCTTTAAACATAGCGAAAGTATCACTTCTCCCGGAACGGGGCGAAAGTATCACTTTTTTCGAAACGGGGTAAAGTATCACTTTTCCTGAAACGGAATGTGAAAGAATCATTTTTTTCTTAAACAGAAAACTAATCGATCCATAAACCAAAATATGGTTGCATGATGTATTATGCATCCTTTGTGGTGGTTTGCATAATGGCCATGCATTCAATTTTCGAGAATTGTGCCTAAAATGAAAGTATCACTTTTCTTGAAACGGAGGGAGTACATCTTTTTATTAACCTGACTAAATTGGGGCATGTGCCACTTAATTGGGGCCCATAGATTACTTCATCTACCTTTTACACAATGATAAGGGGTGTCTAAATTTATTGAAACTACCAAAATTACCCTTTAAAAATATTAATATTACTAAATTACCACCATCAACTCTTAATAATAAATCTAATATTAAAATCAGTTTTCATTTCTATCTCATAAACCGATTCTTCATCTCTTCTACTCCCTCTTTTTTCTTTTTCTTTTGAAACCAAAAATCGTCGATTATCGACGATCCAAAAACGATTAATCGTTTTCTTTCTTCTATAAAATGTCGAAACCATCAAGATATAAACAAGTCACTGGAATCACTTATCTTAGTGACTGTAATCCTGAAATTGTTAAAGCAATTGGAAACAAATCGAAGAAGAAAACGGTTGCTCGAGAAAAAGCATCTCTAATCGTACAACAACATGAGGAAATGGGTCGAATCAGGTACTTTTCTTTCAACCCAATCCTCTAAACTAGGTTTTAGTAACATGCAATCGCTTAGAAATCAAAATTTTCTGGGTTTTACAGAATCGGATTATGTTAGTGTACAAGTAAATCGATTATGTTTAGAAATGGTTTATGTTCTTTCTCACATAAACCGATTGTTTTGCATGTGAATAGGAATCGGAAAATATTAGTGTATAAATAGCCCGATTCAGTTATGGTAGGGATAACCGTTGTTTCTGTAAAAAAAATCGTTAGAATTAGATTACATATGTGTTCACAAAAACAGATTGTGTAGCCTTTGAATTCTTCTATGCTTATTAATCGGACTTTATATGTATATCTAGAAAAACCTATTAGTAGAATTGGTTTACACTATCACTTAAAACATATGATTGTTGGTTTTATTGTTAGAATCATATTACATGAGCACTTGAATAAACCGATTGGTTATTTGTTATGTTAGGAATCATATTTTATATGTATATCGAGTAAACCAATTGTGTACCTTGACTTGAAAAAATGCATTCAATTCCATTGTTGTTTGTCGCTTAACTCCGTATTCTACATGCCAAACAAGGGCAACCAACAAAATCAAGCCGAAAAGATATATAAGAGGAAACATGACCTTGCTTCTCCTAAGCCTTTGGGACCTCGTCGAAAAGACGGTCAAAATTTGAATGCGTCCCACCGAAGGGCCACGGGGAGTAAAGCTAAAGGGATCAGCATCAATGACCCACCACCTCAAACGTAGCAACCAACACATGAAGAATCTGATTCCGATACACATATTGAACAAGAAGGTGGTGATAAATAAGTTCCCGAAGAACAAAGTGATGAGGAAGTTAATGAGGAAGAAAGTAGTGGAAAGGAGATCGATGAAGAAGAAATTGGTGGCAAGGAAGGTGGTAAGTAAGAAAGTGAGGAGAGTAAAAGTGGTGAAGAAGAAGGTGAGGTTGAAAGTGATGAAGAAGAAGGTGAGAATGAAAGTGATGAAGAGATATGAGAAGTTCAAGAACAATTCCAAGGAGGAGACACTCAAGAACAAGGTAATACAGATGGTAAGAAGAAAGGTGGTCCAAAGAAGAAGAAATGGGACCACGTGCCCGACCCGCTGAAGATGTTTTCTCGCGGCCCTAAGGATCCCGTTTACGGGTTACCCGGTGATGGAGGACAGATGTTATGGGGGTACAAAGGAAGTTGGGCCGTCGTCGTTTGCCATACAATAGTAAGTACCTAAACCTTATGCTATGTAACATAAAAATTATCATTCGTGTAGTGTTTTGAATGTTGTTCATCGGGTTTGTTTTGTTTTATAGGATTACAAGGATTCCATTCATCTTATGAATCCAGGAACGTCAGTGAGTATGATGAGGCAATGGCCACTGCAAGCAATAGAATCAACCATTGGAGAAGTTCCGGAAGTAATCTATCTAGTCAATTCTACAGGGTTGAAACCCGCGGTCGAGAATTTGGACCTTGGTTACGACAAACCTCTTTATTCTGCCTTTGTCGAGAGATATTACGAGGAAACGGATACTTTGCATCTTTCGTTTGGAGAACTGCCAATAACTCCAAATGATGCGAAGTTCATTACCGGGCTAAGCATAAAAGGTAAAGCCGTGAAGCACAAAGAGTACGCACAAGAGCTTGAGTGGGACAAGATTTACGTGTTCACCAAGGATGTGTTCTAATGGGATGAGGAGATGACCAAGTCAGAGATGCTGGTAGGAAAGTCAAAACAGAGGATATTTCATCTCTCAAAGATGAGGGAAAACTTCATGGAAACAAAGAAGCTTTATGCTGAGGGAAAATAGGTGACGCCAGAACATATCATCGCCATGACCAATGCGTATGTCCTCTACGTCCTGGGAGCTGTTATCTTACCCGAAATTTCCGGTGCCCATGTGAGCGCTAACTTTATACAGCTATTGCAACCATTTTACAAGATTCATGAATACTTTTGTGGAACTTTCATCCTTGCACACTCGTTGAACGAGTTGATAAAAGCTTCTAGGGCTCAAAGGAACCAAATCAGAGGGAATATGGCTTTTCTGTAGGCGTGGATATATTTGCACTTCCCAATATTTGCTCAAAGGTATTTTGAGAACAAGGAATGGGACCACGGGTATTATGGAGACATGTAAACCTACATAAGTAAGCCGAAGAACCAAAAAAAGGATTATCCAAAGTAGAGACGCCAGTTGGACAACTTGACGATGAAAGATGTTGACTTTGATCCTTACAAAGATAATTTGGGAAAATTAAAAGGGAATAAGGTTGGGTGCGAAGAGCAAAGTGATTATTTTGGGCCTTTATTTCACCCAAGAGGATATGTAATGTACAACCAGACGAGAGTCACAAGAAAATGCCGTTACGTACAAAAAATCCCAAAGGAGCACAAGATGTTCAAAATCAATGAGAAAAAAACCAAATCATATGATAATGATATTGACATTGTTCACAAGCCTTTACCATCATGTGATTATTGGGAAGACAGAGCATTTCACAGATATCCTATATGTTAGAGCATGGCTCGGTTGAACCCACCAAGCGTTGGTATGTCAAGTTTGGTTGTCATATTTTAGTGAATCAAAAATCATGTTAAGAGTCGTTTGATTATGTACTAGAGTAAACTTCGTATAGGTTAGCTTGAAAGTATTAGGATATGAGACATTATAAGTATTTCGAAGTCTTGAAGATATGAAAAAGCAAGGAGCTACAATGACAACAATCATCCTTCCACTTGAGGTTAGTGATATTTGACTTGAACTGTTTTATTCCCTAACATATCTTTCAAGTCGTTCATATTGAAAACAAAACTGCGAAGCATATTTGAACTATAGATAGACATAGTATTAAGGAATACAATTGCTTAACCATTAAACTTTGTAGATAAGACATCGTCATAATCATTTGAATGCTATTGTGATTATGTATGGGTATGAGGTGAGGATTTTATCCTAGGGAACAATGTTTTACATGTGTTCTAAGGAAGTAAGTTCATAAACTTGTTTGTGAACCAAAAAAGAAATTTCCAGGTGTTATTGGTTTTGTTATTCATTGCATATCTTATGAACAACCAATATGTGTGATTGAGTATAACCGCTCACAACTTGTTTGTGTTCTTGGTAGAACTATTCACAAAGGCCTGACTTATGTATTGGTATGACTTTTATTAGTGAAAACGATCCTAAGTAATCACGTGAGATGGTATGATCGGGTTTGTGATTATATGTCTGACCAAATATGGGAAAGGGGAACCGATCCTAGTAAGAGGTGTAATACATCACAAATGGGACGATCCTTGTATAGGGTGTAGCAAGGTTTATAGCAGAAATAGGAACCGATCCTATGGACATGTGAAACACACTTTTAGGAAAAGGGGAACCGATCCTATGAACATGTGCAACCCATATAAGTTAGATACCATATATATATTGGGAACCGATCCTAGTACCTAGTCAACCGAATTTTGGAAAGCTAGTATGCATAGTACTCACATGGAAGTTAGAACCGAAACTTGTTTTGGTAGAACCGTTAAATCCATGACTGTGATTGAATGTTTGTTTGATCAATCACATAGTTCTTTAAAGTCAGAGTCAATTCTAAACTTGTTTGGAAGTGTGGAAAATTGGTTTCAAGGTTGTAAGTGTGAAAGAGAACTTACAAAGTAAGGATGTCGACATACTTTGAACACGTGATGTGAATGTTTATTTCTTTAATTGTTCAAAGTTATTCCTTAATAGCTAAGGGAAGAGAATCTCAGGATCGAAACATAAGTAAGTTAAGAATCTTTTAATTAAGGTTATCAATTTCATTTTGTAGGGAAATAGAAGAATTAGTAATGTGCATTTACTAATTAGATTTTTCGAGAGATTTCGATCATTATATTTGGACAAAGCATTTTTAGGAATTATGGAAGCCGAATTTGTGATTTAATGAATATCTTGATAATATGTTCGGTTTTGGAAATTCCTTGGTGTCCAAACTTCCTTGTCTATAAATACTTGAAGTTTGCCTTTCTAGCAAACTAATCCTTCGTAACAACATACTTCCTCTTTTGTTGTTGTTACTGGTGTAGCCGCCTATTTGGAGAGGAGAGTAACCTAATGTAGTAGCAGGAAATCCTACACTACACCCATCACAAGAATTCATACAATCAAGTCATTTTTTATATAATCAATCACAATCTTTATTAATGAATCTCACAATTTTACAAGAATAGAAAGGAATGAAATTAAGAAATTAACAACTGATCTGGACACTCTCTCTCCTAAATGACTTGCTCAACACTCGAAAAAGATCTCTCCTTCCTTACGCTTGTTCAACTCTTTATATAGGAAATTACATAGTGGATGACAGCTAATATGTCCTTTATTTTAGGATCTGGATTGCGATATTCTCGCAAGAGTTATGTTGCCAATTTTTGCAAGCATTCTAATTATCGTAGAATCGTCACACATTTCTCATGTTTCTTCCATCGTCATCTGTTACGTTATTCTTCAAATCATTTTGCGACACTCGCAATGTGTTATTAACCCAACTTCGTAAGTATGTCTTTCATGCGATATTCTGATCCTACATCTTGCCTCTTCTCATGTCTTCTCTACGAAGGGGAGAATGTCATGAGAAACTGTTCTTCAGAATGTCGCAACTATTTATCTTTTCATATTCTCCGTACTGACACGATTCTGCATTCTTCGCCAAATTCATTACACGTATCCCTTCTTCCATCCAGCTTCTGACACGTCTTTTTCAACCGTTGTATTCCAATTGTTCATGTCTAATCTCTGCATTAAATATGTTTATCTTTTCTAGTATTCTTCTCTATATATATGCTCTTCTCATTCTTCTCTACTCTTCTTTTTTACTTCCTTTCTTATTTTCTCTGCAACTTTGTTCACTATTCTTCCGTGAATTCTTCTCCTGCTACTGTAATTTTTTATCGATTCTTATCTTTTCAAACTTTTACTTTCTTCTCCATTCCCATACTAAAGAATGCCTCCAGCTGGTCGCAAGAATGAGATTTCCTTTGAAAAGGTTCAAAAGAAGCTCCAAAATAAAGGTTTTATTCTATCTCGTATTCCCGATCAAAACCCTAAATCTGAGCTTACTGCCAATTATTCTCTGATCATCCCTGCAATCAGGGAAAAATCATATTCTGGATAGGTCAGCTTGAAGCTGGTATTCTCATTCCCCTCTATAATCCTGAGCTCCCCTTGTTTTATGAAATTCTTTCTCATGGGAAATTCTCGCGAGCTATATATCAACTAAGTGGAGATTGCATTCGTATCCTGCTTGAGTTCACCAACCGTGATGCTGGAAAAGGATCCCTTTATTCAGATGAAGCTAGAAATCCTAAATTCAAAGACGTTGTTATTGTTCCTGCGATCTATACTGTCGAAAAATTCTTTGCGAATTATGAATAATTCCTATGAAGAAAGATAGCAGTTGCTAGGGTGTTCGCTTACATAAGAGAGAAAATATTTCTAATGACCAATTACTCATGCAAGACATTGACTGGCATCCTGGAGATAATTCTTCCCCGCATCATTCTAATGATAATAGGTGGTGTATTTTCCCCTTGATTCTAGAGGGCCCTTATATTTCTGGTTCTCATGTCCTTCCTGCAAGCGTCGCAGAATACCGACCTTGGGTATTCAATTGGCCTAAAAGGAATGATGAGGTATATTTTCACCTTTTGCTTGAATCCTTATAACTATTTTTCTTGTATTCTTACATATATTCTTGCTAATCACTCCAATATTTTTTTTCTTCTTTTGTGGCTGCAAAATTTCCAGATTAAGAGGTTGAAAGCAAACTACCAAAAGTTTAGGAAAGCTAGCACTTTATCAGCCTTTCAATCAATCACAGATGAAGTAAGAAATATTCTTTTAAGATTCTTAACAATATATTGTTGCCTCTATTTCTTATCTTTATTTGTGCTTGAAGGCTATTGATGAGATAGAAGAACCTTTCAAAACTGCGAAGAGAAAGGGTAAAGGTAAAGGTAAAGGCGCTTCTCGCATGGAGAATTTAGTTGCTCCTCCTTCAAAGAAACGGAAAGCTCAATATCCTTCTCCCTCAAGATATCCAGAGTTCCAGTGACAATAATGATGATAGTGATGATAGTGATAATAATGATATCTCTTCTGCGAGAGAATCTTCTCAAACTGAATATTCCATGTCTCATCTGTCCAACATTTTTGCTAATACTATGCAAATAATATGTGACACCCCTCTGACTGATGCTTGCAAGTCCATCTTTGTTATCTGTGATGCCCCCCTCCTTGTGAACAATGAATCTCTTAGCGGGGTATCAAGATCTATATCTCCAAATTTCTTGCATTCACTAAATAGCTTGGTAAACTTTCATACTTATATTTTTCTTCTTTTTATTTTCATCTTGAATTCATAATTAATTCCTAAAATTTGGTACATTGTTTCGCAAGCTGGGAAAGCTTCCTTTTTTGTTGTCTCAGATTTGGAGAAGAGACGTGCGGCTCTCGCAAAGAAGAATCTTAAACTTCTCAACAAAAGTGAAGAATTTGAGGCTGAAGTTATTGGTCTTCGTGAGAAGGATAATCAAAATGAAGGATTAGAGTCTGAAGTTACCAATCTTCGCAAAAAGAATGAAGAACTTGAAATTGAAGTTGTCGGTCTTCACGAGAATAATAAGCAGTTGGAATCAAATATTTCTCTTCAGAAGGGAAAAGTATCTAGTCTTCAAGATGCCAACAAGCAACTCTATGGTATGGGATTCTTTTTCTTTCCCCTATATTTTATTTTCTCAAAAAATTCCTTCTTATAGAGTTTAACATTTCGCAGAAATTTATGGTCTTACTAATGAAGCTATAATTCTTCACTCATTTCCCAATCACATGGATGATCATACACTTCTTTAACATCTAAACACTTCTTTAAATAGTTTTTCAAACAATAAAATTGAGTCCCTTCCCATAAATGAGATTAGATCTAAGCTTCGTCTTTTAGAAATTGAACATAGATGTGTCTTGGATTTGGCTAACAAATTAAGACAATTCTTTCACAACTCAAAGGAAGAAATTCGTAAATTAAAGACCAAATATAGTGATCTGATAGGTGAAAAAGACCGTATTTCCGTCCAAGGTGCTCAAACATTAGCGAAATTTCAAGAAACTCTTCTTGAGATTCAAATTTGAAGAGATGATCTCAAACATAAAAATAATGTACTCTGCGAAAGAGAGAATCAAACTCGCTCCCGCCTTCTCATAAATTACGATGATGAATTTTCTTGGGATGCGAAAGTTCTAGATAATGCCAGGAACAATTTAGGTGTAGATGTTAGTCTTAAAACTGAGAAAACGTCCCTGATTAGAGATATGATTTCTAATGAAGAAGGTTGTTCACTATTCTTCCTTACTTATTTGTTTGCTTTTCATAATTTTCCATCAAATTATTAATTTATTGCTATATATTCGCAGAAGCTGAGGATAAATATCGCAAAAGACTTGGAGAGCTAGAGAATGAGAAAGCGAAGCTCGCAACGGATCTTTCTTCTCGCAATGAGAAGTTTTCAAATCTAAATGCTCAAATGAAGATTACTATTGCGAACTTTGGGAATGACGCAATTTCTTATCGCAATAAAACTATCTAAGCAATTTGTGATGATAACCAGATTCCTCACTCCACATATCCTTGTATTTTAGATAGCATCCCGGAGAATGTACCTAACTTAGTCATCTCTGATAGTGAAGCTGATGAAGAAGAATCTGAAGAAAATGAATCTGATGAAGATAAGGAAAGAATCTCTAGTGAAGAATCTGGTGGAGATAATGATGAATCAAGCTTGAAATAGATTTTGCTTCCTTGCTTGTTCTCTTGTAAACTTGTACATTCATTTTTTAATCTTTTACTCTTGTACTCTATCACTGTGAATTTCTCCAATCTTAAGTTCTTTTTTGTTTCACCCTGCATGTGTTACTAAAATTTTCTTTCTTGCAATATGATTAATAAAAATATAGCTGCGTAAATCTATCATATCGAAGCAAATAACATCTAATTTATCTTATTCATTCCCATACTTGCCTCTGTTATTTGTATTCAGATTAAAGATTGAGCATATTACCTTTACATGGTAAAGTATTTTGCGACAAATTCACAATTTCCTCTGTATAATATTGCAAATATATATTGATGTGGTCTTATTTTGCCTTCCTAAGTAAAGGTCTTATTTTGCCATCTTTTTTATTTGCGACAAAATCGCAGGACGTCTCTACACTTTCATGTAAAAACCCATTGATCTTGCCTTAAATTTTTGTACTTTTGTATTTTTGCTACGACAATATGACAGGCCTAATTTTTCTTGCGAAACTAAAGACCCATAACATTGTCGTCTTGCGACGAAATCGCATGACGTCTTTACACTTGCATGCAATGACCCATTGATCTCGTCTTATCTTTTCTTTTGTATTATTTCCTCTTCAGGACTGTTTCAAAAATATGAAAAGTCTAAATATTCTTGCGAAAATATAGCCTCATGACATTTGCTTCTTAAGACACTTATCAGCTCCCTAATGGAGGGTGCCTCCCATATCTTCCCCCTGGTTACCTTTCAAGGAGATGTACATCAGCCATAAAAGACTAGCTCCTCCCATCCAGTCTTAACAACAACCAGATTTTTTGCACCCTCTTATCCCTTTTGCTTATATGGCTTATGGTTACAAGAGTGCACACTAAGTGGGGTTTTCTTCGGGCCGAGTGCATCATATCCAAGACTTGCAAAGAATGGACAGGGTAAGTTCATCCATCCCGGTTACTCTTGACTCAACCGTGTACCTCGGCGCCTTGGTCATACTCTGCACCCCTTATAAGAGCGCTTATTACCTCAGTCTCCCAACTCAAGTCATATGCTCAAGTTGAGAATCCAAGGTGTCTCTCCTGGATAGGTTTTCATTCTAGATTAAAGATCACCCCAAATATTCATGATAACTTTCTTATTAATTCTCTTAGTTGATTACATAGAATTATCAAAATGGAACTAGAATAGTTACAACTTTTTCTATTCTCTTTCCTAAGATAATTTCTTACACTCATTAAAAGAACCTCCTAATTTTACATTTGAACTCCTATTCAGCAATTCATCCTCGCAAAATTATTTCATTCTACTTCTAAGTATCATTTTATAACTCTTCCTCCTTTATTTATTACGTGTCAATTCTACGAAGAAGAAATGTCATGAGAATCTCTATTTCGTAAATTTAGTGTAGTTATTACCACCCATCAAGTTAACCTTATCGCCGAGAGTTTCTATCTTCATCAAACTATCATCCTTTGTTTTTGCTTTTATTCTCTTATCTTATTCACAACAATCTCTTTTATCTTTTTCCTTTCCCCTTCTATGATGCACTTTAGGTCTTACATTTGCCTCTCTTTATGATGTTAACTTTCCTTTATTCTATGAAATTAAAATTTTTCTTGTGCCATTTACCAATTATGATTGCGAACTAGGTGTCTTCATCGTAAAGCTAATATTGAGGTGATCTTCTCACGCTATAAAGGTTCGCCATTATCAACCTTGGGTTTATAGAAATCTTATCTTTTGTTACCCTTTAATTTCATTCTAGATCTTAAAGATCATTTCTTGTATCAGAAATTTTAGCATACTTCATTATATGCTTTAGGTAGCAATTTTGTTGATTTCTAACCCCTTTTTTCTTGTTTAGGTTGGAAGAGTTAGTTGTGCAGCTGCTTCGATTGGGAAAGACATCATTCTATTCTTTGAGAAGAAAACTTTGAATCGTTGTAAGTTAGAGGTTGAAAATTCAAATCTCCGTCGAAAGTAGAGGATTTAAGTATTGATAACGCATAGAATTAACATCCCGTCATGAAGATAATTCACAATCTCGAGCATCGCAATTGATAATTATGCATTTGTATTTCATTTTTGTTGTAATTTCTCATTCTCAGTTTGTGAGGATGTTTGCGAAGCACTTACATTGATTATTTTGGGAAGTAAATTTTCTCCTCCATCTTGATTTCTAGTGTTTGCTCACTGGATATGACTTTGTTTTGCTTTTCTCTAGTGTAATGTATTCTTCTTGCAATTCTCGTAACTCTGTCATCATTATGGAATTCTTTCTTCAAGATTTGAACATATAATTGTTCGATTTGAACATCGCATTTATGAAGGACAGAATCAAGTATCTCTCATCCACGCGTTTGCCATATCACTTTGCACATAGTCTTCCATCGTCTTACCAAATGCTTCAAACTTTCACCCACTCTTTGTTTTAAACCAAATACATCTTCAATACCAAGCCGTGAAGAGTGATTTGTGATATATGCTCAAGGAAAGTTGCTTGCAAAGAATCGTAATAGTGTTCTTAGGAGTCCTTCGAACCACTTTAAAGCTTCCCTCGTTAAACTCGATCGAAGTACTTGCATAACACAGCATCATGATTCTCCATTGTAACATGCATCTTATGTATGCTTTAATGTGCTGAATAGCACATGAAGTCCCATCAAAGATACTGGTAAGTGTGGGAAAATTGCATTTTGGTGGAATTCCTCCCAATTGTACTTCTCTAGCAAATTCAGATTCTTCTATTGCTTCATCTAATTGCCTTCTTTATCTCCTCCTCTTCTATTGTTTATCATCCCTCTCATTTCTGCTAATTCTCGAAAGATCCGTGCATTTGCCTCAGAATTCTCATCCATTGGTCTTTTAATGCGGCTTCTTCTTCTACGTTCTTGCGCTTCCTCCTTGCGATCCTTCGCATTCTATCATATTCTTCATTAATGTTTTCATTTGCATAATTTTGCAAATATCTTCTTTCTAAATTATCATAATTGTTCAGTCGCAGAGCATCTTGAAATCTTGTTCTTCCCTTTCTATTCTTCTCATTCTTCACGTGATTTATTTCTTCTTGATTTTCTTGTACTCGATTCGAGAGTTTGGTTCATTCCTCTCCACTTGTTTGTTGATTTACAATTCTTCTCTTAATTCTTTCATACTCAACATTTTGTTTGTTACGAGCCTCTTCATATCTTCTTACTCCATTCGTGATTGTTTTGATGTCTTGCTTGTTGTCTCTCGGTTTCTTCCATAAGTTGATGTTCTTCCTCTCGATTCGATTGTTTTCTCTAGGATTTGGCCTTGTTCGTAAATTCTCCATGTTTTGTTCGTGGTTTGGTATTAAAATGAAACGATTCTCTTGATTTCTTTCACCTTGATTCTGCAAGCTTGTTCTTGCATATTATTTTCATTATTGATTATCGGTGAATTTTGTCCTTCTCTTTCTGTTCTAACATTTGATCTTGCAACACTTTGAGATTTCCTTATTTTTAGCATCTCATTTTCCATCCTCAATTCTTGATTTTGTCTTGTTAAATTGGCACGTTCTTCAGCTTCGATCATTCGTTCTTTTTGGATTCCTTGTCTCAATGTTTCTAACATCTCCTTTCTCTTTCAAGAATCTTTTATCATTAAACAAAGTATATTTTTGAAACGTGGTTGAAATTCTTAATAGAATTAGTTCAAGAAGTTCAACTTATTAAAGTCAATTATACATCTTTTCATTAAAAGAACCTTCATTTTCTCAATATTTCTTTCACATCCTCATAAATTATTTCATCCTCGCAAAACTTCATATTTTGAATTTTTTTAACCTTTATTTATTTGTTGTATTCTACCTACATCATTAAACAAAGTATATTTTTGTTTATTGTTCAATATTTTTTCACTACAGTTTGAATTTTTTACCTTTGTTGTCTATTTTCTTCTACGGTCTTTTCTTTTGCGACATTTCCATCATTTATTATTTTCAGTTGGCGTTGACTTCACAACAATCTTTATTCTCTAAGTTCTACCGAATCAACCATAAATCTCTCAATTCTTTGTCTTTCTTTGATGTTATACTTCCAATAGCCCTTCTTCGCAGCTCTTTCTTCGCAACATTCCACATCAATCTCATAGAATTTCCTCCCTTCAATCCAATCTCCCTTTATTATTCCAACACCATTAGTATGTGGAAACTTAATGCATTGATGGAAAGTCAATGCCACACCTAAAATCTCATTTAACCAAGGTCGTCCAATTAAATCATTGTAGGGCGACTCTACGTCGACAACACATAATACAATTTCATAAGATATCCCCTTTAATGGAATTGTCATTGTGATCTCTCCCTTAGGATTATTGGCAGTACCATTGAAACCATAAATTTTATAGGTTGAGGGTATTAGATCCTCATCTCTGCCTCCCATAGTCTTATAAGTATGATAAAATAAGATATCCACAGAACTTCCTGTGTCAATTAAGACTCTATTAATTGCCCATGTATCTTTAGCCTCATCATCCTCTTCTTCATATTCATCCTCTCTTTGCCTTGGGTTTATTTCTAGCCTCACCACTAATGGGTTATCATGCATTTTTCCAGACTCTGGTACTTCTTCTGTGGTGAAAGAGATAATCTACTTTATTTTAGTGGCGAAATTTTCGCAATGTTCATAATTTCTCTTCCATCAACATCTCTCACAAATACTCTGCTTAAAAAACTGTCGTGAAAGTCTTCTATTGTTTTATATGAATACACAATAGAATTACAAAACAGGTTCTTTGCCTTTGCTCCAACTTCTATGACAAATGTTTCTCCTCCTTTGGTTACATTTACTCTGCGAATTTCTGGTGGTGGTGGTAAGGAATGAGATTGAGGGTGCCTTATTAGAAAATGATTTAATTTTCCTTGGTCTATCATCTTGAGAATGATCCTTTTTATATTTCTACAATTATTTGTTGAATGCCCATGAAAATGATGGTAAGAACAAAATTCTTGACTTCAGTTATTTTGATGTGGTTCTTTTCCCATATTCCATGGTGTTGGAATGTGCTCCACTAAAATTATAGTTTCCCAAAATTTTTCCACACTAGCATTCAATGGTGGCATCTTGATCTCTTCCCATATCGTCTTTTAACTTCCTATTTTGTTGTTGTTACTGGTGTAGCCGCCTATTTGGAGAGGAAAGTAACCTAATATAGTAGCAGTAAATCCTACACTACACCCCTCACAAGAATTCATACAATCAAGTCATTTTTTATATAATCAATCACAATCTTTATTAATGAATCTCACAATTTTACAAGAATGGAAAGGAATAAAATTAAGAAATTAACAATTGCTCTGGACTCTATCTCTCCTAAATGACTTGATCAACACTCAAAAAGATCTCTCCTTCCTTACGCTTGTTCAACTCTTTATATAGGAAATTACATAGTGGATGACAACTAATCTGTCCTTTATTTTAGGATCTGGATTGCGATATTCTCACAAGAGTTATGTTGCCAATTTTCGCAAGCATTCTAATTATCGCAGAATCGTCACACATTTCTCATGTTTCTGCCATCGTCATCTGTTACGTCATTCTTCAAATTATTCTGCGACACTCGCAATGTGTTATTAACCCAACTTCGCAAGTATGTCTTTCCTGCGATATTCTGATCCTACACCTAATTAGGAGAAATCTCTTACGGCTGCTCAGTTTAAAGTCTTCTTTGGGATTAAAATTCTCTAGCAAGTAATGTTGGTGGGAAACTAAATAATTGTGGTTTATCTTTTGTTTTCATTGATTTGATTGACTAACAATGGTTGAAATCTGATTGCACCTAGTTTATTTATGCTTGAGAATCTTCTCTTCTGATATAAGATTCACTCAAACTAGTTCAGAGTTTCGACAAAGATCTTTAGACTGTTCTTAGTTCTAAATATAATCTTGTGATAATCCATTATTAACATACTCCGTTTTGTGCGTGATTGATCACAAGAGATTCAAGTGATTGTGTGCATGTTTTTATTAAAGATTTAAGAAGATTTGAAGATATTGAAGATCTGACTTGGGTTTATAATCTTTGGTGTGCACAATACTTGTTTCAGTAAAAGAGGATCCAACTAATAATTAGTTTATCCTTGTGGTAGATTGGATTGATTAATTGAGTAGATCGGAATCAACACAATTCTTTGGATTAAGAGTGTTGTTGGCTTAATCTTAAACGATTACTTCGGTAATTGAACATAATATAGATTTAAGGACCTGACGAAGGAGTTTATGTTAAGATAAATGGAAGAACCTTTGTCCGACTCATATCACTTGGTTGAATAGAGTTGATACCAAACAGATTTGTTGTTCCTTTACTGTTTAGAATACGAACCAACGGAATTATTCCAAGTACGTGAATTATTTATAAGTTGGAGGCATGGGAATACAGACGGAACTAGGTGAACTATAGGTTTAGTTGATTGGTCTCAACTATACGAAGTTAGGTGTAATTTTTTGTAGCGTCTTAATCCTGAGAGTATTCAATTCTGGACAAGGTTCCGGGGTTTTTTTGCATTTGTGGTTTCCTCTTAAACAAAATCTTGCGGTTTCATTTACTTTATATTTATGTATTATAATTTTTTTATTATAATTAAAGTAAGTCACACAAACGTTAATTCCTATTTACTTGATAAGCAATCCTATTGTGTTTGGTTAAGTCTGAACCTTTTTTTATCAAGTAACATACTTCGTTGTTGCATTGTCTCGATCTCGTATCCATAGACGATCACACAAAGTGTGAACTGATAAGCGAGATATACTCATCTCAAAATGTCACATGTGTATATCTTTAGTCTATATAGTAAACCGACTTTTGTCTCAAGATAGGAGATAGAGTAGATAGACTTTTTAGTGATAGATAAGTTCAAGTCTCCACATACCTTTTAGTAGATGAAGATCCACTAGTTCCTTGAGTATTCCTTCGTCTTGTATGATGATTTCCATGGAGTTCTTGATCTCAACTACACTTTCTATCCTAGTCCGAGACCTTAGATATAGTAAACTAGAAATCAAGACTTTATAGTTTTGATCACTAACATTGACAAACATGCTTGATATAGCAATGCATGCGAGTTCGACCGAGCAATGCTCTAACAATCTCCCCCTTTGTCAATTTTAGTGGCAAAACTATTAATACATATGGAATACAAAAAATATATAAATAAAATTTGTAACTCCTAATCCATATGTCTAATCTTCAACAATACTCAAAATCTTCGTCACTTCCAAGTAATCCAATGATCCCAAAGGTTGTAAGTTTAGCATCATCATTGTTGAAAATCCGTAGCTATAACAATGAGAAAAGCATCGGTTCTCAATCATTGTTATACAGTGTCATAATATTATTACACAGCGTCAAAGTCCAATTGCATCACAACTTCAAAAACAATAATATGGTGATACTTTACTCCTCCTTAGTCAATACTCCATCTCACATGGAAACCACTCCCCCCTTACATAATGATCTGAAAACCATATGTATTTGTAGTGTGAACTACAAGTAATTCTCCCCCTTTTTGTCAATAAAATTGGCAAAGGTACAAGAACGGGATCCTAATGAAATTTCCGTAAGAGACATTTCATGACCAAAGGTAAATATGTATCATCTTGTTTAGATGTAATCATAAAGCATAAGCTAAATGCATTCATCAAGGAGTTTATAAAGACGCAAGATAACCCATCTAATATTCCACAACCGCACTCCCCACTAAGATTTGGTAATTAAGCACAAGTTCAAAAGAACTCTCCCATATAATATGTCATTCCCTAAGGAACAACAAGAGAGACTTTAATAATTTCAAAAGAAAAGAAGGATTTATTTAGACTCAACAAATTACATACAAGTATGAATTTGGAATCCAACAAGAAATATTCAATCAAATTAACAAAAGCGAACCAAGATTAATTTGACTAAATATGCTCAACACAAGTAAACTTATGGAGACTTAAAAATTCAATTAAATTAATCACAAGAAAACTTGCAAATAATCTAATTGTCATACTCAACCAAACTAATTACAAGAGTAATCAATTTAATTGGCCACACTCGACATAAGAAAATCTATGGAGTGATAACTAAATAACCATACTAGATGATTGATTTAGTTCAATTGGGCTCAACATAAGAGATTATGGAATCCCGACTAAGATTATCATAACATGACAACCTTAATCGTACATGTACTCAACATAAGAAAACTTATGGAATACAAACTAAACAACCACACAAGTTGATTAATTTAGTTCTTAATGCTCAATATATTGCATCTCATGGAACAACCAACCATGCCAATAAGAAATAGACTTAGTTGTATCGTGCTCAACATGAGAAATACGGTAATACATAAAAATGTATCAATAAAGATCTATACCATGAATAACACAAGGATTCATTCTATGTTTCATCACCATTTGCACAATGATACACAATAGACATAATCCTTGAATCACAAAAGATTTTTAACCTATCTTACATCAATAATTGAAAAAATAGGCTTAACTTTTGTGTTTGTCAAAAGTTTATTCATCCTTTTATCAAGATTTGCATATCAATTCACGAACGACTTTACTTTTGACAAAATATGGGACAATCAAGTTCACGGACGTAAACATACATATCCCATCAAAATATTGCAATATATAAAATCAAAAGATTAATACTGCAACCATCATCTTCCAAACAAACTTAGAATTTTTAAACCAAAAAATCTAAAACAAGAAGATGAAAAACATTGGATATATCTATGTGTAATCACAATAATGGCTATTCCAAAATACTAGTTATTCTTCTAAATAAAAGAGAAAAAAGAAGATGTACTAGATCAAAAACAAGCTAAACAAAACCTTCATGCCACAGAGAACTAAAGTCAAATAGACAATTCCGGACCTTCTTGAGTCTTAAGGTCTTGGAGCTTGTGAATCGCATCATCCTCTGCACCTTCAAAGAGGGTATCCTTATTGGGAAGTTTTATAACATGGGTTTTCATGAGATCAAGGTCAGACTTAACCTTTTCCAACTCAGTTCTTACCACATCAAGACTCTTCATTGTATCAACAAGTTGCTGCTTTGCTTTCTCAAATTCCTCCAGGAAGTAAAGAACTACATCTGATGAAATCTTTTCAATCTCCTCTATATCAGAAACTGACTCATAGAATTGAGGAAGGAAACCTTCATTATCAACAAAAGTTTCCTTTTCTTAATCGAGTTTGCAATATACCTCCTTATCAATGACATATTTAGGCAAATTCAAAGAGCACGAAGAAGAAGAAGCCATTGATAAAAAGAAACCTAGAGTAATAAGAATAACTCAATAGGATAGGTATATAAGGAAACAAAACTCGAGAGATTTAGGGTTTACGGGATAGATTTTAAAAGATAACCTATATGTGAGCCCGTAAGATGGTTTTTCACAAAATTCTGCATGGAAAGAGAAAAAAACTTTTACTTTTCAAAAAATTAGACAAGGAACATCAAGAGAGAAAAAAAATACTCACGACCAGTGTTTGACTAATTATCCTTCTAAAAACAATAAGAGATTAGCCAAATAATTAGTTTCACACAGTTATGGAGTATACCTATTCAAGTTTCTCACAACTAGGCTTTTTGTATGTGAGATATTCAACCTTGTGATTACTTTACACAAGTATGAGCCTTTAGCTCATCAAATGAATGTTGTTCCTTTTTATCCTTCTGTCCTTGATTTATGCTCTTTTTAAAGAGATGAGCCACTGCTTGATTAACATACTTATCAGAAGGACTAAATCTAGGATATCTTGCAATTGAATTAAGAGGATCATAGTGGATGGGAATCCATTTTCAAGATTTAGATTTATCAGAGACATCCTTATAAGCATAGGAAAAGCTTTGAGCCATGTAGTGATTTCTAGGATAGAGATCATTCTTATAAGGTTTATGATTTCTTGTGGGCACACGATTCACTGGGTTAGTCGACTGACTATTTGTTCCATTGACAGTGAAGAGAACCAAATTATGAAGCTTAGAAATTTGTTTCATTCTTGCAAAACAATGGATAGCATAGTGATTCTGTTTCCCACAAAAAATACAGATTCGAGGAGGAGAAGAAATAACTGGCACATGTTTAAACTCCATAGCCATATGAGAAGATTGCAAGTCATGTAAACTTTTATTGACACAATATTCTTCTAGAGTATACTTTGTCTTGTATAGTACATCATGAGAGTTAGTTTGCATAGAGAATTTTTTCCTTAAGATAGAGTTTTCCTTTTCCAAGGATTTGCACTGTTCATGGGCTAGAGTAAGAGATGCACATAATTTCTCTTTTTCAGCATGAAGTCTGTTGAGATCTGATGAATGAGTCTCGAGAAAACGTTTTTCTCTAATTGATTCCTCTTTAATAATATCCTCAAGAGTACTAATCTTTTCACGCTAGAGAGTAGTTTCTTGAAGAAGTTTCTCAATATTCTTAGAGAAGGACTTAATAATGTTGTAGAGATCACGTTCTCGATCAAGAGACTTCTCAAATTCATTAATGAGCTGATCATGATTATTAAAATCAATATTTTTAGATGTATGTGTTAAAATTCTAGTGATCTCCTTTTCAACTTCTGCCAAAGCGTCACATGCCTCATGAGAGGAAGAAATGTCATTATTACATTGAACATTCTTTCTACCTCGGGATTTGGAAGAATCAACTAAGGAATAATCCTTTGAGGTGTTTTCAAGACATTTGACATGATCAAAAGCTTTAGGAGACATTTTGGTATGCGCAACAGATATTTTGTCCACAGACTCAGATTGCCACAAACACAGACTTGTAAGGACTTGTAAGGTCTTAAACGTGTTTGCCTGCTCTGATACCAATTAAAAAAGCGGGGGTCTAACAACCTCACCCAATATTTCGATTAGCAATCTGTATGGACAACTCCAAGTTGTTTTCTAGATAATCAACTAGACTCAATCAATAGAAAATACTCACGGAGTTATTATCTCAATCTCTCGATTTGATTTACTCAAGAAAATATGATTCGCGAGTCTAATCAAAGAGAGATAACTTGGATGGTACCAAAGACCAATATCCAAGTATCAATCGATTTAAATCAACAACTAATAAGGTCATATAATCTAATCGACTGAACAACGCACAACCTGTATTATTTCAATTATATAACAAAATATAATGCGGAAAAGAAATAACACAGACACCATAATTTTGTTAACGAGGAAACTGCAAATTCAGAAAAACCCCAGGACCTAGTCCAGATTAAACATATACTATATTAAGCCACTATAGACACTAGCCTACTCCAAATTAACTTCGGTATGGACTATAGTTGAACCCCAATCAATCTCACACTGATCCAAGGTACAATTATGCTCCTACTCCTCTTATCCTAGTAGGATACTGAACACTTTATTCCCTTAGATGATTTCACCCACAACCAAGAGTTGCTACGACCCAAATTCGAAGACTTAAGCAAACAAATCTGCCTCACATAGAAAAGTCTACAAGATAGATAAATTAGTCTCCCACGAATAAACCTATGAGTTTTGTTCCGTCTTTTGATAAATCAAGGTGAACAGGAACCAATCAATAAAACCAAACTTATATTCTCGAAGAACAACTCAGTTTTATCAATCACCTCACAATAGTCTTAATCGACGCAGCGAAAAAAGATATTGTGGAATCACAAATGATGAGACGAAGATGTTTGTGATTACTTTTATATGTTGCCTATCAGAGATAGAAATCTCAAGCCAATTATTACAATTGTACTCGTATGATAGAAACATCAAGATCAGGTCACACAACTACAAGAAAAGTAGTATCAGTCTGGCTTCACAATCCCAATGAAGTCTTTAAGTCGTTAACCTGGTTTTAGAAGAAAAAACCAAAGGTTAAAGGAGAATCGACTCTAGCTTAGCAAATTATTATCACACAGAATGTGTGGGGATTAGGTTTCCCAGTTTCTAGAGTTCTCCCTTATATAGTCTTTTAAATCAGGGTTTGTTATCAATGTTAGCATAGTAACAAAGTATTCAATATTCACCGTTAGATGAAAACCTTATTAGATATAAGCTAATATCTCTCAACCGTTAGATCGAAAACTTAGCTTGCCATACACACATGTACTTGACGATTTTGGGTTTGGGTAACCATACCCAAATGTGTACAATAGTTGGTTCAAGATTAGTCAACAAATGGTTAGCCAAATGATAACTTTCATATCAACCATATTCTTCTTCACCATAACTAGTCCAAATGACTCAAATGAACTAGTTAGAGAGTTTTTCAATTGCTATGAGATCTTATGTACTACACAAGACACAATTGAAGCAAAAATGATGTGATTCACTCCAATCGATTCATGAACTATAAATCCACGGTTTGCAATAACATTCCTTAGATAATTTGAATAAGTTCACGAACATCATTTTTAGACATAACCAATCAAGTTCGCGGACTGGGTTCGCGAACTGAAACCAAGCTTCAACTCCAGCAAAAATTCTTGGGTTCGAGAACTATTCTCGTTTGTGGACTGAGTTTGCAGACTGGGTTGACTTCTCAAGTTCCGTTTTTCACTTGATCAACAAAGTTCGCAAACTTCGGTTCAAGTGCATAAGGACTTATACATATATGTGTTACCACAATAATATTTATATCCCCCAGTGGTTATATTGTATAAACTCTCATTTCAATCATTAAAACATTCTCAGAGGATGTCATATAGTTGTTATTCACGAACTAGTTTTCGTCAGAGCAATTTCCAAAGTGATTGAAACATAACATGACTTTAGTCACTAGGAAAAGATGAACTTGGCTAAAGCGAAAGCTTTACCAACACATATTTCGATAAATAGATAAGCGAGATATACTCAGCTTGAAATGTCACATGTGTATATCTTTAGTCTATATAGTAAACCGACTTTTGTCTCAAGATAGGAGATAGAGTAGATAGACTTTTGAGTGATAGATAAGTTCAAGTCTCCACATACCTTTTAGTCGATGAAGATCCACTGGTTCCTTGAGTAGTCCCCCGTCTTGTATGATGATTTCCATGGAATTCTTCAGCTCAACTACACTTTCTATCCTAGTCCGAGACCTTAGCTATAGTAGACTAGAAATCAAGACTTTATAGTTTTGATCACTAAATTGACAAACATGCTTGATATAGCAACGCATGCGAGTTCGACCGAGCAATTCTCTAACAATAAGGAATACAACTGTACCTTGAATCAGTATGATATTAATTAGGGTTCAACTACAGTCTAGACCGAAGTTAGTTTGTAGTAGCTAGGATAGTGTCTGTAGTGGCTTAATACAGTATGGTGTTCAATATGGACTAGGTCCCAGGGGTTTTTGCATTTGTGGTTTCCTCGTTAACAAAATTTCTGGTGTATGTGTTATTTTTATTCCGCATTATATTTTGTTATATAATTGAAATATCACAGGTTGTGCGTTGTGTCGATCAATTGTGAAATCCAACCTTTGGTTGTTGATTGGAAATTGATTGATCCTTGGATATTGGTCTTTGGTACCATCCAAGTTTATATCTCTTGTATTTTATAAAACTCGCAGATTTATATTTGCTTGAGTATAGATCAAATTGAGAGATAGAGATATTAACTCCTTGATATACTTTTTATTTAAGATTGAGTCTGACTGTCTAGTTGATTCTATTAAAAGTATATTAGAGTTATTCCATACAGATTGCTAATCAAAATATTGGGTAAGGTTGTTAGACCCCCGCTTTTTCAATTGGTATCAGAGCAAGCAAACACGTTTAAAGACCTTATCAGTCTGTGTTTATAGCGATATGACTCTATGGACAGTAGTGATATCTCTGACTCCGCTAAACTAGATCAGGATCCTTTTGATAAAGTTCAAAGTTCTCTGACTCCGCTAAACCAGAAATCTCTCAAATCTTCTCTTATGTCAGAAACCAATGTCAACTTGGAAAATCACCTAGATGAACAACTGGATGAGCTTTCAGATGAAAGTGATTTAGACGGGGAACCAACTCTTGATGAAGAAGTCTCATAGTATATCATACTCTTTGATGATATAATAACAAAGAAAGGATCAACTGCCTACCTGGCAGAATATTTGTTTCCTCTCTGTCTTGAAAACAGGAAACTCAAAAAACTCAAAGTCCATGATGAAGAAGTCCATTCAAAGATTACTGAATGTGAAAAACTTCAGAAGAGTTTTTGTATGTTAAAAGAAAGACTTGATGAATCTGAGGCAAAGTTAGTCTCTCAACAGAAATACTATAATGACAGAGAATGTATTTTTTTTTTGCCAAAAGAAAAAAGTTGAAGAATGATCTGTCTACAACTGTCAGCAAGGTAAAATCACTAAAAGAGAATCTGAAAAGATTCAACGCTAGATCTACAAAATTATCTTCCATGTTATCGTGATACACGTGGTCTGGGATATAAAGGAATAGACGCTCCAAATACTGGCAAGATCAATTTTGTTTGTGCTAATAGCAACTTGCTATGTGAAAAATCACCTATTACAGCTGATGTTCTTATAAAAAAAGACTGTCATACTTCTAAGAAAGGGCATAGGAGATCCGGTAAAAACATTACCTTCAACTGTTAATATTGTGGAAACAAAGGTCATGTTGAACAGAAATGTCATTTCCGAATAAGGAATGAAAAACTTCATAACATTCTCATATGGATGTCAAAGGAAGTAATCAAGCCTGTTTCACTCCATGCTGAGAACATCATATCCCCAAATCAGGAAGAGTACTGTGATAATTCCTCACTTAGTTATATGTATGATACTAACTTCTTATACAATCGTAGAGAAAAGAATTTCATATGGACAACTAAGATGGTTGATGTTCCAGTAAAGAAAAAAAAAGACGTCAAAGGAAAAAGGATGATTCAATTAATAAAGGAATACCATCTTTTGGAAAGGATCACATTGTGTCCAAAGGTCCTACCTCTGATTATATACACATTAACAATCATGCTTCAGATCTAAGGACCGACATAAATAGTCTCAAGCGGAAAATCATAAAATTGAGGAAGACAGCATCTCCAGGTATGTCTTGTTCTCCTTGAGAAAGTTATATTGAGATTAATCGCGAGAATCCTCTTAATGGTTCATATGAGAAGAAGGAAAACGTTGATGAGCTATATGCTTAGACTACAACTTAACCAACCTTTACTATGTATCCTCTCTTCAACCGCGTGAGGATGCACATATGTCTTAAGAATCATCTATTTTTGACAAAAGATGGTTGTTGTAAATATATGTTTAGTCAATAAAATAAGCCTTCATGTAAAATATTCTCTAGCTTTCTTATCATAATAAAGCATAGTTGATCAATCAAAACTCTTGAGAAAACCATGCCTTGTTAAAAAAACTGATTTTTCAGTGATCCTTCCTTGATTTGAAATTCCATGACAAAGCCTATTTGAAATAAGGCTCCCTTGCTTACACGGTTTAGAAACTGGTCCATATACCGTGAGCGTTTGCGTACCTGACCCATTACCGATTCTTAAACGAGTAACCCTAGGGTTTCACTATATGTGTCTTATACATGTATATATATATATATCATGAAGTTCTTCTTGGTATATACTCGCTCGGTAACGGAAATAGTCTCCTGTGAGATAATGGTGCAAACTATGGATGGAGACAAAAAGGAAGTTGAGAATGAAGGAAACAACATTGCTGAGTTTTATGAGAACCATGTTCTTATTTATTGCTATCATGCAATTGATCATGTAAACAAGCAACCTGTCCAGATGTCACAGCAACTGGTTTGAAACCTTCTCCAAGACTTCAAGGTTGTACGTGAACAATTCGTGATTGCCATAAAGAATCTCAAGTTTGTAAAGACTAAGCTGAAGGAAGCTAATGAGGAACTTTATTTGTTCGATCTCTAATTGCACGTCTTGGTTAGATGGTGTATTTTTGTCTAGGAAGTCTTCTTATGATAATTTTATTCTTGTGTTTAGGAATAACTAGAACTTATCTAGCACTCAAAAGTATATTTGTCTCCTACTCTTGAGACAACAGTCGTATAAGTATGCTAGTTTTCATACATACACATTTGCTGTTTCGAGCCGAGTTTACTCGCCTATCTTTTTCTCGAAATATATGTTGGTAAGATTTCGCTTAATTTAACCACTTTTCATCTTTACCCATGACGAAAGTCATGATGACATTTCAATCTTGAAAATAGCTTTGATGACGATAGTCGATTCTTATGTCTAATGACTATTATAACATTATAGAAGAATGTTTTAATGATTGAAATGTAGAGTTGAGATTACGTAACCACCTATGGATATAAGCATATATAGTTTGTTCGCACATTAGTGTATAAGTCCATGTACCAGAAACCAAGTGCGTGCATATGTGTGCATGCAGTATTGGTGAAGGAGACATGTTGGGTACGCGTACTGGCGGAAGTTTTCGAACCGAGAATTTCTGCTGAGTTTGTAGTTTGTAAACTAGTAAACCAGTCACCTTAGGTACGCGTACACGTACGTGTTCCCACGGAAGTTTTCGAACCGAAAATTTCTGCTGAGTTTGTAAACTCAAATCCGGTAGCTAAGGTATGCATACCCATATGCATACCCAAGCTGGTTATATTTCTCAAATTGGTAAACTCATGAACTTAAACAATAAATCAATGAGGAATGCAATCTTTGCAAACCGTGGCTATATTTTTCATGAATTGATTCGAGTGAATTAAACCGATTTTGTTTCAATACATTTATGTTAATTATTTTTTGCAGCAAAAACAAGATTAAGAAAAAAAGAAAAGAGAGATGAAGTGTAAATCATAGTTTTTCTCACATAGGTCCTTCGGTTACACCAATTTAACTGTATACAAAGGAATATGGATTTCGGGCTTGGTCTATATATGTACTTGCATAAGTGTTTCCTAATAATAGTTCCTCTGAGAAATTATTATGTAGTCAACATGTTGCAATTTTGTTTTCCCCGAGTGATAATAACAAAAAAAAAACTATTTTATTTGATTATAGTTTTCCGTTTTCTGTATTTCATTTCACTATGAACATGTAATGACAAAGGTAGTATAAAACTAATCCCAAATGCAAAGGTAACAATCGGACTAGAAGTATATGACGGGTTATATGTTTTGTTCTGCAGTTAGGGTTGTTACGTAGGGCTAAATTATGTACACTAAAAGGAGAGGTTGAGCCGGGGCCGTAAGGCCCCGGTGATACCTAGTACACCCTTATAAAATTCGAAGACGTGCATCACTGGTACACTGCTTGTTGTATAGTAAGTCTCTCGGTACACTCTGCTTGTTGTATAGTAAGTCTCCCTTCGGACAACTTGTTGGAAATGTGAAAATGCGCAAAGCAAAAAAAAAAGTCTCCTGGTACACTCTGCTTGTTGTATAGTAAGTCTCCCTTCGGACAACTTGTTGGAAATGTGAAAATGCGCAAAGCAAAAAAAAGAAGAAAAAAAAAGGTAATATATATATATAGATGAAAGGTTTTGGGCTTAGGCAGTGATAGCTACAACAGACTTGTCAAAATATTACAACTGATATTCTTAGTTAAACTCTACTAACCTAATTTAAAATCTAAGAAATTCTAAAGATGAATAACTTTAAAGTTTAAGAAATTCTAAACACAAGGAATACATACTAAAATACAGTTAAACACTAGAAATAGTAATAACAACTAAAGAAATATACTGATACCTTAAATCCATATCACGACCGCCACCTCAAAAGAGTTTCTCACGAATTAATAAAATAACATTGGCCACCTTATCATCATTATCCTTTTCATGCTGCGCTCATCATCGAAGCAACTGATCCTCTTTCTCTTACTCCTCTTTCTCTTGCTTATATTTCTCTTTGCCGTACCTAGCTTCATCATCTCTTTAGCATCTAACCCATCGTTAGCTGAATAATCATCTCTCTTACTAGAAGACCTCATCTTACTACTACCTATTTCATGTTCTTTAGAGATCTCCTCTGAGGGGTCCTCAGCCGACTTACCAGCCTCAATAACCTTGGCTGGAGCGAGCCACTGTAATCGAGCTTCTTGTAAATGACCTGCTTCAGTCCAATGAAAAAAGTAGGGGAAATATTAAACGAGAAGGAAAAGTAAATAATAAAAAGAATAGCTGGGATGAGTAAGCAAGTCCAGAATAAGGTTTAACTAGAACAAGGTGGAAGTTTTAACCCTAGAGTCGGTAAGAAAATTTTCAATTGATAAAGAAACATATATAGGGGAATAACTGTGACTAACTATACAAATGAGCAGAGCTGAACATACCCTCGGTAGCCTCCTTACAGGCAGTAGTGCCTTTCATGAAATCACTAGGCACTTCATGGTTAGGATTTGGACTGACCATCCTCTTCGTCATCTCTTTAGCATCTAACTTACCCTCACCTGAATAATCATCTCTCTTACAAGAAGAACTCATCTTACTACTACCTATTTCATGCTCTTTAGAAATCTCCTCAGACAGGTCCTCAGCAGATTTACCAGCCTCAATAACCTTGGCTGGAGCAAGCCACCATAATGGAGAATGACCTGCTGCAGTCCAAAACAAAAGGTAGGGGAAATATTAAACGACAAGGAAAAGTAAATAATAAAAGACTAGCTGGGATGAGTAAGCGGGTCCAGAATAAGGTTTAACTAGAACAAGGGAAACTTTTAAATCCAATAGTCGGTAAGAAAATATTCAATTGATAAAGAAACATATATAAGGGAATAATTTATAATTGTGACTAATTACAAATGAGCAGAGCTGAATATACCTTCAGTAGCCTCCTTACAGACAGTAGTGCCTTTCATGAAATCTCTAGGCACTTCATGCTTAGGATTTCGACCAACCAGCCACTTGGGTAATTCGTAGTAGTAAGATTCATCATCAAAACCTGACCAGGTAGAACCTTCTGTAATCACCGAGTTCCTGTAGCATGGACTCGTTTGACTGGCCAAACTCTTAAGAGTGAGAGGTCCGTAGTAGCACGTTAACGGCGGTTCAACATTACGAGGTAGACTCAGGAAAGTGCCCTTAGGGTACTTTGTAGGCGGCCACTGACCATTGTTTCTGTAATCAAAAAGTCTCAGTTATAGTTATTAGGATAAACTGTAAGCAACATGAAAACAAGAGGTTAACAGAAATGGTATACTGAAATGTTGAAAATAGGAAAATAAAGATAGAAAAACTGTTAGGAAAACCCCTTGGCAACCCAACTAATCTCAGCACCAGTTAAACAATATAAAACTGCTTACCTTTTCTGTTGCTCACGTATTACAAATTGGCACCCTTCCTCGCATAACTCGGGGCCATGTGTCTTACGAGCACAACTACATAAAAGAGAAGATCGACAAGTCATAAATCAAATAACACTCTCAATTTTACAAGTGTACACAGACAAATTAATGTAGACATAAACAGTTTGATCAAAAGCAGATGTCATTCTTCAAATTGGAGACTGATTAAATGCTTACCCGAAAAACTCTTTTCTCCCCATTTCCATAGTCTTATCATAATTAATTACATTGATACCAGCTAATGTTGCCATAGAGAAAATCAAATTGATAGCGTCTTCTTACTGAAAACCTATACCTGTAACAATACAAGACGTACGAAAGTTACTATTCAAACTGAAATTCTTATCTAGAAAGTAGACACCCTAGAAATTGAGTCACGAACTGACTCTAAATAATACAACCAGACCTAATCCAAATCATGGGAAAACTTAAGCTCAATAAGAAATTCAAAGTCCAAATGTATACGCCTAAGTATACGACCCCAATCGAAATCCCCAAAATCAAACAGAAAACCCTAAAATCGAAACAAAGAAGCCTAAAATCCCCCTGTAACAAAATACCAAAATCAAACAGAAAACCCTAAAATCGAAACAAAGAAGCCTAAAATCCCCCTGTAACAAAATACCTGGTGGTGGAGGTTTGTTGTTGCGATGAGTCTGAAGTCTTCACACGAATGGTTTTGAGAGTAGTGTTATTTTCTCTGCGGGTGCCGAGTGATTTAATAAGAACGAAAGATTTCGTAAAGGGTTAGGTATAGGATTTCCCGGATAGATTACAACTGTCAGTTTCTTACCGCAAGCATAGAAAGTAAGTTCAAAATTACCGTTTAGTCCCAACTTGTTTGGTTTGGATTCTCTGGTCTATTTAAAGAGAAACTAGGTATCACGTAGGGCTGCACAAGGTACGTGATGGTACGGGTTTTTGCCTAGCTTAGTACCTGTACCTTACTATGGCCGGTACCTGTACTTTTTACCTATACCTATACTTGTGCATTACGGGACGAGACGATACCTGTATATGTTTAACTCGGGGACGGGACGGGACGGGACCGATTCTTTACCAGCAACATATTTGCATACTAGTACTGTACGAAGAGAAATCCAAATAGGCCGAAGACTTCAACAACAACAACAAAAAAAAAACTCACCTAGACACCTGATTTTTGTCGATCCTTTCGTAATCCATTTGGAGTTTCTTTCTTTTATTAGGGAAATTATCTTCACTTCACTCTTTCTCTCTGTGTAGAGTTCTAGATATCACTTCACTTGAGAGAGTTGCTTTCTTCCATGACTATTGATGTCTGGTTCACGTCAACTTCTATATTTCTTCAACAGTGAAGTGAACTAAAGAAAGAACAAAAGACTGACAAAAGCAATATATCCTTGAATTTTGGTGCATTTTATGGTTATACCATTGATTTAACCGTTAATAAAGTGAGTCTTGGGAGTAGTAGTTTACTTCTTACAGTATACTTTTAGGAATGTTCATTTCTTATTTAATGACGATAATGATTAAGGGTAGATAAGATAAGTTAATTAGTGACGGGTGCGTCGTTGATGGTCTCTTTTGTTCTCTTGTCTGAGAGGAAAACGAAAAGAGAAAGGGAAGAAGAATAAGGAAATGAGGAGAATGCGATGGAGAAAGGGTATAACTCCTACTATCGACGACTAGGATTTAACCTTAATATCAATGGCTAGAGATCCTCGGTACTAAGGTACGGGATGAGACGGGAACAACCTAGAACCGTTACTGGTACCCACTCTAGGCACGGTACCAGCTTTTGGTACTTGTACCTGTCCCGGCTGACTACGGTTCCGGGACGGTACATGCGATTCTAGTACGGTTCTATGGGACGGGACGGTTCTTGTGCAGTCCTAGGTATCACCCCGGCCTACGGCCGGGGCTCAACCTTTTTTGGATTACGGCCGTAATCCCCTACGCAAATTCTAGTATTTTGTTGGTCGGGTCAAATTAGTAGGCCCCGGCCGTTATCCCCTACGCAAATACCGATATTTTGCTGGACGGGTCAAATTAGCCGGGGCCTACGGCCCAGGCTGTAGTCCCCTAAGCGAATTTCGGTATTTTGTTGGTCGGGTCAAATCAGCCCTGACCGTAGTCCCTTACGCAAATTCCGGTATTTTGTTGGCCGGGTTAAATTATCAGCTCGTCCATAATTCCTTACGCAAATTCCAGTATTTTATTGATCGGGTCAAATTAGCCCGGGCGGCCGGGGCTGATAATTTGTTTTGACCCAAATCGCCATAAATTCTTGCCTTATACAATTTATTTATCAGTATTTTGGTTAAAAAGGCCTTAGATATAAATTCTTGGGTGTATAAGACATGTAAAATATGGCTCTGGTTCAAATAGCCAAGAACCTTTAGATACTTTTCTAATATCCAAATTGGATATATCACCCAATTATTTTTAGTGTATCTGACTAAAATGTCCTCTCTTCTGTTCTAGTCTCGACTCTCGGTATATCCTCCATTAAAACAGAGCTCTCGAGTCTTCTTCTCCACCGATCCGGTTAACCAGAAACTAATAGAAATCGTGATGATTTCGATAATATTTTTAGCATTGGAAGGATACAATTGATTCGACATCATAAAATTGGGTTGTTTTTTTTTAGGGATTTGGAAATGTCATCAAATGCTTCTTCCGATTCTACATCTTCTCAAGTTAATCTTCCAGCACCGGCTTTCAAAGTTTATAGAAACTTTAAAGACAAGCGCGAAGATGATTGGGAAGGCGACGTATATCCAAATCAAACTCTACATGCCCGTGAAATTGATGGTGAACCAGCTCCACCTTATATTGTTCTCGTTCAAGGACCTCCCAATGTCAGTAAGAATTAGTATGGAAATTCTTCATGAATTTGTGTTTTCTTTAGTCATAGCTTCTGATTAATGTTAATCAATTGTGTGCACTGTTTTAATTAATACTGTTGTTGTAGGTTGGGAAGTCTTTGCTGATTAAATCTTTAGTAAATTACTTTACTAATGCGGAAGAACATAATATGTATGATATCCGAAGCCCCGTCACCATCAGAACAGGTTTGTGCAATTTTTTTTCTTTTTCGCTTATTGAATTCAATACCTTAATTTTTCATAAGGGGGATAATTTATTGGTTGTATCAATTGTACGATGGATGGGTGTTAGAGATGTCTCATCAAAATGAATTGGGTTAAATCAAACATCATATTTGCAAATCTATGTTTGATTTGATTGATGGATGGGTGTTAGAGATATCTCATCAATAAATCTCTTTCTCTTTTTTCTTAGGGTCGGTTTAGCACTTGACATCAAGTAACAAATTGAATTTCCTTTTATTTTTTCAGCAACAATGCTTGCAATCCGATGATCTATATGGATTCTAATGTCAGAATATCTTTTTCATGTGTTATAGATCTTTTCCATGGCATAAAAGTTGTATAGAGTTTTCTCTAACTGTATTCGATTGGATTGTGTTTCACATATCCATCTTGGTTCATAATTAAATGGAAAATCTTGGGTCATAATTGATTGAATGGAAATGATGGGATTCATAGTTTTGAGGTGAATAACATACCTTAACTGTCTTTGCTTAGCTAATTGTCATGTGATACTTTCATTTCAGTAGTTTACAAAAAGAAAAAGATTAGCTCTATATGAAGCTCTTGGGAAGGTTAAAGGAGGTACGAAGGCATCCCTGTTTATTCATATGCACTATATTGTTCGCATTTGAAAGTCATTTGAGTTAGATTGAAAGTCATTTGGTACTGTTAGCGCCCATTTAGGCGATACGGTTGAATCATGGCTGTGAACTTGTGTTATGAATGGGAATATTATTATATGATAATGTTGTTGCTGGGTACTGTTGGCGAATTTTTTTGTATATGATATGACCAAGTTCTCTTTCACAGAGAATATGTTATATGGCTGCAGGGAAGGTGTTGTTTTGAAGGTTAACAAATCAAACAGAACACATTCTATCATGACCAGCAGCAGGCACACAGAGTGTTTGCATAAATGCCTAAACCAATTTTGCAGAAACAGTGCGGAAAGGAAACGAAAATAGCGAGCTGGTACTACTAGTTCCGGACGACGGGAGTCGGAAAATAGAGGGGGCACAATAAAGCTTCATTGAATCATAAAGTGGGTACTTGTTGGATGTGAAATTTGGGAACAAGATGTATGTCTTTGGAGCCACAAAAATGTACTTGTTTGGATAGAGTTTGGGTACACAAGATGCACCGGAGTGCATAATACGAATTCTGACAAAAAAAATAGGTTTTGCCTAGATGCACCCAAGTGCATTATGTATATTCCCTAAAAAAAATAGGTTTTGCCTAGATGCACCCGAGTGCACAATGTATATTGTTTTTGTATTTTTGGTGTTGTTCTTATTTTTTTTATTTACTATTTGTTTTTGGTCAATGCTTTGATACTGAATGTGATAGTAATGGTGGTGGATTTATTGTTCGAGATCATGATCTAATAATTTTGATTATGTATTATAAATTGCAGGTGATTACTAGGATAAACCTAGATTGATTTGTGAAGTACACAAGATGCACCTGGGTGCACAATGTATGAAAGGAAAGGTTTTGGCTGGTTGCACCTGAGTGCATAATGTATATTTTTTTGATTCTTGTAGGAAAAATGTTTTGGCCAGGTTGCATTTGGGTGCATAATGCATATTTTTATATAAAATAAATTTTGTCTAGGTTGCACCTGGGTGCATAATGCATTATTTGTGGAAAATAAATTTTGGTCAAGTTGCACCCGGGTGCATAATGCATATTTTGTAGGAAATTAATTTTGGCCAAGTTGCACCTGGGTGCAAAATGTATACTCGGCTTGTGTTAAAACGAATTTTTTTTCCGAATTTCATATCAACAATGGATCTTGTTTCGTAGAGAATTTCGATCCCTTTCCAAAAATATAAATTTCATTAGAATCCGACCTATATTCCAGAAGTTATGACTTTTCTCGTGATTAATTTTAATCTTAGAGAGAGAAAATAAATAGGAGAGAAAAGGATAAGAAAAGGATAAGAAAAAGAATAAAGTTTAAAGCAAAGAGTATATATGACTAATATTTTGCATTTCTTTTTCGCCCAGACCTATATTTTACAAGTCCATTTCTCTCACACTTCTATGGTCTATGGTCATATGACCATTTTCCGGTATTTTGTTGGTCGGGTCAAATCAACCCCGACCGTAGTCCCTTATGCAAATTCCGGTATTTTGTTGGCCGGGTTAAATTATCAGCCCGGCCATAATTCCTTACGCAAATTCCTGTATTTTATTGATCGGGTCAAATTAGCCCGGGCAGCCGGGGCTGATAATTTGTTTTGACCCAAATCGCCATAAATTCCTGCCTTATACAATTTATTTATAGCTTAACGATATCATCACCAGGTTCAGTTAGTTAGGTCAGATTAACCGATCCATAGAGTTGCTAGTTTTTCTTCAGCCAAACAATTATGGATATTGGATCTCAAATACTGACATTGCCGCAAATATTGGTGCTCCATATCAATAGCATGCTTGAAGAAAAGAAAGAAAAAATAAGTCAACTCCAAAGAGAGAAGTCAAGTCCAAATCTTCGCCATGTTGCAAATCAGAAAGGAAAGGAAATTAATTTCCTTATGTACTGTTCAGAGAGTCTTCTTGACTTAATTTTTCCATTCACTTTTGGCATCAATTTCCCGTAACAAAGAAACCAAGCGAGTCCCTCTCGTTTTACGATTTCACGCTTTATATATTTTTCCATATCCTAAATTACATGTCTTTCCTGGTTTTCCTAACTTCCTTTAGGGGAATGACCGTTGTTGGCCGTATTTAGGGATAATGTTTAGCTTAGGGTTAGCTTTGTCTTGGGCCACGACATAATCCTTACCGTCTAAAATATATGTAAAAAGTGGGATCTGACGGACGTCTATATAAAACATATAATGGATCGATCCGTGTCGTAAGATGACGAAATCCATGGTCGGATTTATAAGGCTACACAAGCGGCACTTATTTTTATAATATATAGACTAGGTATCACGCCGGCCTGCGGCCGACGCTCAACCTCTTGTCGATTTTTTTCAAATCAAATATGAAGATTTACTCAAGTTTAGTTTATTGTTCATTTATTTGGTCAGTCGATCGGCATTTATTTGGTCATAGCAGAACAGTTCCAATATTTAGCTGGTCATGTCATATTATAGTGTGTTAATCACGTCAAAGTAGTGTGTTTAATTAATTTTATCATAGTAGCTAGGAAGTCGAGGCCTACGGCCCAGGCGGTGGAGAAAATTTTAAAGCAGATATAGTGCCCACAAATTTATTTGGTCATATCATATTATAATGTGTTAGTTAACCAGATCACAGTAGCGTGCTTAATTAGTTGGATCATAATAGCCGGAGGGGGCCTGGGAGTAAAAATCATATGCAGTATTATGGAAGGTACCACACTTTGTGTTAGAATTTGTAGTTTCATTAGTCAATATCGCTTGGAATTAGTCATTATAGACTCTTAATCGTTCTAATCTATATTGATAAACACAGATATAAACAGATAAAAGAATAGTGAGAAAGAGAATCAACCTTGTGTGGGTCTGCTTTAATGATTCCAGGCCATGCATATTCATCGCGAATTAAATTCTTGGAGCAGGTAAACGGTCCCTGCAATTCACAACCCAGGATCAGAGCCTTCTCACACATAAAATATACATAATCAATTGTTGATGAATAACAAAAATATACAATACAGATGAAGTATCACTACCAACAATAATAATATACACCTTGATATAAACAAAGGATTACTGGGGTTTCTTCGGATAATCCATGTATGTACCTTTACCATCGTTGTCCATTGGTTGGCTGCACTGATGAGTTGATTTTCTTCCTCTTTGTTTCATTGGTTATTTGTGTCCAAAGATCCCTTGCATTGCACTAGACAACTCTATCTATCAGTGTCATCTCTTGATGAGCGAATCTTCTTCGTAAGTATTTTGTTGTTAATTTACAGTAAGAAAAAGTATGCACTGCATTGCGAACATCAAAATCGCAAACTTTAATATACCATATGAAAATTATTTTACCAACAAAGAGAAAAATTCAATCATACGAAATTATATATTGCTCAATAAAGTAGACTCAATCAAAATTATAGCTGCTTAATAAGGTGAAGAATAAGGTATGCTTGACATTAATCCATCAAACTCCAAAAAAAAAAGCAATAAATTAAGCTTATATTAAAGATATATAAAAAGTTGTTCTCCCACCTTAACCTCGCAGGCCGGCGCTCAACCTCTCGTCGATTCTCGAAAAGTTGTTCTAAGCTTATATATAAAGTTTATATTAATTAAAGATACTAAATAATAATAGAATTGAACCTTTTTAGGGTTTTGTTTATTGTTCACTTATTTGGTCGGTCAAAATATTTAGTTGGTCGTGTCATATTATAGTGTGGTAGTTATTCGGGTCACAATAGCATTTTTAATTAGTTGGACCATAATAGCCGGATAGGGAGCCGGGGCCATAGGTCGAGAAAATTCAAAGACAGGTGTAGTGCCCAAATATTTAGTTGGTCGTACCATATTATAGTGTGTTAGTTAGTCGGGTCACAATAGCGTTTTTAATTAGTTGGACCCTAATATCCGGGTAGGGGGTCGGGGCCTACGGCCCCGGCGGTGGAGAAAATTTAAAGGAAGGTGTAGTGCCCAAATATTTAGTTGGTCTTACCATATTCTAGTGTGTTAGTTAGTCGGGCCACAATAGTGTTTTTAATTAGTTGGACCCAAGTATCCGGATAGGGGTCCGGGGCCTACGGCCCGGCGGTGGAGAGAATTTAAAGGCGGGTGTAGTTGCCCAAATAACATTGATGTGTAAATTAAATTCCAATAAGAGCTGATTGATTGAGATAAAATTTGAAGTGCAGTGCGAAGAGATATAGGTAATGTATCGTGTATACGCCACTTACCTTTTTTTCTGAATGCCGGGAACCTCAATATGGGTTGTCAATTACTGCATGAAGTATGGTTTAAACGCATTGACAGATTGAATCTTTCAGGGTGCACTTGGAAGAGACGTTGCATTTAACAAAGCACCTCAATCTCACCACAAATGTCCCCAATCCTTAATTCTCCTACAACCTGGAAAAAATAAATGAAATTGATGATTAGTTTCGTACATAAGATATCGTTAACCAAAAAGAAAAACCATAAAGATGTTTGTTGTGAAAAGAATTAACGGATTAAAGTGAGGATTATGGTAACGTGTACAATTAGTTCCTGCAAGTAACAGTAGTCATCAGAGGCATCAAAAATAACATAATCCATGCCTCCGTAGAATGATAACGGTAAATAAATATGTCATTATATCCATTTAGCCATTTAGAAATTATATCGGTAGATTTACCAAATGTTTTCTCATCAAATTCACTATTGAGATCCAATGGGAACTATGCATAACCTAACAACTAAAAAAATAAAATCTTCATGAAGTGAGGAGACCACCTTTACTATCACTTCTTATTGACTATTCTACGGTACAATATAACTCGGACAATTAATAGCGTCACATAAAAATTAATACCTACCTTGTGGGTCTTCAATTCCTTTGTCACTGTGGGGTGTCGAGAAACCCGACAAAATCATGTACGGAGATGTGCATTTTTTTATGAAGATCACTCCTGGATTATAGGGTTGATGGCTGCAAAATTGAAACAAACAGGGTTATACATAAATCGAAAAAATAAAATTAAAAGCGAGAGAAAAAGAACACCAGGCATCAATGGCCTTAAATCGAAAATAAAATAATTCCCAAAAATCTATCCAGTATACATAAACTTAACCATGAATTTCTATACACGATACATGGGTTCATATAAAATTAGGAGACAATGAATATACATGTGATTTTATCTGCGTTGTTCATCATAACATCGAATCAGAATATGCGAATAAAAATTTCAAATACATACTAAAACACCCATCGTTCAGATTACACTCTCTGCACCTACAAAAATCAAAACAAAAACCAAACAATCCATGAAAAGTAAGGCCTAGGGTTTGTCTGCACAGAGGAAAATGGACCGCAGCAAATATAGATAAGAGATGACATAAATATTAAAGAGAGACGATTAACGAAAAGAGATAAGCAAATGATCTAAACAATGTAGCCCATGCATCCCTAAAAGAGACAATTTGTATACACCAAATTAACTAACAATCCACCTAAAATATAAAAGAGCAGGTCACGTAAGGTTCATCACAACATCTCTTTCATGTGCGAATTAAAGATCATAGATGTTTAGATCATGTCAGTTGAACTTAGCTGCCTATAACATGTTCTTAGCACAGGTCTTAAAGCTTCCTGGAACATATAAAAGAACCAATTTGAATTTCACGTATCAAAAGCATCTGATACAGAAACCAATAAAGAAAATTAACGAAAATATATGAGCAAATTAACAATCTACATACACCAAATTAACAATCCGCCTAAAAATTAAATAGTGTTTCCATATGTTCACATTGATTTACTTACATGTTAGTTATCTGAATATGTATACACCAAATTAAATAGGGTCTCCAGATGTTTACCTTGTTTGTCTTTGAAATCAGACCTTAAATCCTAAATCAATGTTATAAGATATGCACCCTGAATCAACACATCAAACACAAAGAAAACACGAATTAGAATACACCAATCAAGAAGAGAATTTTTTTTTAAAAACACAGATTTAAAATTCCCAGGGTTAGATTCCTCTTCCTCCCCTCAACATCGTCTTTTTTGACAAAACCAAACATAAATTGCAGGAACAGATCAGTAAACCGATACTACATCGATAAGTATTCCATGTACAATCAAAATAACTAAATAGTAAATACAAATTTACAAATTCTAGATCCACAAATTACAAATTTTGAATTTTAGGTCTTTGACATTTTACCTTGCGATATGTACCATCAAGTGTTGGTTCTACTTTGCAAATTCTTCAAAGTTAGGTAAGAGAATTAGCTTGTCTTTGTACTGGTTGAATTGTGGATTCTGTCGAATTGCAGTGATGGATTACTGTTGATGGTGGCAAAAAAGATTAGGGCAATGTTTCTCAATAAGGATTTATCTATCTATTCTTCAGAGAGATGAACATACACCTACGGCAGGAATTGTTGTTGTTGAGATTCAGTGAATGATTAAATTCAGAGAGACGAACATACCATATTGCTCCTGCATGTAGTTCAGAGTGGAATAAGAATTAAATTATGAACTAAAATAATATTCCCATAAGCCTACGATCAACTGCGAACGGAACATAAAACGATGTTCGAGTAATCTACAAAGTAATGGAATTATGGAGCATACTAATAAATTATCAGACTAAGCCACTCCTCAGTATAGTGCCATCAAAACTAAATCAAAAAATTGGCTAGTTGATCACCTTCTATTTATCCCTGCAGGGCACAATTCTGCAGCATAAACAAAAGTACGATAACACGGAATTAATCTAATTTAAAAGTTCACACATTCAAGCTTTAAACACACAGGAGAGTAAAGAAAACATATGAGATTTCGGCCGTTAATCCACAGGAGAGACAAATATGCTACTTCGGAAGGGTCATGCAAATTAATGCAACTAATGTCATGAACTTTGCTGGACTTATTTCAGATAATAACAAATTCTATTATAGACTGATGTAACATAACTTTGACAGAAGAGGATTAGCTTAAATCATTCATCCACCTTCATTCTTCCAAGTCTCAGATGCAGCATATAAGCTGCATAATACTACAGGATATCATGACATATAACTAACAAAACGAAACAAACTGGGTTACTTAGATCAGGGTCATGAACTGAATAAGATTAAATTCCTAGGAGTTTCCATATGTTTACCTTTTTTTCTCTTACCCCTCTTAATCACCTTTCTGATACGCAAAAGTTAATCAGATTTTTGGCATCAGTTGATGCCCTGTAAACAGAAATTCATTACGATTAATTCAAGAAACCTAACCATTATATATACAAAAATGCATCCAGCTTAGATAAATGATAAGCAACACTATTACTAACAGTTTACAATTCAGCCATGCTATGTGGAAGGTTTACATAATTCTGAAGCACCCATGTTTTATGTTAGAGCAGCAGCACCACACATCAAAGCTATCTAAGGACCCACGAATGATATTTAGTTCACGAAAATTCAGGCATGCTCATAATCACAATGGCCGGGCAAGCAAGAGTAATAGCTAGAGACTATATGCAACAAAACAACATTTGTTTGTGGCTTTAACAATTATATATCTTCATCAATGTTGGTAGATTCAAAAATCTCATCTTAACAAAACACAATACTTTGACATATAATATTACATAAAACTAATAGACGAAAATAATCTAAATTGCAAGTCAACTGAACTGTACGTAGCAAATCAGAGATATACATCTACAAATCTTAAGCAATGATGACATGCAGTTCAATCATGATACAAAGCTCTCAATTTTTCTAAATACAGAATGCTCTGACAAAAATATTAAAAGGAGAAGAGATTACCAGAAATCAGGAATGAAATTTGGCCAAACATCCATTGTTCAAATTACCCCCTTTACTTGCTTCTGTAATATCACCACCAACATTACTTCACCTAATTCCTAAAGAAACTTAAATTAAGCCTAATACATATGATTATACTTAAATTAAGATCAAACCCATCATAATTTGATCAAATTATAAATCAATTTCACACAAACAGAGATAATTAAATAAACCCTAAATTACCTGGTTTTGCTGATTCTTCATCAGAATAACCTCTCATCGATAAATCAACAACAACCCCTTTTAATTATCTGTAATTATGGACCCAATAACATTATCCGACTGCAATCAAATTCTCAACCAGATGAAACCCTAACTTCAATTTATAACAGCAACGGGTTTTTCTTATTCTTTTTTCTCTTTCGTTTCTTTCTTCTCTGTTCTTGTCCCGTCGAAGATGTAGAGATGATTTTTGGGTACGGATTGAGAGACTTGGATCGTGATAATCAAATACTCTATCAGGTCCAATCTCTACTCGTGGTTGTGATAGTTAGTTAATAACGAAGAAGAACCTGTTTTTCTTTTTAATTTTCTGAAAATATAAATATAATATGATACGCTGTACACGGGCTCAAATTAGGCAAAAAAGATCCTACCGATCCTTGCCACAGGATCTAATCTAGACGACCACAAATTAAAAGAGATAAAAGATAAGGTATATACGGGCTTACTAAGACAAAACAAAACCGACAGAGCTCGGCCACATGATCACATCTGTGCGGTCACAAATTACTCCAACCGCCGTTTTTTTCCAGGCTACAGGATCTTCGATCCTGCGGCCGACGCTCAACCTCTTGTCGATTTTCGAAAAGTTGATCTAACCTCTTATCGATTTTCCATGTTCGATTGGGGACTCAACCATTTTAGAGTTTTATTTATTGTTCATTTGTTTGGTATATTTTTCTTTTTACAAAAATATCAAATTATCCCCCCTAATAGCATGTTTAATTAGTTGGACCTTAGTATCCGGATAGGGGGCCAAGAAAATTTAAAGGCAGGTGTAGTGCGCAAAAATTTAGTTGGTCATACCAAATTATAGTGTGTTAGTTAGTCTGGTCACAGTAGAGTTTTTAATTAGTTGGACCCTAATATCCGGATAAGGAGTCGGGGCCTACGGCCCCGGCGGTGAAGAAAATTTAAAGGAAGGTGTAGTCCCCAAATATTTAGTTGGTCGTACCACATTATAGTGTGTTAGTTAGTCGGGTCACAGTAGCATTTTTAATTAGTTGGACCCTAGCATCCTGATAGGGGGTCGGGGCCTACGGCCCCGGCGGTCGAGAAAATTTAAAGGGAGGTGTAGTACCCAAATATTTAGTTAGTCGTACCAAATTATAGTGTGTTAGTTAGTCTGGTCACATTATCGTTTTTAATTAGTTGGACCTTAATATCCGGATAGGGAGCTGGGGCCTACGGCCTCGGCGGTGGAGAAAATTTATAGGCAGGTATGGTGCCTAAATATTTAGTTGGTCGTACCATATTATAGTGTGTTAGTTAGTCGGGTCACAATAGTGTTTTTAATTAGTTAGATCCTAGTATCCGGATAGGGGGCCGAGGCCTACTGCCCTGGCGGTGGAGAAAATTTAAAGTCAGGTGTAGTGCCCAAATATTTAGTTGGTCGTACCAAATTATAGTATGTTAGTTAGTCTGGTCACAGTGGCGTAGGCCCCGGTCGTCGAGAAAATTGAAAGGAAGATATAGTGCCCACATATTTAGTTGGTCGTATCATATTATAGTGTGTTAATTAGTCGGGTCACAATAGAATTTTTAATTAGCTGGACCCTAGCATCCGGATAGGGAGCCGGGGCCTACGGCCCCGGTGGTCGAGAAAATTTAAAGGCAGGTGTAGTACCTAAATATTTAGTTGGTCGTACCAAATTATAGTGTGTTAGTTAGTCTGGTCACAGTAGCGTAGGCCCCGGCGGTCAAGAAAATTTAAAGGCAGATATAGTGCCCACATATTTAGTTGGTCGTATCATATTATAGTGCGTTAGTTAGTCAGGTCACAGTAGCGTGTTTAATTAGTTTGATCATAGTAGCCGGGAAGGCCCTGACGGTCGACAAAATTTAAAAGCAGATATAGTGCCCACATATTTAGTTGCTCGTATCATATTATAGTGTGTTAGTTAGTCGGGTCACGGTAGCGTGTTTATTTAGTTTGATCATAGCAGCCGAGAAGCCGGGGCATATGTCCCCGGCGGTCGAGAAAATTTAAAAGCAAATATAGTGCACACATATTTAGTTGGTCGTATCATAATATACCATGTTAGTTAGTCGGGTCACAGTAACGTGTTTAATTAGTTGGATCATAGTAGCCGGACAGGGCCGCGGCCGTGGAAAAAATTTAAAGGCAGATATAGTGCCCACGTATTTAGTTGGTCGTATCGTGTTATATAGTGTTAGTTAATCGGGTCCCAGTAGCGTGTTTAATTGGTTGAATCATAGTAGCCGGATTTCCTCTTTTAAGTAGGATTGAGATAGTTGGATACTATGTTGCCTAGAACGTTCTATAACCTTCGGATAGTTCTCCATTTATTAAATAAAATTCCACGAATTAAAATTTCCATGAATAGAGTTTCAGAGCATATACTGGAATTGAATTTCGAATTTCTCTATTAAAGTTTGTAATTCGTATATCAATGTCTTGGAAAAGGATATATAATTTCGAATTTCTCTATTAAAGTTTGTAATTCGTATATCAATATCTTGGAAAAGGATATATAAGTGATTGTCGAGTATAAGTGATTGCAGAGGATATACAGGTAATCCGAGTGGTACCTATAAAGTTTGCTTTCTGATATATATATATATATATATATATATTGATTTTATTTTATTTTATTTTTGTATAAATATTTACTTGCGTATTTGGTGGGGAACCAACTTCTGATTCCCAACTTCTGGGGAACCAATCTTTATTTGCACAAAGTAGTCCGCAAGTTCTGTAAAGATTTTTGCGTTAGGTATTCGTGACCTCCTTGTCACCGTTAGTAGGAACACATAGATATTTTAAAGGAATATTTTTTCATTTTTTAATAACAGTAATAGTTATAAACAATGTCTCTAGTCTCATGTTTCGTGTCAGTATCCTTCAATAAGATGTACATCTATACATATAACCGTCTATGGATGCAGCAACAGACTTTCCCTACTCAGCTGCCCTTTCGAAACCTAAAATAGCCCCATATAAACATTTAGTAAAATGCAACCCTTCTCGACAACATGCCAATGTATAAATTTTCTTGCATGGACAAATTTTAAGTCCAGAATACAGGAAAGAGATTATGGAGTCAATAAAAGATACATTATACTGTAACCCAATCAACCTTGGACCATCTTTTGTAAAATCTCCTCTGTTAAGTTTTTGAAAGAATGGAAACAGGGTTCCTATCATAGCTTTGGAAATGGGTGCCTCCTCAAGATTTAGCCGTGGGAAATAATTATTGTGACCATCTCCTTCGCTACAAATGTTTAAAGATTCAATTCAAATTAAATGGTAGTTTCAAAATGCAGTGTGAATAAAGCACAGACAAATAACGTATTACACAGTTGTCACAATAGGTAATGATGAAAACAAACTTATCTTTCATAATCCCTTTCTATTATGAACAAATCTTCATATCTCCGAGCAGCCAGACTTAGATCCCTCTTGTATATTCGTGCTATGTATGAATATGTTTTTTTTTAATACCGGGCAACCAACCTTGTCAAAAAAGAATTAGTTGGCCCAATGTAGTGAGTTCGTACTTCACCGAAAATTGTAAGGAACAAATGAGGAAACTAATTATGCTTTCATTTCTCATATCTGCAATGGTGTATAATGTTGTTATTCAAACTAATTTAATCATCTTGAAGTATACCATGTATGATGTTTCTCCTACTACTGAGAATGGTATAAAACTAAGCATCCAAAGATCTAACTGAGTGATGCCAGAAACAACATTCATTATCGTGCAAGGTGTTTGTAAGCACACCTTCCAATTATTTTTTTATAGAGAACCAAGAACCCCAACGGATTTTGTCACAGAGCATATAGCATTGCAAAAATTTAGATATTTATTCGTTTACTTACCTCTTCATGTAGGTGCACATCAACTGCTGACAATCCAAGCATGTTTTGGACCTCAATATCAAATCAACAACCAGAATAGATTAGGATGCATCTTGAATCGTAACTATTAATTTGTACCTATAATCAACTGATTCAGATACATCTTCTCTTCCAATTAATTCAGTTTGAAAGAATCAAGACAGTCAATTATAATCAACTGATTCAGATACATCTGCTCTTCCAATTAATTCAATTTGAAAGAATCAAGACAGTCAATTATAATCAACTGACACATCTGCTTTGCTAATTAATTCAGCTTACTATACAAATTGTCTATTATAATATGATTGAAAGAGCCAAGGGTTATGAGAAGCTTACCTCTATCATTTTTCTTGCATGTTGATACAAAAGCAACACCTATTCCTCATCGAGAAAAGGGAGATCAGCATCTAAACCCTACATAATTGGAATACAAAGGTATGAGATACTGCTCCAATATTTAAGTTGAAATCATTACTCACTCTATGAGAAAATTTAAGCCTAGTGAGAAAGACGAAGAACATGCGGAGAGAAAATAATTAGAAGCCATAATGCCGCTAGCGTTTCCAGCGAGATCATAACTTCTCTAAAATTTGGCCAAATCATGTCACTGGGCTATTATGCAAACCATGGGTTATCGCAGTAGCTAGAAGGTTGTTTTTATCTGTTCACGGTTAATGCTAATAAATTTGGCACATTTACTAATTGCATAATTTTTGGCTGTCGTCAAAACTACTCACGGGAAATATACGCTCTCTGTATTCACATACACGGAAAAAAAATTAAAAATAAAAAAAGAGATACTTCTTACATAAACACCAAAGTATGCAAGTGGAAAATTTGTTTGATTCAAAAGATTCATAAAAATTATGTAGTTAGACAACAATGAGATTTTTACTCAAATAGACAGCAGGTTCGTTCTACAGTGGTTGGAACCACCAGCATATTACCTAGAAAACTATCTCTAGTCATATTCTTTTGGCATGACTAAGAAGAAAATAACAACAGTAAGAAGACCAGGAGACCATCTTCTGAACCAAGGAGATAATAATACCTTCTCGTCATTAATAAACACGTCCAACGGAGCCCTCTCCGGTAAGGATATCCAGCTGAACCTAGCTGTAGCAATCTGCAGTCACTTTAGTGGTTAGGCAAGCATTGATGTTGTGTCAAATCACCCATCAATCCCTACAGAAGAGATCAATTATACTTCTTGTTGACGATGAAGAGTGTGCAACATCCTTAAATTCAATAAAATAAGTTACGCACACTCTCCATCAACATTCTCATCAAGGCATAAAATGATAACATCCAAGATCTCGAGTACTCTTGCTTTATCTAGATTGTTCCTGACATGGTGAGCCAAGCAGGTTGTCTATTCACTATCATGATTAATCTTAGCATTCAGCACAAAATCAACAAATTAGAAGAGATGTGCCTGAAAGGTGAGTTTCGGTCTCGATACCAGATAAGGAGTGCAACTATATTACGGAATTCTCGAGATCAGTAACTAATTTAAGTTCGTTCTCATTGTCACCACTGGGAACGAAAAAGTCCAGGTCTTGAAATAAACTTATAAATGTCAATGTGATTCTCAAACTTTGCTATCTCTGCCGATATGATTGTACAATAGCGCATTTATATAACATACATTGCAAGAAAAGTTGGTATGTAATGGTAAATAATTCGCTTTGACTGCCATTTGAAGTGACATCACATGCATGGACATGAAGAAAACTTGACCAACAAAATTATATTTGTAACATCCAATGCAAATTGAATAGGAAAAAAAAACAGACTAAGATCCTAGCATTGTCAGTATAAAAAACTAATTCTTAATTGATGCTCGTACCAACTGCAATGGCTTGAGCAACGACAGACCATTGAGCATTGCCACCCCTTTGATGATTCGATACTGTAATAGAAGCACTATATTCAGTAGCACTAAGATCAGTTACTGGAGCACCACCCCCATCTTGTTCTTGATCTTTGGCTTCTTATATCCCTTAAAAAAAATACATCCACTTGAAAACATCAATTTCTGGATATCACATGTATTGTTGAAGCATAAAATAAAAAATAAAAACACTCAGTTCACACAACCACTTATTGTAAGTAACTTCTAATTACCTGTACTAATATGACTACTGCAGATACATAATGACAATCCATATAATCATCAACTTCATGGATACCCATTTTCATGTCCCATGATCAGTCTGGGAGTCTTGTTTTTTGTTTCCATCTGATTTGAAGATTTTTGCTGGAGACTTTTTATTAGCAATCACAGCCTCTCATACGGTAATAGCTAATAAGTATTTATACATCCAAAATTTGATCATCACCTGTCATTCACTGTTATCTGTGGAAACACCAAGAACACCACCAGTTCTATAAGTATTTAAAACATACCAAAGCCAGTAGAATAAACCCTAATACTTTCCCATCTCCAGAACTTCGAAATTCATCTCAATGAATCATCAATAATCTTCTAAACCCATCTACAGAACTTCAAAATTTATCTCAATGAATCACCAATTGATGGAAACAACGTCAATCCATTTGCGACATAAAACCATATTTCTTCATCTGGTTAACCGAAATAGAAACCCTAGCTCCTCCTGGATCTGAATCAAACTTGATCATTCTTCATAACTCTTTGATCTCGATCATCATTATCCACGGATCCTCTGTTGAATCCAATATCTCCACCCATTTTTTCCTCTTAAAGCATGAATTGTTACTGCAAAGTAAAAACCCTGAAAAACAAAAACAATAATCAGGAATCGCGACAGAGAAGAAAGAAAGAACAGCAAAATATTGAAAAAAATAGGAAACAAAAATCTAAAATTTTACGCGACAGAGTAACAATGGAAGGAAAGAATTTATCTGGGAAGATTTCGTAACTTTAGGAAACCCGTATATTAACAGAAAGGAATTCGAGTTCGCTTTTGTTTGACGGACGGATCTGCCTCAGAAAATTATATGTCCTAAACAGACGAACGGATAAATTTCTCGCCAATAATTGTTTTTCCAATGTCATAATATATATACCAGCATATCTCCACCCAATTTTTCCTCTTAAAGCATGAATTGTTACTGCAAAGTAAAAACCCTGAAAAACAAAAAACTATAATCAGGAATCGCGACAAAGAAGAAAGTAAGAACAACAAAATATTGAAAAAAATAGGAAACAAAAATCTAAAATTTTACGCGACAGAGTAACAATGGAAGGAAAGAATTTATCTGGGAAGATTTCGTAACTTTAGAAAACCAATATATTAACAGAAAGGAATTCGAGTTCGCTTTTTTTTGACGGACGGATCTGCCTCAAAAAATTATATGTCCTAAACAGACGAACGGATATATTTCTCGCCAATAATTGTTTTTCCAATGTCATAATATATATACCAGCATATCTCCACCCAATTTTTCCTCTTAAAGCATGAATTGTTACTGCAGAGTAAAAACCCTGAAAAACAAAAACTATAATCAGGAATCGCGACAGAGAAGAAATAAAGAACATCAAAATATTGGAAAAAAATAGGAAACAAAAATCTAAAATTTTACGCGACAGAGTAACAATGGAAGGAAAGAATTTATCTGGGAAGATTTTGTACCTTTAGGAAACCCATATATTAACAGAAAGGAATTCGAGTTCGCTTTTGTTTGACGGACGGATCTGCCTCAAAAAATTATATGTCCTAAACAGACGAACGGATATATTTCTAGCCAATAATTGTTTTTCCAATGTCATAATATATATACCAGCAAAATATTAATAACTGACTCTTAGTTTTAGATGAAATCAATGAGGAATGAGTGTGCAATAAATTATTTACAAAACCCTTACCTGAACTTGTCCAATCTATACCAGTTGCAATGGATTAAATAACAACAGACCATTGAGATTTTTACTTGATAACCACCTACCTAAATAAGCATTCAAAGATTGACTATGACCATTCTGTACCGGTTGCAATGGCTTAAACAGCAACAGACCATTGAGATTTTTACTTTATAACCACCTACCTAAATAAGCATTCAAAGATTGACTACACATCCCTCCAGACTCCAATGACCACGTATATACTGAGAGATCCACCAAGATCCCGACACAAAAAAATACAGCATATATCCTGCAGAACTTATTAAAGTTGCACTAAAAGATGACAATTTTAGTATTCAGATTGAAAAGATACTCACAATAGGTTTTCAATTCACTACTGCGTGTTAAAATCCATGAAATTTGGAGTATAATAACCAATACAAATGAGGACAGAACATGGCCATTACATGTCCGAAAAAGGAAGACCATTGGACGTTTCTTCCCTTAAATAGAAGTTAAGCTATTAGATTAGGTACCATGACGTTCCTAAATTGTGTTAATGGGGTTTCTATATGTACATTTTTTTCTCTCCAAAAGGATTGTACATCTCTTCTTAATTTCACCTAAAATTTCATTTGTATTATTATCCCGAATGAAAATTAAACACCTAAACGCTAGTTAAACTTTAGATAATATGCTGTGATGTCTCTTATGGAGTTCATAATAATGGATCAAAGTGAGAAGCTTTGTTCCCAGAGAACCAAAACTTTTTCAGAATACTAAAAACATCAATCTAAATGGATAATCAAAAGAAGAAGGGAAAACAAAAATCTAGGTTTACCTTCTTAATTTGTATCGTTACTATTAAACTCAGTGTCACCGAATACGAAACTATCCCTTCCTTCGTCAATACCAATCAATTTTAGGCATCTCAAATCACTTTTCACGCATCTTCAAAACTCATTCAGGCATTTATACAAACAGCTTGTGTGCTCGTTTCTGGTGATGATGAGATGAGTTTAATTTGATTCTTATGCTTGAACACAGCTCCTTCCCTGCAGAATTTCGAATACAAAGCAAACCCGTATCTCTTGATCATATAACACATCCATTAACCACCTAAAAAGATAGTAGCAAGAGACTTGAAGATTTACCATTGATAGTTGCTTGAGAAGATAAAAAAATATGATTGAGAAACAGTTCTGTCTGAAACCTAATAATAGATCGCCAACTCGTATTTGAACGGAAGAATCTCTTGATCATATAACACATCCATTAACCACCTAAAAAGATAGTAGAAGAACATATCTAGGTCAAAATCATCAAACCAGGAGAAGAAGAAGAAGAAGAAACCAAGAGAAGATTCCCAATTTTAATAAGCGAAAGGTCGAGCCAAAATAAGGAAAGGTCGTTAGAGAATTAGGTCGGGCCAAGGAAACATCCACGTCTCCCAAAATTATATGTCCCGGACAGACGCACATGATATATCCCCAGCTTATGATATATCCAGGCCGCAGGATCTCCGAATCCGACGAACACCTTTGTCCCGGACACAAGGACCACTTTTCCTTAAAAGGAAGACCATTGGACGTTTCTTCCCTTAAATATAATTTAAGCTATTAGCTTAGGTACCATGACGTTCCTAAATTTTGTTAATGGGGTTTCTAGCTGTACATTTTTTTTTTCTCCAAAAGGATTGTACATCTCCTCTTAATTTCACCTAAAATTTCATTTGTATTATTATCATTCGATGGATCCCGAATGAAAATTAAACACCTAAACGCTAGTTAAACTTTAGATAATATGTTGTGATGTCTCTTATGGAGTTCATAATAATGGATCAAAGTGAGAAGCTTTGTTCCCAGAGAACCCAAACTTTTTCAGAATACTAAAAACATCAATCTAAATTGATAATCAAAAGAAGAAGGGAAAAAAAAAATAGGTTTACCTTCTTAATTTGTATTGTTACTCTTAAACTCAATGTCACCGAATACGAAACTATCCCTTCCTTCGTCAGTACCAATCAATTTCAGGCATCTCAAATCACTTTTCACACAGCTTCAAAACTCATTCAGGCATTTATACAAACAGCTTGTGTGCTCTTTTCTGGTGATGATGAGATGAGTTTAATTTGATTCTTATGCTTGAACACAGCTCCTTCTCTACAGAATTTTGAATACAAAGCAAACCCATATCTCTTAATCATATAACACATCTATTAACCACCTAAAAAGATAGTAGCAAGATACTTGAAGATTTACCATTGATAGCTACTTGAGAAGATAAAAAAATATGATTGAGAAACTGTTCTGTCTGAAACCTAATAATATATCGCCAACTCATATTTGAACGGACGGATCTCTTGATCATATAACACATCCATTAACCACCTAAAACGATAGTAGAAGAACATATCTAGGTCAAAATCATCAAACCAGGAGAAGAAAAAGAAGAAACCAAGAGAAGATTCCCAATTTTAATAAGCGAAAGGTCGATCCAAAATAAGGAAAGGTCGTTAGAGAATTAGGTCGGTCCAAGGCAACATCCACGCCGCCCAAAATTATATGTCCCGAACGGACGCACATGATATATCCCCAGCCGATGATATATCAAGGCTGCAGGATCGCCGAATCCGACGAACACCTTTTTCCAGGACACAAGGACCACTTTTCCTTAATAAAGAGACTAGGTATCACGCCGGCCTACGGCCGGCGCTCAACCTCTCGTCGATTTTCGAATAGTCTTTATAAGCTTATATAGCTTAAAATATAATATAGCTAAAACAAATATGATATGGAGATTCACATAAAGAATCAATATCTAAAAATATGATTGTGGTCACAGTAGCGTTTTTAATTAGTTGGGACCATAGTAGCTGTAAAGGGGGTCGGGGCCTATGGCCCCGGCGGTGGAGAAATTTTAAAGGCAGGTGTAGTGCCCATATTTTGTTGGTCGTGTCATACTATAGTGTGCTAGTTAGTTGGGTCACAGTAGCGTTTTTAATTAGTTGGACCATAATAGCTGGAAAGGGGCCCGGGGCCTATGGCCCCGACGGTGGAGAAATTTTAAAGGCAGGTGTAGTGCCCAAATATTTTGTTGGTCGTGTCATACTATAGTGTGCTAGTTAGTCGGGTCACAGTAGCGTGTTTAATTAGCTAGATATCCAGAGGGGGCCAGGACCTACAGCCCCAGCCGGTGGCCAAAATTTAAAGGCAGACGTAGTGAAATAGAAAGTTCCACAATGGTGCCAGACTTTGATCGTAAACTAAACACTTTCCAAGGTGTATATAGGAAGATATATGGGAAAATAGAAAACTGTTAGGAACAGGAAAGCCAATTCAGATTTATATAGGAGAACTGCGAGGTTTAGGAAATCTAGTTAAATTAGGAAACTTAAGAGTTTAAACCGATTTTGATTTCCTGATTAGGAAATCTTGTTAAATTAGGAAATCTAGTTGATGTAGGAAAGATAGAGTTTAAACTGGTTCTGGTTTTGAATTACTCATATAACCAAGCCATCTGTGGGAGTTGAACCCACAAAAAACATGGGTGAAATCCATGTGCTCTGCCGTTTGAGCTAAGACGACAAACATGAATTCCCAACGTAAGTTGAAAATACACTTAGACATGTTTGTTTTTAAAGATTGAATTGAATAATGGGATAAGATTTTCTACCTTTACTTGAAAAATGGAAACATAAACCCAACCTGATGTCACCATGGATTACATACAGTGGCATCAAGAAAAAAACAATGTATAAATAAGAAATTATCATGCTTTAAGAAATAAAAAGAACAATGAATGCAAATGTTCTAAATACACTGAACAGTACTGGTTAAAAGAATATAATATAGTTCATTAGATAACATTCAAAGTGTTCTGCAATAGAGTATTTTTTATTATGTCTCATGGTCTTAGTTTTCGTGCCTAAAAAGTTTAACCAAAGCTGGGAAAAAAAAACACATAAAAGTATCAAATCCCCGTTTGAGAGTTGATACTCACTGCAGCTAGTATAAAAGCATATGGTGAATATGAGTACAATCATAAAATCTTAGAGATACACCCTTCCTATGTTAGGTGCAAGCTAATACAGGAATCAACATAATGTAGCAGCTCTTCTATTAGGGTTACATGAGCATAAAATTTCATTCGAGTATATACTGCTTCTCATAGTTCTTATGAATTTCTTTATGTTACATGTACTACAGTTTAACTGGAATTACTAATAATGGCGATATATATCTGATGAATAAGTAGTGGGATAAGGTCTGATAAACTTCAATCTTTGAGTGGGATAAGGTCTGATAAACTTCAATCTCTGAGAGCAATTGCTTAATGGATTATTGTGAACGTTGCTTATCTTCTATCAGAATGAGGGATATGAAGTGGGTAGGACCAACCTTTTAATTTGAAAAGAAAAACAACATCCATGCATATTGCAACCCTATGAACTACTCAATTAAACTCTTTTGCACACTACAGTAAGCACATAACAAAAACGTAGAATAAGAAATTCACCACATTCAAAAGACAAAGTCTATAAAGATTTTAATTTCACCACACATAACATAGGCGACTGAAAAACAATAATCTAATCTACTGCTTTATACGTGATTCTGTAAAATATTTGGTGTAAGAGAGAATTACTTACTTGGTCTTAAATTGATGTCATGATCTTGGATCGAAGCTAACAAACTCCGAAAGAAACAAATATTTAAATCCTCTGGTATACTGTCCTTTTCTCTGCCAAATATGTAGAATGGAAACATAAACCCAACCTTCGAAACAGTTAGACCTGTTTGATTAAAAGATTGAATTGAATAATGGGATAAGCTTTTGTACCTTTACTTGAAGAATGGAAACATAAACCCAACCTGATGTCACCATGAAGTACTTTTAGTGTCTGCAAGCAAAAAACGATGTATAAATAAGAACCATATGTATCCGTCAATGAAGAGATTATATGATTTTTAAGATTAAAGAAAATGCAGTACAGAAAGGGAACCAAATGAATTGAGATGCCACACTTCAGAAAACACGGCAACAAAGTTGAAAGCGCACAAAGAGAAATTCAAAATATAAGTTTATATAAATTTCTTTTACTTGAATTGGGCAAATGAATACCTTCTGAATATAACCCAAGGTCTATCGAATGCATCTAGTACATCTTATTTTTGGTACAACTTTTTTCCTTTTTGGTAGTAGTTCTCTATATATGAACAACACAAATCACAGAATTCATAAATAAGATACACAATGGAAAAGCAGTAAGACAATCTTGTTTTTGGTTATCAGCTATGTAGGAGCAGAATCTCGCAACAACAACGCTCTTGCGAAAATTTCTACCACACATGGCAAGTGTCGCAGGTTGATTACCAAAACGACGCAATAAAGGATGGAAGACAAAACATGAAGAAAGACGTGAAGAAAGACGTGAAGATTTTATAGATAAAGCTCGCAAGAATAAAGGGCAGATCGCAAGAAATAGAGCAAGAGGAATCTTGCGATACATGGAGAAAGCTTGCGAGAGTATAAAATAGATCCAAAATTAGGGGAAATATGAGCTGTCATCCACTATGTAATTACCTATATAAAGAAGAGAGCAGGAGAGAGAAAGGGGGAGATAATTTTATGAAGGGAGAGAAAGATATTTTGCAGAGAGATTTTTAAAGAGAGAAAAATGTATTTTCTTTATCATCTTCTTCCCCAAAACTAGATCTAGAATTCTTCCAAGAACTCCATTAATGGAGATTGTAAATGTAAATTGATGTAGCTACAAATTATCATAGTGAAGAACCGTGGATGTAGATCATATTGATCGAACCACGTAAAAATCTTGGTGTCCATTTATAATTTTAGTATTTTTATCACCATTTTTATATTTAGATCTAGAAATTGTTATCAAGATATGATAAGGGGTGTGTTGTAGGTTTTCCTGCAATTACATTTTGGCGCTAGAAACACTACCTGCTATTTGATAGATTGAAGAAAATTCCAAGAAAGATTAGCTACTGTTCATGTATATTTTTAGATCTAAATTTATTTATTTTTTAACGTTAAAAATGGAAATTTCATGGAAGAAATTACATTTTCAGGGAGTAAGCATCATCAACAATTCAAAGACATGTGAAGACTAAGAGAAAAAATTAGTTGTTGTGGTGAATTTGAGAAAGAAAACCAAGGTTTCAGTGGAGAATTTCATGTTCAGGAGAATAAACAAGAGGCAAATTGTGAAAGAAATTAAGGGAGGACGAAGAGAAGATAAGAGGTAGACGCTGCAATTTTTATCATAAGCAGAAGTTTGCACAGATGGTTCAAGTTTGCGAGAATAACAAAGAGGTCAAGGGTTCAAATCTCGCAGAAACACATATTTTTCATTTTCTTCTCATTTTCAGCGGAGAATAAAAGAATAAGTAAAAAAGTTATGCGTTAAATGTCGCAGAGAGATTCTTGAACAGTTGGTCCATAGAACAGTATGTGAGTTTGGGGTCACAAGTTCGAATTTTCCTGCGAGCATAATTTTCTTCTTTTTACAAAGGGTGAAAAAATAGATAATTTCACAGCATTGTTTCATTATCTCGCAAACAAGAGGCAGCACAGTTGGTAATCTGCGAAGTTAATGAGTTTATGGTCGCAAGTTCAAGTCCCAACACATACATATTTTTTCACACAGTCCTTGATAATTTCGCAAGTGTATTTCACGCAGAAGATAGTTAATGATAATCTCGCAGAGAAGGGTTAGCACAGATGGTTCAGCGTGATATGTCGCAAGCAATAGGTCGTGAGATCAATTCTTACTTCACGCAAGTTTATTTTTGTTATTTCGCAAGTTAGACTTTGATTATTTCGCAGATAAATTTCGCAAGCAAGAGATCTAGAACAGTTGGTTGAGAGGCATGAATGCAAGCAATAGGTCGCGGGATCAATTTTTACTTCACGCAAGTTTATTTTTGTTATTTCGCAAGTTAGCCTTTGATTATTTCGTAGATAAATTTCGCAAGCAAGAGAGCTAGCACAGTTGGTTGAGAGGCATGAATGCAAGCAATAGGTCGCAGGATCTCGCATGTTTTTTTTTTTTTGCGAGAATTGTCTCTAGAACAGTTAGACTTTGATTACTTCGTAAGATCTTTCATTATTTCGCAAGAGAAGGTTAGCACAGTTGGTACGGTGTGAGAAAATGCAGAAAGTAGATCAAGGGTTCAAGTCTCACTCTTCCCAATTATTTTTGCTACGAGATGTTCATACAATTCACATAAGAGCTAAGTACCTTTTCTTAGAATATTTTATTTACAATAAACAAAATATTTTTTATTTAATTTCCAAAAAGCGATATAATCGCAAGATTTCTAAAATTATTAAGATTTCAAAACATTTCAAAGATTTTGATTTCAAAAGATCATAAAAGTTTCTGCGAATTATTACAGAAAGTTAAAGATTTCAAAAAATTTCAAAGATTTCAAAGACAACAAAAAGTAAAATTATTGCAAAATCTCTAAGATTTCAAAATATTTTGATTTGATTTACAAAGAGCGATACAATCGCAGAATTACAAAGATTTTACAATTACAAAATTTAAGAATTACAATATGTTAGAATTTTTCTTGAATATTTACTTCAGATGATATGATATTATGAGAATGAAAACAGAAATGAAAGCATAAAGAAACACGAATAAAGAAACGGGAGATTATTTCGCAGACATATTTTGCAAAAAATAGTTAAAACAATTGATATGGCGCAATATTATACAAGAGTCAGATCAAGAGTTAATTTCGCATGACTTCATTTCTCATTTCTTCTCAATGTTCAAGCAAATTATATACTTCGCAAGAGACAATAACAAGCCGCAACAGATAAGTACCACTTTCTTGAATATTTTATTTATAGAAAACAAAAGATTTTTGATCAAAAGCGATATAATCGCAAGATTTCTAAAATTTCTAAGCTTTCAAAAGCATTTCAAAGATTTTTTATTAGATTGGCAAAAAGCGATACAATCGCAAGATTCAAAAGTTTTCAACGGATTACAAAAATGAATTCATCACAAAAAATTAAAGATCTCAGAAATTTTCAAAGATTTCAAAATTACAAAAAATAGAGAAAATTAAATTTATATATTTCTATAGAACATTTTTGATTTAAAGACGCGATATAATCGCAAGATTTCAAAGAGGAATTCTAAGATTTCAAAATATTTTACAGAGAATTTACTTCAAAAATAATATTATGAGAATGAAATAAGAAATGATAGAAATGAAAGAAAGAATGAAAGAATGAATGAAGAAATGCGAAATTATCGCAAAAGACGCGAATAAAATTTCGCAAGAGAGAAATGCAAATGCATAAGACGGGCGCAAATCGCCTAAAAACATATAAGAATGGGACGAACCTTTATGGCGTACACCTTAGTTCGCGGATTCTATTCCGTAAGAGGCAATGTCCTTAAAGTGCGTCATAAGGGGGTATCTAAATTTCGCAAGTGAGAAATGCAAATGCATAAGACAGGCGAAAATCGCCTAAAAACATATAAGAATGGGAAGAACCTTTATGGTGTACACCTTAGTTCGCGGATTCTATTCCGTAAGAGGCAATGTCCTTAAAGTGCGTCATAAGGGGGTATCTAAATTTCGCAAGAGAGAAATGCAAATATGCATAAGACGGGCGCAAATCGCCTAAAAACATATGAAAATGGGACGAACATTTATGGCGTACACCCTAGTTCGCGGATTCTATTCCGTAAGAGGCAATGTCCTTAAAGTACGTCATAAGGGGGGTATCTCTTTGCATGGCTATGGGAAAGGCTATACTGCTGCTGGAACCTAGTCATGGAGAATTTGGGATTATAGAAAATCCATCCGGGAGAGATAACTTGGATTCCCAACTATATAAGGTTATACCCTGGTTGGGTGCCCGAGAGTTTCTCCTAAGGAATGCAAAGTATGATCAAGGCGCCGAGGTACACGGTTGAGTTGTGGGTGCCCGGGACGGATGAACATACCCTGGCCATCCATGGAAAGTCTTGGCTTACGATGTGTTCGGCCCGAAGAAAACCCCACTAGGGTGTAGTCTCATAACTATAAGCCATATAGGCAAAAAGGATAAGAGGCTACGAAAACAACTGGTTGTTTCTAGAACCGGATGGGAGGAGCTAGTCTTGTATAGCAGAAGTACGTCTCCTTGAAGGGGCAACCAGGGGGAGAGATAAGGGCGATACCCTCCATTAGGGAGCTGTGTATCAAAAAAGACGGCAATGTCATGGGATTTTATGTTCGCAAGAATATTTAGGCCCTTCATATTGTCGCATGACAAAGACAGCAATGTCATGAGACTTTATATTCGCAAGAATATTTAGGCCTGTCATATTGCCGCAAAACTGGCCAAGAAGCCTAAAAATAAATGATAAGATGGGATCAATGGGTTTTTGCGATAAGATCAACAGATAAGATAAATGAAATCAATGATAAGAGGATATAAATCGCAAAGACGGCAATGTCATAAGTCTTAAAAAGCAAAAAGAGATTAATCTTACAATATGGCTTAGAATTATCATATTGTCGCAGAGATCAAAATAAATGATAAGGCAAGATCAATGGATTATTACATGTGAAAGTAAGAATGTCCTGCGATCTTGTCGCATAAAAAGTGGCATAATAAGACCTTTAACTAGGAAGGAAAAATAAGACCACAAGAGAGGTTATACCTACAAGCGTATAACAGATTGCTAACGACTTTATATTAGTATTATTTCATTTATTGCAGATTAATAACAAGAGGCAAGAATGGGAATGCATAGAATGGAAATCACTATTCATAATTTGCAGGACTATTCGCGACACTATTCGCAGGACTATTCATAATTCGCAGTACTATTTGAGCACTATTCGCAGGACTATTCATAATTCGCAGAAATGTTCAGAAAATCGCAGAAATATTCAGAAATTAGCAGGGTTATTCATAATCACGCAGACTCATTCATAAATTCACAGATTCACCCAGAATTTCACAGGAATTATGATTATTTCGCAGAATATGATTATTTTCTTAAAATGATTATCACTTGAGGCAGAGGCAAGTTAAGAATAAAGAAGCAATTTAATCATTCAACATTTTCTCATGGATTCTCCTTCATAGATAAAGAACAAAGGCAACTATGGATTACCAAGGAAATATTTTATGTTCTTTATCTTCTCATCAAGAATCCTCACCAAAAATGAAGAAATAATTTCGCATGAGTAGAGGAAATGTTTCTTATTCAAGGACAGATACTTCTTATATTTCGAGGATTGAGTACTTCTTCTACTTCTTCTGAGATACTTCATACTTCTTATACTTCTTCAAGGATACTTCGCATACTTCATACTTCATACTTTGCAAGATGATACTTCCAATTTCTTCTCAAAGCTTCAGAACTTCGCAAAAGAATAGAGGCAAGTATATACTTTTTAAGTTTGGTATTCTTTCGCTTGTTCCTTCATGAACCAAGATCAGAGATTATTACAACTACGGATTTTTTCTTAAAAATTGCTCTTCAAGCAATATTCAAGAAAAAAGAGGCAAAATGTAGGAGCAGAATCTCGCAACAACAACGCTCTTGCGAAAATTTCTACCACACATGGCAAGTGTCGCAGGTTGATTACCAAAACGACGCAATAAAGGAAGGAAGACAAAACATGAAGAAAGACGTGAAGATTTTATAGAGAAAGCTCGCAAGAATAAAGGGCAGCTCGCAATAGGAATCTTGCGATACATGGAGAAAGCTTGCGAGAGTATAAAATAGATCCGAAATTAGGGGAAATGTGAGCTGTCATCCACTATGTAATTACCTATATAAAGAAGAGAGCAGGAGAGAGAAAGGGGGAGATAATTTTATGAAGGGAGAGAAAGATATTTTGCAGAGAGATTTTTAAAGAGAGAAAAATGTATTTTCTTTATCATCTTCTTCCCCAAAACTAGATCTAGAATTCTTCCAAGAACTCCATTAATGGAGATTGTAAATGTAAATTGATGTAGCTACAAATTATCATAGTGAAGAACCGTGGATGTAGATCATATTGATCGAACCACGTAAAAAATCTTGGTGTCCATTTATAATTTTATTATTTTTATCACCATTTTTATATTTAGATCTAGAAATTGTTATCAAGATATGATAAGGGGTGTGTTGTAGGTTTTCCTGCAATTACAAGCTAGCTTAGTTTCGAAAACTGAATCTAAAGAAGAACACAAAGCATGTGACAAATTAGAGATTTACCAATTTAAAATCTTTAGCCCTAATCTCAACATTAACTGCCCAGCTAAGATGTTTTTGGTAGTGCATAATACCATTCCTTTTTTCCCCACGGTAATCACTCAAAAGAGTGCATAATACCATTCCTTCGGTTATGCTCCACCCTGGTAACTCTCTTTTTGTTTGAAGCTCTGCACAAAGCATATATGTATTCTTAGTGTATGTGTTAGTAAACTAAACACAAATAACTATCATCTTAACGTTGACTCAAACACCACCTGCATAAGCTCAAATCCTCAAACACCACCTGCACACTACCTAACCATTGCTACATCATCCCTTGCTATATCAGCGACTTCAAATGCCTTTTAGATTATCGAGATTACCAGCTTGGTCACTAACCAGATAGTTAGATGCAGTTTCTTGAGAAATTTATGGTACAAATCAAAAATTTAAGGCACTCTAGTTATTGGCTGTACTTCATTAAAAGAAATATTATATGAGTGGATGTTCAAATGACTTATTCTGATGTTTTCTAATTGATAAAACCCGTAATTAGAATAAGAGAGGATCAGGTCATGGGATACCTCCGTTTCTTTAAGTTTCCATGTACTCCACATCAAGAAGTTCAGACTGGTACTGACGATAATATTAACATTAACAAATACTCAAAAAAAGACAGATGGATCTAAGGAAGTTACCTGCAATGTTCAGGTGCTTGCTGGTGATGGCAGTAGCGAGCAGGTGGATGTGGACTGAATTGCGACTGGTGGAATGAAGTGATGCAGGTGGATATGGACTGCTGTGGCGCTGATGGTGTTTAAATGGTTATGGTATGGTGGTGGATGGAGTGGTGATGGTTGTATACAGGTGGAAAAGATGGTGAGTACGAGATGAATAGAGCTGCCACTGATGGGTTTTGTAGAGGAACAAAGCCCGTCTCTTGGGAATTAGCTCCAGCATTTGATGTGCAGTCGATGATGTCTCTTGTTGCAGCTTAGGAACCTGTCATCATTCTTCGTAGAATAAACAATAGAAATATCAACTTCTAACCCAGTTTCATCGATCAAAAACTCTTGCAAATATGATACCAACTTCACGGAAACTCAAATCCAAATGAAACCAACTTTTTCTCAATCACAGAACTGAAAATATCCTCTTTAACCCACTTCTTTCCTTTACAATAAAGTTATTAGCAGCCCTGTGTCTCCGAGCTCCCCCAGCTGCTCAAATTCTCTACAGAGGGTAAGTAAAATATGACCATGAGATAAGTCATCGAAACTAAAAAAAGCATACAGTTTTAGAGTAAGTAAATTATGAGCATGAGATAATTCAGTGAAACTAACAAAAGCACGCAGATTTAGTCATTGAGAGCCTAAAATAAAACTGGAAACTAATTAATCCGTAAAGAAAGATCAAATTAAGAGATTACCTTACTTAACCGAAATAAGAGATCATTATAAACAGGCGGTTTTCGCTACATCTTATATTGAACAACTCACCACATCACTCTGACTATCCTGGTGCAACTCAGAAATCTTTTCAACATCACAGAAGGTGATAATGCTCATAATCGCATGTTCCGGACAGGGATATACCATGTGCGTCCGTTCGGGACATATAATTTTGGGTAGTGTGGATGATTTCAACAGCACACACGGATCAATCCTCCTCGCTACAGCTTATATTATTTTTTCGAGGTGCAACTCAGAAATTTTTTCAAAAATAAAGACCCATTATAAAACCAAAATCCTATTTAAGAAATCATTTGATAATCTAAACAAAAATTGAAAAACGAAAAAACAATGTTAAAGAGAGTAGAGTTAAACCAACTTAAATCATTTGGTTATGTTTGCTGACCTCATCATCCTCTCATTTGCTCAAGTAGATGAAGTAGTAGAGTAGTACTTTGCATTCATGGCTTGAAGTTAAACCACTTTCTTCCTCAGGAAATTTTCATAATCAACCTAATTAACCAAACAAAAAAAACTCTAATAAAATGCCTGGAACATAACCAGAACTCAGTTTAAAGCCAGTAAATTTGATAATGTAGTTAACCCGAACATCATATGCAGTCTTGATAGAGTTATAGCAGTGTCCTTTTAAGATTCCTCCGTAAAATGAACTACATACATGGATAAAGAACCTAAAAGTATTTTGTGAATCTAAGATACTAACCCACAGAACCTTGCTTTATCTCCTGCAACTTTGAATGCAGCTATTCATGATTACGGTCCCATCACCAAAATCCGCTTGACAATGTTCATGAATGAAGTATGGATTAAACACATTAACATATTAAATCTTTTAGTGCGCACTTGGAAGAGACATGGTAGTTAACGAAGCACCCCAATCTCATCACGAATGACCCCAATCCTCAACTCTCCTACAACCTGAAGACAATATATTGAACTGATAATTAGTTTTGTACATAGAATATCGTTAACCAAAAAGCATACCCATAATGAAATTTCCTGTGAAAAGAGAGAACTGGTAAAAGTGAGGATTATGGTTATAGATTTGAGAAAAAAATGGACAAAATAAACTCAACAGTTCACTACTGGTATATTTATTATACCTTTTAGAATCTATAAGAGCAATGCATTGTCCGGGGTTCTTACAAATTAACTAAAAAGTTGAAAAACACACAGATTTGCAGCAACAATCAAGTCAAGCATAAGAAAAAGCAAGCAATTGCAACCTTAAAACCTCATAAATCTATTTATTTTATAGGATCACTGGTGATTTTGAATGAAATTAGGTGCTTATATATAAAAAGCATTACCATCATCAAACCTAACTTTCACGATCAAATAGTTCTTAATTTACAAAAATCAACCATAATTTATCTCAACCGATAATCAATCTCGCACATAACTTACCTGATTCATAGTATCAGTGACACATAATCAAACCCATTCTTCAAATTAGTCTCCCTTCACCTTTAAAATCAAAACAAATATAAATCATTAGCAGATAAATCAAAAAGACAAACCAATCAAGCATTGTTAACTACAGTGAACCAAAGGACATAAATTGAAGATTTTAGGCATCAACAGATGCCCTGAAAACAGAAATTCAGCACCATTAATTCGAAGATACCTAACCATTATATACAAAAACTGAACTAGAATAGTAACAATGGAATGAGAGGCGATGAATTTACCTGGAATAATAACAATGTCTCGTCTCTCCTTGTCAAATTTCAAAAATTGGAATGCAATAAGAAAACTGAATCAGGTCATGGGGTCCTCAGTTTGGAGATGTTAGTAGGCTCTCTAAGTGTTATGATCAATATATGTGCTTTTCCTGTGTTGTTACTATCTGCCTATTAGCATGTTCGGTCACAACACATAAAGGCTTAAATTGCTATGCGTGATCCCACTGTGTATATAAGCAAAGTACAGCAAAGAATGAAAACTTAACAAAGAGAAAGTACACAAAAGATGGCTGCAACAAAACAATTACTATTTTTTTGGTAACTACTGCATAAGGAAATTTTGGCTACGTTGTTCAATTTGGCATTCACTTTGAGGACCATAAAAATAAAGATACCTAACCATTATACACAAAAACTGGACTGGAATATTAACAATGGAATGAGAGGCGATGAATTTACCTGGAATAATAACAATGTCTCGTCTTTCCTTGTCAAATTTCAAAAATTGGAATGCAATAAGAAAACCGAATCAGGTCATGGGGTCCTCAGTTTGGAGATGTTAGTAGGCTCTCGAAGTGATATGATCAATTTATGTGTTTTTCCTGTGTTGTTACTACCTGCCTATTAGCATGTTCGGTCACAACACATAAAGGCTTAAAGTGCTATGCGTGAGCCCACTGTGTATATAAGCAAAGTACAGAAAAGAATGAAAACTTAACAAAGAGAAAGTACACAAAAGATGGCTGCAACAAAACAATTACTATTTTTTTGGTAACTACTGCATAAGGAAATTTTGGCTACGTTGTTCGATTTGGCATTCACTTTGAGGACCATAAAAATAAATTCTTTGAGAATATCAACTCATCAGACATGAAAAAAAAGTACACAGTAGTCGCCTAGAAGGTCATAAATGGGATAAGAAAGCCAAAATTACACACTCTCATCATCCAATCAAAACCTCACTGGTTTTACCAAGTATGTCCGTAACTGGAATTGGGGTCGTGAAACTGAACTAAACAAACTTCTAAATATTTGATCAGGTTGTCATGTTTCTTAGTATAACTAAGCAAAACAGATTTGACATTCGAGATTAACACACAGCATCAACATCTACTTACGTGTATCTGCTCAGTCATCACCAACAGTTGCAATCCCAAATTATGTCCCTGCAAGTCTCAGAGCAAACAAACCAGAAACCATTGCCCCATCGTTGTAGCTTCTCTGTTAGCAACACCAACAACAGATCTGCAATCACCAATGATTCCAACCAACCTAACTGCAATCTACCCATTCACCAAAGCAAGCTTCATTCTCCTCTTCTCAGTTCTTCAAACACCAAAGACCAAGCTCTCAGCTGACAGCTGACAACTGCACCTGCAATTAAACAGTGTTTCCATATGTTCACATTGATTTACTTACATGTTAGTTATCTGAATCTGTATACACCAAATTAAATAGGTTCTCCAGATGTTTACCTTGTCTGTCTCTGAAATCAGACCTTAAATCCTAAATCAATGTTATAAGCTCTGCACCCTAAATCTATACATCAAACACAAAGAAAACACGAATTAGAATACACCAATCAAGAAGAGATTTTTTTTCTTAAAACACAGATTCAAAATTCCCATGGTTAGCTTCCTTTTCCTCCCCTCAGCATCGTCTTTGTTGACAAAACCAAACATAAATTGCAGGAACATATCAATAAACCGATACTACGTAGATAAATATTCCATGTACCAACAAAATAACTAAATACAGATTTACAAATTTTGAATTTTAGGTTTTTGACATGTTTACCTTGCGATATGTACCATCAAGTGTTGGTTCTACTTTGCAAATTCTTCAAAGTTAGGTAAGATAAATAGCTCGTCTTTGTACCGGATGAATTGTGGATTCTGTCAAATTGCAGTGATCGATTATTGTTGATGGTGGCAAAAAATATTAGGGAAAGGTTTCTCAGTAAGGATTCAACAAAACAATCACAAATATAGTATGACAGCAACATACCCGGTTGTATAGAATGAGGTGTCCCCTTAACCAGTTAACCAAAAACCTGCAAAAGACCATATTTACCAATCATTCGAAGTAAAACTTTGTAGCGAACAAAACTGAGAAACTCTTTATTTAGCAAAGAAGGATCAACAACAAACAGGGGAAATTATGACCAATTTTATGAACACCTAGCATCATTCAAAAAAAAAAAAGATATGCTGCCAAAATCAGAAGAGGATAGTTTCGATGACATCCATGCTCTCGCAATCTGCATTACTTTCTCCGAGCAATTTCTTTTGCCATATATTCATGAATTCTATATTAGCTTTTTGTCGACTGATCCTATATTAGCTTTACTTCCTAACTAAACTGGGTTAGTGTTGATACACCTAACTACACTTGCTTTTGAAGGTGAATTAGATTTATAAACAGTTAGGATGAAATATCAGTAAATGCCGCTTGTCCAAATTCAATTATCAAATTATTGTAAACATAAAAAATGAAAAATATACGTAGAATGATTCCACAGAGAGAGAACCAAGGAAACTGATCAATTCAGGAAAAGTCAATATAAATCATGCGATTCTTATAAAAGAAATTGTGGAATATGTAAAAGGGATGAATACCTAGTTGGCAATTTCTATGAAAGGTGCACTGGTGCTGTAGTAGCAGGAATTCCCACACTACACCCCTATTAAGATTCTACAGAAATCTATGAGAAACTAGTTGAAGATTTGAAGAATTAAACGACACTTTATTATTTATATCTCAAAAATGTTTACAAAAAATATTCAAACTCAGAATTACAACTTTATTTCTAGAGTTTCTCTCTCCTCAAGACTTTCTCAATTCTAAAAAATACATCATCCTTTTCTGGACTTACTTGAACCCTTTATATAGGAAATTACACAGTGGGTGACAACTAAGTTTTCCCCTTATTTCTGATCTATTCTGCGATCTCATCGTGGTAATTACAATGTTAATTATCGCCAACTTTCGTAGTCCTCGTGAAATAACATGCTTTTACCATGCTTCTTCAATCGTCAGCTATTATAATGTTTTCTCATGACACTCACCAAATGTCGTTGGAGAATCTCACGATGCTCTCGTGAAAGATGTCGTTAATATTGTAGGAACATTCGACCTTCTCGTGAAAGCGTTGTTCTCATCACAAGAATATCGTTGTGGAGATATTCTAGTCCTACATCTTTCCTCTTCTCATGTCTTTTCTGCGAAGAGGAAAATATCATGAGAATCCTAAATTCTTCTTTACTATCGCAGTAATATCTGAGTTTTTTTCCTCGACAAGATTCCGCTAATTTAGCTTTCCCTGTTAACACGTGTTGTAAGCTTATCCTTTCGTATTGACACGTCTCGCTTAATTGACTCTCCACTTTGCCTATAAAAGGGAGAGTCGAATTCCATAACTGGTTTTCTTCTCTTAATTATCTTTCTTCTTCACTTAGTCTCTTTGTTTTCCGTCTGCAACTCTTCTTCTTCTCATTCTCTTGCTGCTATTTTAATGGAGTCATCAAGGTATGTTCTTGATTATGATATTTTCTTAGATCAACTTTTATTTATGTTCTTCAATCTTCCCTTATTTGATTCTTCATAACCCCCATATTATGTTTTCTCTTCAGTGGAATTACTCCTATTTCCCAATCCTCGACTCAAAACCCTAATATTCGCAAGAGGCCAACTGAAAAGAGGAAGAAAAGTTCTGCGAGTAATAAGGTAGTAAGAAACACATTCTATTCCTTAGTAACAATATTGTTGCCTCTGTTTATTATCTAGATTACTATTTTCCAAATGACGAGAGCAATGCTAATCCTCTTAAAAGAACTCGCCAGTTAAATAAGACCTTTGGAAGTAATTTCAACATTCCCCCATTAACATCTGCGAGAGCTACCCCTACACCTGTGCAATCATATCCTCCTTCCTCTATTCGCGAGAAGCTCGCTGTCAATACCTTTTCCTCTACTGGTCCTACACAAAATCAAGCTCCTGAAGTCGTCATAACTGAAACTCCCTCTATCCCTTTACTTCCTCCAACTGTTACTTTCCCAAAAAATCATCCTTCTGATGATACAACCATTGCTAATGACTCGAGTCATCAACTTGTCCTTACTACTACCTTACCTTCCACATCTCTTCCCTCATCAAGTGAAACCCTCGCAAGAATTGATGTTGCTTTCAAAGTTTTATCCAACATTTTAAATAACGCTAAAGATTCTTCTATTGATTCTCTCCAAAATGGAGTTTGCGAGACTCTGCTCAAATATTTTGGCTCTGACAACTCTGTTTCGCGAGCTTCTCTGGAAAATGAAAATGCAGCTTTAAGAAAAAGTCTTCAAGATAAGACTTCTGAATGTGAAACTTTGAACCACAAGCTCAATAACTCTTTACTGGATCGCGAGAATCTCGTCAGAAAGATTGACGAGCTAAAAGGTACACTTCTTTTTGCCTCTGTCCTTTTATCTTTTTTATCTCATTTTCATATTCTTCGTACTTAAATCTTCCTTTAAATTCTTGGTTTATATATTAGTCTCCAATCGGACTAGTTTCATGGAAAAACTTAAATCTGAGACCATCGCTGAATAAGTTCGTATTGAAAGAGATTCTTGGATGGACCAGTATAATAGATTAGATAATCTTTATACGTATTCAATTGATCAAATAAATAATCTCACTAATGAGAATAATCAATTATCGCAAAGTCAAAGTTTTCTAAACAGCGAGGTTACTCGCCTCTCATACTCTTTAACCAAGACTAATTTGGCGATATAATCTTTGTCAGATGAAAATAGAACTTTATCTCAGGAGAAACACAAATTTTCAAGTTTGATGGCGATCTCCTCGCATAAAGTGAGCAATCTTCAAAGGATATGTGATGATCAAAAGCAGTCTCTCTGCTCTCTTAAGAATAAACTCAATGATCAAGGGTAGGCTAACTCTTAGTTTGAATGCTAGCAAGCTTCGAGATGAATATTCCCAACTAGAGAAGTCCCATTCCCTATTGTCAAAAGAAAATTCATATTTACGCACCAAAGAGGAGAACATGAAATCTCGTCTGAAAGGCATGGTTGGCGACAAATTCGATGATGCTATGAACCAATGGGAGAACTGTCTATTTTCATTAATCCAAAACTTAACCTCTCAAAAAGAAGGTAGTCAATTATGACTGCCTCACTTGTTAATTTCCCTCGTCAAAATTTATGTTATATTTCTCGTGATATCTTCATTTGAATAACCTTTTATCATTTTGCTTCTCGCAGAATCTGAAAGAAGTCTTCATTCTACTGTCACTGATCTTACTAAGGAGCTAGATAACGTTCGCAAAGAATACAAGACTCTTCTTTTCAAACTTTTAAAAACTCGTGATAAAGCAGAAAGAAGACTTGATTATCTTGAGTATTTCAAGAATATAGAGATCATAAATCGTGACAAAGGCTTCCTTCATCAAGTTCATCTTAGTGCTGAAGTTCTCGTGAACGAAATTCTGATCTCCAACTCTCTTCTTCTTGTATCTGTTCCTCCTTTGAAAGTTGACAATGATGAAATCCCTCTCCCTATGGATAAGGATTTAGAATATCCACCTTCTGAAGGAGATGCTGAAGAAGGAGTTGAGGAAGATACTCCAGAAGAAGATGATCAAGAAAAAGAAAAAAAGCCCTCCCAAAGAAGGTGAGGATCGTAATGAGAGAAATGTTGGCGATAATGCTCGTGATGAAAGGAATATTGGCGATGATAATAACCCTAACAACCATCCTAAGTCTGGAGAGACTACCGCTGAAACTTGAATACCTTTTTAATTTCTTTTTTTTCTTTTTCTTTCTCGCGAGTAATGTAACTCTTTTGAAACTTTGAAGTATAACTTTTAATTTTATTTCCTTCGAATATTCTCAAGAAAGTTAATGAAATCTCGTGTATTCATTCCTTTACTTGCCCCTTATTAATTTTCTTGAGAATTTGAATTACTTCTGCTCAATAACTTGAAGAACGCCGAAATTTTTTCCTTCATATATATTTTCTTGCGATAGACAGATCTTTCCTGCGAAATAGAATAATTAGTGTTTGAGATTATTCTATTGGTCTTATTTTGCCTTCCTAATTAAAAGTCTTATTTCGCCAATTTTCTCTTTGCGACAAAATCTCAGGTCGTCATTACATTTGCATGTATCAACCCATTGATCTTGCCTTATCTTTATTTCTTAATTGTATTGCGACAATATGACGAGTCTAAGTTTTCTCGCGAGATCAAAGCCTCGTGACATTGCCATCTTGCGATGAAATCGCAGGACGTCTTCATATTTTCATGTAAAAACCCATTGATCTCATCTTAACATTTTCTCTTTTGGATGTTTGCCTTTGTATAATTTACGTCACGCGACAATATGACATGCCTAAATGATCTTGCGATCTTAGAGCCCCATGACATTTCCGTCTTAAGACACTTATCAGCTCCCTAATGGAGGGTGCTTCCCTTATCTTCCCCCTGGTTTCCCCTTCAAGGAGGGCACATCGTCCATACAAGACTAGCTCCTCCAATCCAGATTTACCAACAACCAGTTGTTTTCGCAGCCTCTTGTCCTTTATGACTATATGGCTTATAGTTACAAGACTGCACCCTAAGTGGGGTTTTCTTCAGGCCAAGTGAATCATATCCAAGACTTACCAAAGATGGCCAGGGTAGGTTCGTCCGTCCCGGGCACCCTTGGCTAAACCGTGTACCTCGGCGCCTTAGTCATACTATGTACTTCTTGGAAGAGATTCTCAGTCGTCCAACCAGGGTATAACCTTATAAAGATGGAAATCCAAGATCTCTGTCCCAGATATGTTTTCTTTAACCCCAACATCTCTATGACTCAGGTTCCAGTAGCGGTATAACCTTATCCCTGAATCATATAAAGAGATACCCCCCTTATAACGTGCTTGTAGGTCTTAAATTTGCGTCTTACGAAATTGTATTCGCGAACTAGGGTGCACGCCATAAAGGTTTGTCCCATTCTTTAAATATCTGCGAAATTTTATTCTCGTTTCTCGCGATAATGCTCGCACAATTCGTAACAGAGAAAGAAGAATTTATTATTTGTTTCACTATTCAATATTCTAATGTCTCTTACCTGGCTGAATTTTGTCATTGATAATACCTTTTCAAAAATAGTCCATTCCATGGTCTATCAAGCCTCTGGCCAACATCTCTTCCTTCAGGATCCATTAATTTGTATGCCCCGTTTCCAATTATTTCTTTAATTAGGTAAGGTCCGTCCCACTTTCTCGCCAATTTTCCGCCATTCTCTCGCTGATATCTTGGTGTCTCTCGCAGAACTAAATCTCCAGGTTGGAATTCTCGCTTTTTAACACGTTTGTTGTACTCGCGAGATAATCTTCGCTGGTAATTTTCCATATGTTGTAGAGTCTTCTCTATCTTTTCTTCCAACTCATCTAATTTATGTAAAATCATTCCAGCACTTAAATTCTTTTCCCATGCTTCTCTTTTTGTTGTAGGAATAGCAACTTCTGTTGGTAATACATCTTCAACCCCATATGTTAAACAAAAGGGTGACATTCCAGTAGCCTCTCTTCTAGTGGTATTGTAAGCCCATATTGCATTATGTACTTGCTCACACCATGCTTTGTGGTATTCTTCTAACTTCTTTTTTAGAATATCTGCGATTGTTTTATTAGTTGCCTCAGCTTGACCATTTTCTTGTGGGTATAAAGGAGTAGACTTCCCGCATTTTATCTTAAATGCATTGAGTAGTAACTCTATGTTATGTCCTTCAAATTTCTTTCCATTATCAGACATCAACTGTGCTGGTATTCCAAATCTGCAGATTATATTTTCAAATATGAATGTGAAGATGTCTTTATCGCGGATGTGTTGTACTGCTTTCACTTCTCCCCACTTTGTGAAATAATCTGTTGCCACAATGAGATATCTCCTTTGTCCAGAACCAGGCACAAATGGTCCCACAATATCTAATCCCCATTTTCCAAAGGGTCATACACTTATTGAGGATGATAGTGGTGATCCTAGTGCGTGTATCTTTTTTCCAAATCGCTGACACTCTTTACAACGTCTTGAATGTTGTTTCGCATCTTCATGCATATATGGCCAGTAATACCCTTGCATCTTTGTTCTATATGCCAAAGATCTACCTCCACTGTGATTACCAGCATCACCACTGTGCAGCATTTTTAACACCTTTTCTCCTTCTTCCATCATCAAACATCTTAGCGATGGTCCATTAAAAGATCTTCGGTATAATACTCCGTCTCTTAGCTCATAATTGGTTGCCCTAGTTTTTAGTTTATGTGCCTCCAGTCTATTTCTTGGGGTTTCTCCTCTCGCCAAATAAGCATGAAGTTTCTCTCTCCAATCTATGCTTTTCTCTTTTGTTCCTTCCTCGCCAGTTTATACGATCATCACATCTTTTTCTTCTTCTTCTTTATTTATTGATGGTAATAAAAGTGTTTGAATTTTTATGCATCTCGCAATTGGGTTTGTCATTATGCTAGATATGAAAGCAAAGGCATCTGCAAGTCTATTATATTTCCTTGATATGTGCCTCCATCTTATCTTTGGAATTTTCACAGATAATTCGTCCACGAGTCTCTTGTATTTCTTTAAAGAAGGTTCATTTGTTGTATACTCTCCAGTTATTTGGCGAATAACCAATTGAGAATCGCTGGTGATTCTAGCATTTTCTAACTTCATTTCTATCGCGAATTTTAAAGCATGAATCACAGCCTCATATTCTGTCTCATTATTAGTGGATGTAAATTCCAACCTAAATGAAAAAGCTGTTTTTTCTCCTTTTGGAGAAATAATAACAACTCCAATCCCATTTCCTTCTCCATTAGATGATCCATCCACTAATATCTCCCATCTATTAGGTTCTGTCAATAACTCTTTTGGATCTCCATGTTCTTCTTCTACATCCATCATTTCTTCCACATCTTCGTCATTTTCCAAAGGAAATTCAGCTAAGAAATTCGCGATGACCTGGGATTTTGGCGAATATAAAATTTCATACTTGATATCAAAATGTCCCACTTGTGCGTTCCATCTTTCAACTCTGCCTGATATTTTTGAATTCTTCATTACTGACTCAATTGGCACTTTTGTTAACACCTTGATTCTATGTGCTTGAAAATAAATACGAAGCTTGAAAGTTGCGTGCACCAATGCTAGGATTAATTTCTCAATCTTTGAATAATTTTTCTCTGCTGAATTGAATGTTTTACTAATGTAATAAATTGGTTTATCTATTCCAACATCTACTCGCAGTAATACTGCACTTAGCGCATATGTTGTTGTTGCGAGATAAATTAATAATTCTTCTCCTGGTTCAGCTTTCTGTAAAATAGTTATATTCACTAAATGCTCTTTTATTCCCTGAAAAGCCTTCTCACATTCATCTTTCCACCTGAACTTTGTCCCTTTTTTGAGTATATCGAAAAAATGTTTGCATTTATCGGAAGATCGCGAAATGAATCTTCCTAGCGAGGCTAAAAGTCCATTCAATTTTTGTACATATTTTACTGTAGCTGGTGTTGGCATATCGCGGATTGCTTGCATTTTTTCTGGATCTACTTGTATTCCTTCTTTTGATACAATGTACCCTAGAAACTTTCCTGAAGTTACTCCAAAAGTACACTTGTCGGGATTCACTTTGATATTGAATTGCCGCATTTGTTCAAAAATCTCTTTCAAATCTTGTACATGATTCTCAGCTTCCTTGCTTTTGATTAGCATATCATCTACATACACTTCCAATGTTTTGTGGATCCATTTCGCAAATACCTTCTCCACCATTCTTTGGTATGTTGCACCAGCATTTCGTAAACCAAAGGGCATTTTTGTATAACAATATAATCCTCTTGGAGAAACAAATGCAGTATGTTCTTGGTCTTCTTCAGCGAGAGGGATTTGATTATATCCTTTGTATCCATCTAATGAAGATAATATTGCATTTCCCGCTGCTGATTCAACCATTTGTGGGATATCTGGTAATGGAAAACTATCTTTAGGACAAGCTTTGTTTAAATCAGTAAAATCTATGCAAATTCTTATTCCTTTGTTCTTTTTTGGGACCACCACCATATTTGCAATCCACTCTGGGTATTTTTCTTGCCTTATAATTCCTGCATCGAGCATTTTCTACAATTCTTCTTCTATTTGAGAGTGGTATGTAGTTGCGATTTTCCTTATTCTTTGCTTGAATGGCCTTATGTTTTTGTTGATTTCTAATTTATGACACGCTACTGATGGATCTATCCTTGGAATTTCATCCATGCCAGATTTATAGTTCTTCTTTCCTCATCTATCTCCATTCTAGTCCCAATTTTTAGCATCTTAGGTTCTTCTTCACTCCCAATATTTACTTCCTTTGTTGGTTCAGCTGCAGTATAACTGGCTTCTGGTTCTCCCATTGGGGTTGGTGTTTTTATAACTCTCGCAAGTTCGTCTTCTTTTCGCGAAAATTCACATGGTATTCCTTTTCCTTCTTTTGCTCTTATCATGTAGACTTTAAATTCTTCTTCTTTCTTCATCTCTCTCGCTACTTTTCGGCAAGCCTTTCGCTGTTTAGGACATTCTTCACAATTTCTCACTTCAATTTGATAGCATATCTTCGCAAGATCTGTATCTCCTCTAATTTCTCCAATTCCACTAGGCATAGGGAATTTGATGCATTGATGTAAAGTTGACGCTACAACTTTGATTTTCTTCTACAGATTTTGTTGATTTTCCCTTTCTTATTGGTATAGTGGATACCGTAATCACCAAAGGAGATGCATGGTCTAGATTTTCTTCTGAAATTTCCGTTGCTGTAAATGTAATTTCCTGCTTTTCCCAATTCTTCAATAACAGTGTTTTCTCCACCGTCATAATTTTTCTCCCTTCAAAATCTCGTTTAATTTTTCTCCCTTAACGTTTTCATGAAATTTATCAATCATTGTTCTTGACACCATATCATGCTCCAATTTCCTGCAAGTCTCTTTAATTCTAATCATTCTTTCTTCAAATATCTTATCAACTTGTTTTATGATTTCTTTGATCTTGATTAATCCTTATCTTCTTTTTCACTTTTCTATGATTTTGCTAATTTATTCCCTGTTTCGGGCGCCAAAATGTAGTAGCAGGAATTCCCACACTACACCCCTATTAAGATTCTACAGAAATCTATGAGAAACTAGTTGAAGATTTGAAGAATTAAACGACACTTTATTATTTAGATCTCAGAAATGTTTACAGAAAATATTCAAACTCAGAATTACAACTTTATTTCTAGAGTTTATCTCTCCTCAAGACTTTATCAATTCTAAAAAATACATCATCCTTTTCTGGACTTACTTGAACCCTTTATATAGGAAATTACACAATGGGTGACAGCTAAGTTTTCCCCTTCTTTCGGATCTATTCTGCGATCTCATCGTGGTAATTACAATGTTAATTATCGCCAACTTTCGTAGTCCTCGTGAAACAACACGCTTTTACCATGCTTCTTCAATCGTCAGCTATTATAATGCTTTCTCATGACACTCGCTAAATGTCGTTGGAGAATCTCACGACGCTCTCGTGAAAGATGTCGTTAATATTGTAGGAACATTCGACCTTCTCTTGAAAGCGTTGTTCTCATCGCAAGAATATCATTGTGGCGATATTCTGGTCCTACAGGTGCAGGTAGAGGCTTGTTGGCCACTGTAAGTTCGACTTCAATTGAATTCAACTCGTAATAGACTTTATCACCTGAAATCAGAGAAGCAAACCGAATATTTAGATTTCAACAGCAAAAAGAACAATCATGTAAGAAGATTTGAATTTCTATGTAAATAATATTGTCGGATTATAGGTTTGATGGCTTCAAAATCACAACAAACAGGGTTATGAAATTAGAGTAGTGTTATCAACTGAATCATATTCGCCCCCTAAATTAAAAAATCAAGTTGCAGCTAAAACAACATAGAAATGATTAGAATCACTTACAACCTGTACAACCTTAATTGCAATAACCCATAATTTATTAATTCCGGTAACAATCTGTGCGTCCCTATTGTCCCAAACCTAATTTCAGGCCAGTCAAGTATATATCCTGTAAATCAAACCCAAGATTCAAAGTTAGAGGTAATCAACACCAAATCAATAAGCTAAGGAAGATATGTATTTGTCATTCACGAAAAGAAGATTAAAGAGTGCGATATATATAACCTTTTATCTATATTTCAAATCACCCAGGATTAGCTTCAATATAATTATGTTAAATCACCCAAGAATATTTTCAATGTAAGCCATCGATAATCCTCCAATAGTAGGCTCTGGAACTCAATTTAACAAAGGTAAAACCCCCATCTTACCGGTTCAGACACAGTATCAGTTGCTCTTCTCAAAACCAAACCCTATATTCTGAAATTTTTCCTAATTATGTTGATTTAATCATCAATCTCAGTTCACAATAACCCTAATCTCGACAAACCCATACCAATAGATTAATCCTCCTCGAAACAACTACTTCTTTACAGATTTTGAGATTGACGCAGTAAGGAATAAAATAACAAAGCCTAGAATTAATCTATCTTCTCATATCTATTCATCAGAGAGACAAACATACACCTTCGGAAAGAATTGTTGTTGTTGAGATTCAGTGAAGGATACGAATAATTTTGATTGTTCTTGAGTTAATTAGGAACACCGGAGCCAGAGAAAAGAACTACGACTGAACAATCTCTTCAGTTGCGTACCCAACCTAAACAAAAGAAATATATTCGTGTTACAAACAATAAAGAGACAATCCGACGGCCCCGAATTACTCCCGAGGATCTAAACGGACACGATATATCCCTCACTCAAGATATATCATGGCCACATGATTTCGAATCCTATGGTCATCTTTGTCCCCAAATTACTTTTTTTTCCCTGCCTAACAAATATTGCAGATAACAGTGGTGATGAGAAGAAGCAGCTGGTGGTTGCTGTTGTTTGCTGTAAGGAATCAAGAAATCAGTAGAGAAGTGTTGTAGGTGATGGCCTAGAGTAAGGAAGGATATTGAATGAATGAGATGGAGGCTTTGTTGCTGTCAACCTCAAAAATTGAGGAAGTGGTGCTATTGGTGGGTGCTGTAAAGGCAATGGAACTCAAGTGAAAGAATGGGTATTAAGATCTAAGTCAAGGAAGAGTGGGCTCGAATCTGTAACAGAGTTCAAGCTGCAAAACATGCCAGAGAATGGAGTAGAATGCAGTGACTGCCATTGATATTTGACTTGGAATTGTGTTACAGCAAGCAATGGAATGAATGCAAGTGATATTGTGGACCTGATAACTAATTTTAGGCTGTGTAGCTATGGAAGGATTGATTGTTGCTTCTGGTCAAATAACTGAGTTGTGAAGCTGGACTTTTAAGATCATAGGAGAGTGCAGGGCTGTTAACTGCAATGAACTATAATTGAGAGTTGAATCTGTGATGCTTCTGAGTTGGAGCTATGACTGATATAGCTGATGTAGTGGTGCTCGGTATTATGGAATATATGTCAGAGATTTTAATTGCCTATGGGATGATGAGGTTGTCACGGAGAAGATAAAGGTGTAACTGGTGCAAGAATATGAAATTATTGATGAGGATATAAAACTGTGGCTTCTATGAGATTAAGCTGCAGAGGTGATAGAAGTTAGAACAAGAATGAGCTTCAGTTTTAGCTACTACTGAGTTGGAGTTGAGGTGATTGCGCAGTATATGGAGCTGAATGGAGTGGTATTTAGCGGAATGAGTGGTGATGTTGTTAGCAGCTGAAATGGTTAGAGGACAAGCTGCTTACAAATGCATAGCAGAGATGAGGAAGAGCACCAGCTGGTAATGTTGTAGTGAAGGCATGATAGCCGGCAGTTGGTGAAAGTGGCCTGAGACAAGTTTTCAGCGACCGATGATCGGATTCCGGCGATGATGTCAGCACTTCCGGCGACCAGTTTTGGACCCAAAACTTCAGAAACATATTTCTCTCACTTGTGGCCTTGGTGGACTAGTAGATGGATGTGGACTTGAAGATTATGAAAACTTGACCTACTTTTGGGTATCCTTTTGGGAGAGGCATATAAATAGAACTTTTTCTCTAAACCTAGATATCTCCATTAGGGAGAGCTGCTGCTATTTGGTTTTCTAGGGTTTAGAACATGATGCTTTCTTCTATGCTCCTTGTTATGAACTCCATGAATATGAACTAAGTTTTCTTATTGGTTAAAGATGTAGTTGGATTTTGAAAACAAGTTTTGATCTTTATGAATTAGTTTTCTCTCAATATTATCGTTTGATTTCTACTGATTATAATGATTGCATGATTGATGTATTTCAATATGATTGAATGTTTGTTTAGTTGAGTCTAGAATTGATTGAACATACATCCATATCTATAGATATTTTAGGGTTTTCATCGAGCGATAACCTTGAATACGAGTAGCATGATATGATTACGGTTTGTAGTGATACACTCCTGTAATCATATGTAGACTTTGACCTTTGTCTGAATTGTCATGCGCAATGTGTGATAGTTGCATTGATTAGCCTATTTCTGGAATTTAATACTCATAGGAATTGAACTTAATCAGCGCAAGGCGTTAGGTTATTCTTTAGGTAGAATTCACATACGCAGCTCTAATGTGTGTGTTGGTGACTTTGGAAATTTACGGAGTATTCTTGCAATAAGGTATTCTAGGGCTTTTGATGATAGCGAGATTAAATATGAATTCTATTCATATATTCAAAAACTTGTTTACAATTGAAGATGAAACCTTTACCCAATATTTCACTACCTTGATTTGCGTGCTTTATTTATTTGTTTGCTTTTAATTTATTTTTGCTTTATACAAATCAGAAAAACCCCCGGTGATATTTATAGGAAACCGAAACAATTTGACAACCTAGAACTCTCTGTGCGATCGATCCTTTCTTGCCCTTGCTATATTTATATTTTGAGTAGTGAGAAAGTGTAATTTATTTTTGACGCATACGACAGCGATCAGCTGTTTGTTAAGATCTTATGATTGGTGTTTGTTTTTTACAATTTATCATCTTTAATTCATTAAAAACGTGGAAAATCGATCGGAAACACATTTTGTTTCTGGGTCAAATTTAACAAATTTAGGAAATAATTCTTTGATGCAAAACAATTCAGCCAATAATCATGAGCAGGTTTACAATAATCCAGTTTGTTTTATACCAGATGATCTTATTGATGAAAGCTTGGATGAATGGATATTTAGTTTAATCGGTAAATTGAATCTTATTAAGCTCAAATTTGATGTTGCAGTGCCGATTTTAACAAAACAATGAAAATTGAAAGGTTCGGTTCAATGTATTCCACTCGGTAAAGGTTTTTTCATAATCAAATTAGATAATGCTGAAGATAAACATTATATTTTGGAGGGGTATTATCCAGTTGAAGCTCAAACTTTAAAACTTAGAGCATGGGAACCTAATTTTAATCCGGCTAGTCAAAATTTGACAACAACTTTTGTTTGGACTCAATTTCCTGGGTTAAGTATACAATATTTGAAGGAGAGTATTATGATGCATATTGGGAGATCAATTGGTAAACCAGTAAAGGTAGATGATATAATTCTTAAAAGGGAAGCTGGTTTTTATGCTAGGGTTCTAATTGAAATTGATTTAAAAAAAAGCATTCCTAGTAAGGTGCAAGTTGATACTAAGTATGGGAACTTTGAACATTAAGTTCAATTCTCAAATCTACCAAAAAATTTTAATCATTGTTCTGTGATTGCTGATTATGCTTTTGAATGTAGATCCAAAAGGAAATAACAAGACCAATGTGCTTCAATGCCTAAGGAAGCAACAAAAGTTTGGAGGAGAGTGAAAAAAAAACAAAAAAAATAAAGTCTTTGATATTTGTTTCACAGATAAGAAAATGGAAGAAAGACTCCAATCATCTCAACAAAATAAAAGTATTTCAGAAGATTTGCAGGTTGTACAAGATGTGGATAGTGTTATAGAATCAATTATTCCTCAGTTGTGAGTTGATACAGAAGGATCCAAACAACAAGAGAGAAATGTTAATTCTGGAAAATTTCAAATACTTCAAGATATGAATGAGAATCTTTTAGTGAGTTTTCTGCTTTATCACTAGTTCAAGTAATTCAAGCTGTTTCTAGTTCTCCTTCAATAAATTCTGTGGTCAAAGTGATGCCTCCTGATGGTCAAAATGTTACAAAGACGATTGATAATAATACTGCAAAATAGAAAAACAATGTAGGTAAAGTCACCACAAGGAAGCAAGCTAGAAATTTGAATACTATTGGCAGTAAATTTGGTACACTGAGAAGTAGTTCTTATCAAACACACTCATCTAAATGAGAGTGATATTTTGGAATATCAGAGGCTTGAGGATACCTAAAGCCAAAGATAAACTAAAAATTTTGGTCCATTATTTTTGTCATTCTTTAGTTTTTATTGTTAAACCCAAGGTAAGAGTAACCTCAAATTTTTGCAAGAGATTAGATTTACCTAATATGCACCACAAATTAATTCATAACTCTACTTCCAATAAGAAAGTTAATATTTGGATGTTTTGGATCTCAAGTATTACAAATCCTTCAGTAGTATATATTTCTTCTCAAGCTATCATTGTGGATTTTTGGGGATCATTAGTAACAGTCATTCATGTTGCATGCTTAACTGTTGATAGGAGGGAGCTTTGGGAGGAATTGGAATGTTAAGTTCTTTTGATAAGCCATGGATGGTCATTAGGGATTTTAACACTATAATGTATGTTGAGGGAAAAAAAAGGGGGAAGAAGTCCTTTAATAATCTCCATGAATGAGTTTAACAACTGTCTTCATGTTTGTGGTTTAATGCAAGCACCAAAATCTGGAATTGAATTCTCCTGGTGTAATAATAGAGTAGGTTCAAAAAGAATTGTTCGCAATCTGGATAGAGCCGTTTTTAATGCAAAATGGTTAGAAATATATCCTGGTTCGAGCAACAAAGTGGGAGCAAGAGGTACTTCAGATCATAGTGCTCTTTTAGGAGCAAATGCAGTTATGCCAAAGCCTTCAAATGTTCCTTTCAGAGCTTTAAAAGTATGGCTCAATCATCTTGATTTTTTGAAGTCAATAAAAGAAACCTAGGAAGTTGAGGTAATTAGAAATCCTGCATTCATTTTTCTGAATAAACTTAAGGATTTGAAGTAAGTAATAAAAGATTGGAATTGGAATATTTTTGGTGATGTCAGAATTCAGTTACAAAATGCAGAAAAAGAAGTAGTGCAAGCTACTTTAATCTCTGATAGGCAACCAAATGATATTGGTTTAATGGATAAACTTGTTACTGCTAGGGGCAAACAAGAAATCTTATTACAAAAAAGTAAGGAAATAGCTCAGCAAAAAGCTAGAGTTCAATGGCTGAAGGAGGGTGCTTCTAATTCAAAAAAATTTCATACTTCTATAAAGATAAGACAGGCTCATAATGCAATCATAAAATTAGAAATTTTAGATGCTCAACTAGATATTTCAAAAAAATTGGTGGAATACTTTGAAAATAAATTTAAAAAGAAAGATGTGACATTTGCTAAGAGTATATTTGCAAACATTCCTAAAGTCACAACTGACGAAGACAACCTGATGTTTAGTGCAGTTCTAAGTAATGAAGAAATTCAAAAAGCACTTTTTGATATGGATCCAGATAGTGCTCCTGGTCCAGATGGTTTTTCTGGATGGTTTTATAGAAGTACATGGAATATAATTGGCAAGGAATTCATATTAGTAATTCAATATTGTTGGAGTAGAGTCTTTATGGATAAAGGCATGAATACAAACTTTCTTACATTGCTTCCAAAAGTTCAAGGTGCCAAGAAAGCCAATCAATTCAGGCCCATTGGGTTAAGTAATTTCTGTTTTAAGGTAATAACCAAAATAATTACTTCTAGAATGGGTGGAGTGGTTGAGAAGGTAGTTTCTCCTCAGCAAGGTGCCTTTATCAAAGAAAAAAATATACAAAACCAAATTATGTTAGCATCTAAATTAATCAATGAAATAGAGACAACTAGAAGAGGTGAAAATGTTAGTATGAAACTGGATATAACACAAGCATATGACTCAATTAGTTGGGATTTCTTATTTCAAGCTAAGCTTACATTTGGTTTCTCATCTCAGTTCATTCACTGGCTCAAAGTTTTATTTCAATCCACTAGAATATCTGTGATGGTAAATGGTGGTCCTGCAGGATTCTTCTCTATTGTTAGAGGCTTAAAGCAAGGTGACTCCCTATCACCTATTTTTTTGTTATTTCTCAGGAAATTTTAAGTTGAAGAATATCATTTTTAGCTGAAGAAATAAAATTGCTTCCAATGGTAAACAACAATGTCATCCAACCAACACATATCTTCTTTGTTGATAACATTTTTTTGTTCTGTAATGGTGATAAAAGAAATATTGAGAAGTTATTGAATCTTTTGAAAGATTATCAACACTCATCTGGCCAGATTATAATTTTGGAAAAGAGCAAGTGTTTTATAGGGGTACTTCTGAAAGCAGGAAGGTGTAAATTGCTAATTAATATCTGTGGTATGTCATTGTCAAAGTTCCCAGATAAATATCTAGGTGTCAACCTTGTACCAGGAAGAATTAAATCAAGTCATGTTTGGGACTGCGTGGATCAATTACAGAGCAAGATGCCTGGATGGATGGGAAAGCTGTTATCTTTTCAAGAAAGACTCATTCTAGTAAAACATGTTTTATGCAGCATTCTAATATACAACATGTCTGTATATAAATTTCCTAGAAAGGTTTTACTTGAATGTGACAGAATAATTAATAATTTCCTTTGATCTGGAGATCCATAAAAGAACAAACTTTTAACTGTCAAAACGGAAGAGGAAAATGCTCCATTTTCAAAAGGAGGATTGGGGTTAAGAAGCTTAGAATACATTAAAAAATCACTTCTTATGAAATTAGCTTGGAAAATGCAGAATGCTGATGATGAATGGACAAAAAAGAATTCAAGCTACATTTAAAGATAAACATGGATTGTGGATAAATTATTATAAAAAGTCTTTTAATTATATTTCCTGGAATAAAATGGGTGTTAGATGATGTTTTCAATAATTCAAGATGGCTAGTTGGAGATGGAGAAAGCATCTCAGTATGGGATGACATTTGGATCACAAGTAATCCATTAAAAACTCTTTATCCTGAAAATTCTTTCATGCTACAGAATCCTGAGCTTAAGGTGAAACATTTATTAAGAAACAATGAATTAATTATTGCTTCTGACATATCACACTTGTTAGATATAAATGAGCTTTCAGTAATGGATGGTAAGAAAGACAGGAAAATCTGGGTATGGTAAAAACTGGTGATTTCACAGTTGCATCTGCTATTAACTGTATACGGAAAAATTTCCCTGAAATGCATTGGACAAAAAAGATTTGGAAAAATACATTTCATCCTAGTGTTTCAAGTAACTTGTGGAAGATAATAAGAGGTGTATGGAGCACTGATGAAAACATGAGAAATAAGGGATTCAATTTAGCATCCTGATGTTCATTTTGCAAGCAATCTGAAGAATTTACTGAACATATTTTGTGGTACTACAATTTCAGTTAGAAGATTTGGGAATGGCTGGGTGGTATGTTTGATTTCTTTAATCCTATATCAATTGATGAGGTGTTCAATCTAACAAAATCCAAAAGCCCAGCAGTAAAAAAAGTATGGAGGACTGCTGATTTTTAATATGAAAGAATTTTGTTTCCTTAGAAACACAACAATTTTTGAAGATATACAACCAAATGCAGAGGCTTTAAAGCAGAGGATAATGCATTGTACTAAGGAATGTGAAGTTAGAATGAATGGTTGTATGTGGAATACAATGGAGGACTTACAAATTCTTAAATCTTTTGGAATGAAATGCATGAGAGTGAAGCATATCAGGATACAAGAATGGTTCTTTTCTTTTCCTACTGGAGATCAAATTTTATTATGTTGTGATGGAGCTGCAAGAAACAACCCTGGTGAGGCAGGATATAGTTTTGTACGAAGGGACTCAACATGCATTGTTTTAATTGTTGTTGTAGGTGGAATGGGTATTGTAACAAATTTCAGAGGTGTTTGCAGTCATAAATGCATGTATGGGATATAAGCAAAGGTTTCTTAAAGATATGCATCAGGACTGATTCTAAAGCATTCATAAATTCCTTTTCAGCCAGGAAAATACCTTGGTATGTATACTCAAGGTGGAACAAAATAGTAGATATTCTTATTAGCTGCCAATTTATTCATAGTTACAGAGAGATTAAGTTTTTTGTTGGTAGTCTTGCAAAGATAGGAGCTTTTCTACTTAGGGGTGATAAGAGAATATTCTTAAGTATACCTTCTTTTATGTTACACATGGAAAATCATGATACTCAATATGATAGATTTAGTTGAGTTGTGAGGAATGCTTTCCTGTAAGCATTTACTGAGTGTTGTTATTATTTTGATAACTTTTTGTAAAAACTTTTTGAAATTAATGAAATTATTATTAAGCAAAAAAGAAAAAGTTGTTTGTTAGTTTGATGTAACCAAATGAAAACATATTTCATTTGTTTGTATGTTTGATGTAACCAGATTTATTTTTTCCTATTTGACGAAACGGAATTCATTTGTTGTTTGTTTACATGTGGTTCACATATGGTTTTCTTATTAATGAAACCAAATTATAATCTGGTCTTTTTGATGAAACCATTTTTGGTTTCATCATTCTACAATTGGTAAATTGGTTCCATCATAACTGATAATGTTTGTTAAGTAATAATCTAGTCTTTTTGATGAAACCATTTTTGGATTCATCACTTTTCATTATTCCAAAATTGGATTTGGTGATGTTTGTTGTATTCTAACATATCCATGAGTTTGTTTGATGTAACTATATTTGGATACACCATTGGTTTCACTATAACCATGTGTTTTGTTTGATATATTCTTACATAACACTTTTATAGACTACTCTTGAATTTTCTTGCAAGTTGGAATTAATTTGGTTTCGTAATATCCCTTTACATCATAGATATGCTTGAATTTTGTTGTTGCTTATGGTTTACTTTTGGTTTCACTTATATAGGTAAAAAAAATAGAAATAGAGTCGTACAGATGCCCGCTGCATCATTTGTGCGAGGAAGCAACTGAAATAAAGGCATTAATAAAGAACAAAAAACTGCATATAAAAGCTCTTGTATCATGTCCATTATGGCGCTTCTTCGAGCCCTTTTATGATGGTGTACTTGAAGAAGAGGAGTTCGTCAAAAAGATAGAATCCATAAGAATACTTTTAAACTCACTTGAACTAAGAAAATATGGTAAGCTCCCATTCTATTTCAGAATAACAAGATCAAAGTAAATGACAGCACAGACAATTCTAGAACATTTTGTTGTGATTTTTAGTCTGCAAATGATGAAGGATGTAGACCTAGTCTTTGATGAAGAGCAGGATTCAAAGGTTAAAATTTTCGCGGCTTAGTCTTTTGGTAGATTTAAGAAGACGAACAAAGGAGATATTAAACGTCGTATTGGAAGCCGCAGCGGATGAAACCTGTGACTACTAATTTTCCCATATTCTACTTAATGTATACAACTCAGAGAATCAGATATTAAGTAGTATTGATACTTCTAAAATGTATGTTGAGACTTGAACTTATCTAGCACTCAAAATTCTATCTATCTCCTACTCTTGAGACAACAGTCGTATAAGTATGATAGTTTTCATACATACACATTTGCTATTTTGAGTCGAGTTTACTCACCTATCTTTTTACGAGGAAGCAAATATGGTAAGCTCCCATTCTATACATCATAGATATGCTTGAATTTTGTTGTTGCTTATGGTTTACTTTTGGTTTCACTTATATAGGTAAAAAAAATAGAAATAGAGTCGCATGATGATGCTTTCATTGATCATTTGTGCGAGAAGGAAGCAATGAAATAAAGGCATTAATAAAGAACAAAAAACTGCATATAAAAGCTCTTGTATCATGTCCATTATGGCGCTTCTTCGAGCCCTTTTATGATGGTGTACTTGAAGAAGAGGAGTTCGTCAAAAAGATAGAATCCATAAGAATACTTTTAAACTCACTTGAACTAAGAAAATATGGTAAGCTCCCATTCTATTTCAGAATAACAAGATCAAAGTAAATGACAGCACAGGCAATTCTAGAACATTTTGTTGTGATTTTTAGTCTGCAAATGATGAAGGATGTAGACCTAGTCTTTGATGAAGAGCAGGATTCAAAGGTTAAAATTTTCGCGGCTTAGTCTTTTGGTAGAGTTAAGAAGACGAACAAAGGAGATATTAAACGTCGTATTGGAAGCCGCAGCAGATGAAACCTGTGACTACTAATTTTCCCATATTCTACTTAATGTATACAACTCAGAGAATCAGATATTAAGTAGTATTGATACCTCTATTGAACTGATAATGCTTAGTTATAAAAGATACTCAAGATCATAATAATAACAAAGAACATGAATATAATATAAATGGTGTTAGAGCATTGCTCGGTCAAACTAGAGTGCGTTTCTATCTCAATCATGTTTGTCAATATTAGTGATCAAAACTATACGTCTTGATTTCTAGTTTACTTATGACTAAGTCCCGGTCTAGGATAGTTAATTATAGTTGAGCTCCATACTCTATGGAGATTATCTTACGAAGATGAAGAACTACTCAAGGAACCAGTGGAACTTCATCCGACCAAAATGTATGTTGAGACTTGAACTTATCTAGCACTCAAAATTCTATCTATCTACTACTCTTGAGACAACAGTCGTATAAGTATGATAGTTTTCATACATACACATTTGCTATTTTGAGTCGAGTTTACTCACCTATCTTTTTCTCGAAATATGTGTTGGTAACTTTAACCACTTTTCATCTTTACCCGTGACGAAAGTCATGATGACGTTTCAATCTTGAAAATAACTTTGATGACGATAGTCGATTCTTATGTCTAACGACTATTACAACATTATAGAAGAATGTTTCAATGATTGAAATGTAGATTTGAGATTACGTAACCACCTATGGATATAAGCATATATAGTGTGTTCGCACATTAGTGTATAAGTCCATGTACCAGAAATCAAGTGCGTGCATATGTGTACATGCGGTATTGGTGAAGGAGACAGGTTGGGTACGCGCACCCTTACATGTACTGGCGGAAGTTTTTGAAGCGATAATTTCTGCTGAGTTTGTAGTTTGCAAACTAGTAAACCAGTCACCTTAGGTAAGCGTACCCGTACGTGTACCTACTGAAGTTTTTGAACCAAAAATTTCTGCTGATTTCGTAAACTCAAATCCGATAGCTAGGGTACATATACCCGTACATGTACCCAAGCTGGTTATATTTCTAAAATCGGTAAGCTCATGAACTTAAACAATAAATCAATGAGGAATGCAATCTTTGCAAACCGTGGCTATATTGTTCATGAATTGATTCGAGTGAATCAAAATGATTTTGTTTCAATTGTGTATATGTTTAAAGATCTAAGCAATTAAACAACTCTTCAACTAGTTCTTTTGAGTCATTTGAACTAGTTGTGAAGAAGATGAATATGGTTTATATGAAAGTACTCATATGGATAACCATTGCTTAACTATTTGTGAACCAACAATATGTACACATTTAATTAGGTACGGTTACTCAAACCTAAATGAAATACATTTCATTTATGTGTGACAAGCTAAGTTTCGATCTAATGGTTGAAAGATATTAACTTGGATAAATCAGGTTTTTCATCCAACGGTGAATATTGAATGCTTTGTTACCAAGATAACTCATATTGCAAACCCTGATTTCAAAAATAAATATAAGAGACATCTAGCAACTAGAAAAACTAATCCCCACATCTCCTTTGTGATACTAGTTGGTTTTGCTAGAGTCGATTCTCCTTTAACCATAGGTTTCTTCTCTAGACCCTGTCGGTTAACGACTTAAAGACTTCATTGGGATTGTGAATCCAGACGAAACTACTTCTCTTGTAGTTGAGCGATCTGATCTTGCCATTTTATATCGTACGAGTTCAATTGAATAATTGGCTTGAGATTATATCTCCGATAGGTCAAGATAAAAACAAATCACAAACATCTTCGTCTCATCGTTTGTGATTCCGATATATCTAGTTTCGCTGCCATACGATTTAGATTATTGTGAGATGATTGATAATACTGAGATGTTCTTCGGGAATATTAGTCTGGTGTATCAATTGGTTCATGCTATCCTTGAATTTATCAAAATACGGAACAAAACTCATAGGTTTATCTGTGGGAGACAGATTTATCTATTATCGTAGACTTTTCTATGTGATACATATTTGTTTATTAAAGTCTTCGACTTTGGGTTGTAGAAACTCTTGGTTGTGGGTGAGATCAGCTAAGGTAATCAAGTGCGTAGTATCCTATTGGGATTAGAGATGTAAGTGAAAAAACGGGGGTCTAACAACCTCACCCAATATTTCGATTAACAATCTGTATGGACAACTCCGAGTTATTTTCTAGAGAATCAACTAGACTCAATCAATAGAAAATACCCAAGGAGTTATTATCTCAATTTCTCAATTTGATTTACCCAAGAAAATATGATTCGCGAGTCTAATCAAAGAGAGATAACTTGGATGGTCCCAAAGACCAATATCCAAGTGTCAATCGATTTAAATCAACAACCAATAAGGTCGGATATTATAATAGATTGAACAACGCACAACCTGTATTATTTTGATTATATAACAAAATATAATGTGGAAAAGAAATAACACGGACACCAGAATTTTGTTAACGAGGAAACTGAAAATGCAGAAAAACCCCGGGACCTAGTCCAGATTAAACATATACTATATTAAGTCGCTACAGACACTAGCTTACTCCAAATTAACTTCGGTCTGGACTATAGTTGAACCCCAATCAATCTCACACTGATCCAAGGAACAATTATGCTCTCACGCCTCTGATCCCAGCAAGATACTGCGCACTTGATTCCTTTAGCTGATCTCACCCATAACCAAGATTTGATACGACCCAAAGTCAAAGAATTAAGCAAACAAATCTGTCTCACACAGAAAAGTCTACAAGATAGATAAATTCGTCTTCCATGAATAAACCTATGAGTTTTGTTCCGTATTTTGATAAATCAAGGTAAACAGGAACCAATCAATAAAACCAGGCTTATATTCCCGAAGAACAGCTCAGTTTTATCAATCACCTCATAATAGTCATAATCGACGCAGCGAAAAAAGATATTGTGGAATCACAAACGATGAGACGAAGATTTTTGTGATTGCTTTTATATCTTGCCTATCGGAGATAGAAATCTCAAGCCAATTATTACAATTGTACTCGTATGATAGAAACAACAAGATCATATCACACAACTACAAGAAAAGTAGTATCGGTCTGGCTTCACAATCCCAATGAAGTCTTTAAGTCGTTAACCTGGTTTTAGAAGAAGAAAACCAAAGGTTAAAGAAGAATCGACTCTAGCTTAGCAAACTAGTATCACACATAATGTGTGGGGATTATGTTTCCCAGTTTCTAGGGTTCTCCCTTATATAGTCTTTCAAATCAGGGTTTGCAATCAATGTTAGCTTAGTAATTCACCGTTAGATAAAAACCTGATTAGATACAAGCTAATATCTCTCAACCGTTAGATCAAAAACTTAGCTTGCCATACACACATGTACTTGACGATTTTGGGTTTATGTAACCGTACCCAAACATGTACAATAGTTGGTTTCATATTAGTCAACCAAATGGTTAGCCAAATGATAACTTTCATATCAACCATATTCTTCTTCACCATAACTAGTACAAATGACTCAAATGAACTAGTTAGAGAGTTGTTCAATTGCTATGAGATCTTATGTACTAGACAAGACATAATTGAAGCAAAAACGATGTGATTTACTCGAATTGATTCATTAACTATAAAGCCACGGTTTGCAATAGCATTCCTTAGATAATTTGAATAAGTTCAAGAAAATCGTTTTTAGACATAACCACTCAAGTTCGCGGACTGGGTTCGTGGACTTAAGTAACCGGTTGGAGTTCACAAACTCCAACAGAAATTCTCGGGTTCGATAAATTCCGTCAGTTCACGGACTGGGTTCGCGGACTGAAACCAAACTTTAACTCCAACAGAAATTCTCGGGTTCGAGAACTACGCTCGTTCACAGACTGAGTTCGCGGACTGAGTTCACGGAGTGGGTTGACTTCTTAAGTTCCGATTTTCATTTGATCAACAAAGTTTGCAAACTTCGGTTAAAGTGTATAAGGACTTATACATATATGTGTTACCACAATAATTTTTATATCCCCCAGTGGTTATATTGTCTAAACTATCATTTCAATCATTGAAACATTCTCAGAGGACGTCATATAGTTGTTATTCACGAACTAGTTTTCATCAGAGCAATTCCAAAGTGATTGAAACATAACATGACTTTCCTCACTAGGAAAGATGAACTTGGCTAAATCGAAAGCTTTACCAACACACATTTCAAGAAATAGATAAGCGAGATATACTCAGCTCGAAATGTCACATGTGTATATCTTTAGTCTATATAGTAAACCGACTTTTATCTCAAGATAGGAGATAGAGTAGTGTTAAGTGCATATTTTGTATATATTTTGTGTCGAATCCATGCTAGTAATTGCTTATATTCTTGCAAATTATTGTATATTACGTTTAATTTTCTTTATTTGTGTTTTATTAGGTGAATCATCCAAAAGAAGCGAATTGGCACTTAATTGTACAATAAAATAAGTTTTCCACAAGCGGAGAAGGGCCAAAGACCAAGTGGAACTTGTTCGAATCTAGGAATTATTGCTATCACCTTGAACATGACGTAAATACGAAGTCAACGACGAAAGAATGGAGTTATTCCGACTTCGTATAAATAAGTTTTGGGCGAAACGAGAAGTTTAGTTTGTCGGTTCTCCAGAACTGACAGTTCAACTAGAAGTGCTAAAAGAAGATGCTAAAATTACTAGGGGTAGCTTAAATTCAAATATTTATAAAGGCACCAGCCATGCAGATCAGGGGCACCACCTTTTTTCTTCATGCACAAGCGATCAAACCAGTATTCTTTTTAACGACTAGCAGAACTGGTTAAGATTGTGATGCTCTTGTTCATGGCCTTATGATCACGATGGTGATTATTTCGAGTAATTATCAAACTTAGATGGATCATTAGTTGCTGCCATAACCATTGGTAATGGTGAAGCTATAAAGAAGTTGATCTATGTAAAATGGTGGACGTTTGCTGTAATACTCAGGGATGGAGAACGATGTTGGAGGAGATTATGAAGGTAAAGCTATATTAGTGACTGATGTTGATGGAAGTAGAGCTCGATAAGAAACAACAGGGAATGTCACCTACTGCCATTGATGCATCGGAAGTTGACTGAGATGGGTTGATGGCTACTGCCATTATCGAAGTTAGAAATGGCCGGAGGAGTTGAACTCGAGAGCAAGGTTGTTGTGTCCGATGCTAAAAGGAGTTGACCATGCGAAGGAGTTAATCTCGAGTAAAACAGGAAATGATGGTGCCGTGTTATTGCTGGTCTGTTGGTGCTATTATGGTAAGTAGATCGAGTTACTTTCAAGAGAAGACATACGGGTATCGACTGTTAAGGGAGATGAAGGAATATTGGATTGCCTGGATGAATATTGGTAGCCCTATCCGTCATGCTACTATGGGTTATAAAGAATGAGAAGAGAGCTGAGATGAATTTAACATACCAGATAAAGCTGTACGTGTTGGCTGTGATGTAGACGAGCTCGGCAGTAATAATGAATGGTTGGAGTTCTATATTAGAGAATAAAGAACTCGAGAGATGAATATTCATGCAACGCTGGTAAATCGAGTTTGGTGATGAAACTCAGAATAAGCTCGAATACGGAGAAGTTGGTGATGCTTTGAGCTCGAGCTGTTGGTGGCGATGTCGAGAGCAGTAGAGTGGAGAAGAAGATGTTGCGGTTGGAAATAACGAAACAGTGGTGATCGATGGTGGCAGTTGAGCTCGAGAGAACACGAGTTCGAATTTCCGTGAGCAAACCACCGTATGAGTGAGTTTTAAAAGCTACGGGAGAAGTTACGGATGGAAACCCAGCCGTGTTTGAAAGAAGAGAAATTAAGCAAAAGTTCCAGGAGAACTTACGGCTAGAAGTCCCGGCCGTTAATGAAGAGAAGAAAAATATCAAAAGTTTCAGGAGAATTTTCGTACGGGATATCCTATACGTAATTGAAAGAAGAAACTATGCCTGTCAGTTCCAGGAAACTGACATACCAATGGCAATTGAAGTTTGATAATGGTCTTGGCTTATTCAGGGCTACTCGTGGCCCATTGGCTGTGTGTGTTTACTCCAGACGAATTTGGCATTGTTTTGGCTAGTTTTGGCAACCATTCGACACGGGATTCGAGCACGGGCACAACTACAATTGGGACACCTATATAAGAGAACTTCTAATATTTTTAGGACATCAATCTTATAATCTTTAATCAAGTTTTGGAGAGAAGAACACAAGGGAGAAAAGCTAGGGTTTTGGAGTGTTCTTCATTACCGTAACTATTTATTTTCCATTTTATAATGTGTATCTCATGGGTTTCATTAATCCCATGAGTAGCTAAACTTCTTAATGATTGGGGATGAATTTTAAGTTCTAGACATGATTTGAGTTATTATATAAATCTATTTTGAAGTTATTCACATGATTATTGATTGTTTATACTAATTAGAATATTTATGATTAATTGATAGATTGTTTATGTGGCCAACTGAATTAATTTGTTGATTCAATCAAATGCTAGTATTGAGTTAGGAGATAAGTAATAGTCAAATAATTCATACAAAAGTAGAGAACACAAGACCTTGCAGAGGGATTCTGTGTAGCGATTGTGTGTATAAACAACACTAGAAAGTGGACCTTGAGCTAAGAGTCTAACTACTAGGATCAATCTATAATTCACAAAAGATAAAGCATTCGGAGAAATTACACCTTGAGTGAGCTACTACTAGGTGGTTTAGACGAATAGAATCTGGTATTGGAGAGCTTCCGTACTCTCAGTGATATAAGGAATTTAGGGGATAGCACTGAGCTAGCTGTTATTCCACGGTTGGTAATAATCTGTGATCAATTGTATTAATGGATGAATATAATAACTTGATGACGGTTTAGTAACAAATAAGGATTCCCTGATCATATTTCTCTCCATTGCTTGCAACTTAATTATTCCTAATTGCTTTGATTTTACTTTGAATCTAAACCAAAAAACCCCCCATTGTGACACTTTTTACAACTAAATCTCCCTGCTCTTCGTGGGAACAATCCTTATTTGCTACTATATTATTCATTAGTAAAGTAGAATATAAGTGAATTAATTTGTGCACCTACGACATGCATCAAGTAGATAGACTTTTGAGTGATAGATAAGTTCAAGTCTCCACATACCTTTTAGTCCATGAAGATCCACTGGTTCCTTGAGTAGTCCTTCGTCTTGTATGATGATTGCCATGGAGTTTTTGAGCTCAACTACACTTTTTATCCTAGTCCAAGACCTTAGCTATAGTAGACTAGAAATCAAGACTTTATAGTTTTGATCACTAACATTGACAAACATGCTTGATATAGCAACGCATGCGAGTTCGACTGAGCAATTATCTAATAATCTCCCCCTTTGTCAATTTTAGTGGCAAAACTATTAATACATATGGAATACAAAAAATATATAAATAAAATTTGTAGATCCTATTCCACATGTCTAATCTTCAACAATACTCGAAATCTTCGTCACTTCCAAGTAATCCAATGATCCCAAAGGTTGTGAGTTTAGCATCATCGTTGTTGAAAATCGGTAGCTATAAATAAAAGCATCTGTTCTCAATCATTGTAATACAATGTCATAGTATTATTACACATCGTCAAAGTCCAATTGCATCACAACTTTAGCACGAAGAAGAAGAAGCCATTGATAAAAGAAACCTAGAGTAATAAGAATAACTCAATAGGATAGGTATATAAGGAAACAAAACTCGAGAGATTTAGGGTTTACGGGATAGATTTTAAAAGATAACCAGTATGTGAGCCAGTAAGATGGTGTTTCACAAAACTCTGCATGGAAAGATAAAAACACTTTTACTTTTCAAAAAATTAGACAAGGAACATCAAGAGAAAAAAAATACTCACGACCAGTGCTTGACTAATTATCCTTTTAAAAACGATAAGATATTATCCAAATAATTAGTGTCACACAGTTACGGAGTATACCTATTCAATTTTCTTACAACTAGGATTTTTGTATGTGAGATATTCAACCTTGTGATTACTTTATACAAGTATGAGCCTTTAGCTCATCAAATGAATGTTGTTCCTTTTTATCCTTCTGTCCTTGATCTATGCTCTTTCTAAAGAGATGAGATACTACTTGATTAGCATACTTATCAGAAGGACTAAATCTAGGACCTCTTGCAATTGAATTAAGAGGGTCAGAGTGGATGGGAATCCATGTTCTAGATTTAGATTTATCAGAGACATCCTTATAAGCACAGGAAAAGCTTTGAGCCATGTACTGATTTCTAGGATAGAGATCATTCTTATAAGGTTTCTGATTTCTTGTGGGCATATGATTCACTGCGTTAGTTGACTGACTATTTGTTCCATTGACAATGAAGATAAGCAAATTATGAAGCTTAGAAATTTGTTTCCTTCTTTCAAAACAATGGATAGCATAGTGATTCTGTTTCCCACAAAAAGTACAGATTCGAGGAGGAGAAGCAATAACTGGCACCTATTTAAACTCCATAGCCATATGAGAAGATTGCAAGTTATGTAAACTTTTCTTGACACAATTTTTTTCTGGAGAATACTTTGTCTTGTATAGAACATCACGAGAGTTAGTTTGCACAGAGAATTTTCTCCTTAATACAGAGTTTTCCTTTTCCAAGGATTTGCACTGTTCATGAGCTAGAGTAAGAGATGCACATAATTTCTCTTTTTCAGCACGAAGTATGTTGAGATCTGATGAATGAGTCTCGAGCAAACGTTTTTTTCTAATTGAGTCCTCTTTAATAATATCCTCAAGAGTACTAATCTTTTCACGCTTGAGAGTAGTTTCTTGAAGAAGTTTCTCAATATTCTTAGAAAGGGACTTAATAATGTTGTAGAGATCACGTTCTTGATCAAGAGACTTCTCAAATTCATCAATGAGATGATCATGATTATTAAAATCAATATTTTCAGATGTATGTGTTAAAATTCTGGTGAGCTCCTTTTTATCTTCTGCCAAAATGTCACATGCCGCATGAGAGGAAGAAATGTCATTATCACATTGAACATTCTTTCTACCACGGGATTCGGAAGAATCAACTAAGGAATAATCCTTTGAGGTGTTTTCAAGAAACTTGACATGATCAAAAGCTTTAGGAGACATTTTGGTATGCACAACAGAGATTTTGTCCACGGACTCAGATTGCCACAAACACAGACTTGTAAGGTCTTAAATGTGTTTGCCTGCTCTGATACCAATTAAAAAAGAGGGGTCTAACAACCTCACCCAATATTTTTATTAGCAATCTATATGGATAACTCCGAGTTGTTTTTTAGAGAATCAACTAGACTCAATCAATAGAAAATACTCAATGATTTATTATTTCAATCTCTCGATTTGATTTACTAAAGCAAATATGATTCGCGAGTCGAATCAAAGAGAGATAACATGGATGGTACCAAAGACCAATATCCAAGTGTCAATCGATTTAAATCAAAAACCAATAAGGTCGGATATTCTAATCGATTAAACAACGCACAACCTGTATTATTTCAATTATATAACAAAATATAATGCGGAAAATAAATAACACAGACACCATAATTTTGTTAACGAGGAAACCGCAAATGCAGAAAAACCCTGGGACCTAGACCAGATTAAACATGCATTGTATTAAGCCGCTACAAACACTAGCCTACTCCAAATTAACTTCGATCTGGACTGTAGTTGAACCCCAATAAATCTCACACTGATCCAAGGTACAATTATGCTCCTACGCCTCTGATCCCAGCAGGATACTGCGCACTTGATTCCCTTAGCTGATCTCACCCACAACCAATAGTTTCTATGACCCAAAGTCGAAGACTTAAGAAAACAAATCTGTCTCACACAGGAAAATCTACAAGATAGATAAATTCATCTCCACGAATAAACCTATGAGTTTTGTTCCGTCTTTTAATAAATCAAGGTGAACAGGAACCAATCAATAAAACCAGACATATATTCCCGAAGAACAACTCAATTTTATTAATCACCTCACAATAGTCTTAATCGACGTAGCGAAAAAAGATATTGTGGAATCACAAACGATGAGACGAAGATGTTTGTGATTATTTTTATATCTTGCCTATCAGAGATAGAAATATCAAGCCAATTATTACAATTGTACTCATACGATAGAAATAGCAAGATCAGATCACACAACTATTATCGTTAACCTGGTTTTAGAAGAAGAAAACCAAAGGTTAAAGGAGAATTGACTCTAGCTTAGCAAACTATTATCACACAGAATGTGTGGGGAATAGGTTTCCCAGTTGCTAGAGTTATTCCTCATATAGTCTTTCAAATCAGGGTTTGCTATCAATGTTAGCTTAGTAACAAAGCATTCAATATTCACCGTTAGATGAAAACCTAATTAGATATAAGCTAATATATCTCAACTGTTAGATCGAAAACTTAGATTTCCATACTCACATGTACTTGACGATTTTAGGTTTGTGTAACCGTACCCAAACGTGTACAATAGTTTGTTCAAGATTAGTCAACCAAATGGTTATCCAAATGATAACTTTCATATCAACCATATTCTTCTTCACCAAAACTAGTCCAAATGACTCAAATGAACTAGTTAGAGAGTTGTTCAATTGCTATGAGATCTTACGTACTACACAAGACACAATTGAAGAAAAAATAATGTGATTCACTCGAATTGATTCATGAACTATAAATCCTTGGTTTGCAATAGCATTCCTTAGATAATTTGAATAAGTTCACGAACATCGTATTCAGACATAACCACTCAAGTTCGCGAACTTAAGTAACCGGTTGGAGTTCACAAACTCCAACAAAAATTCTCGGGTTCGAGAACTTCCGTCAGTTCGTGGACTGGGTTCGCGGACTGAAATCAAGCTTCAACTCCAGCAGAAATTCTCGGGTTCGAGAACTACACTCGTTTTTGGACTGAGTTCGTGGTCTGGGTTGACTGCTCAAGTTTCGGTTTTCACTTGATTAACAAAGTTCATAAACTTCGGTTCAAGTACATAAGGACTTATACATATATGTGTTACAACAATAATTTTTATATCCCCCAGTGGTTATATTGTCTAAACTCTCATTTCAATCATTGAAACATTCTCAGAGGACGTCATATAGTTGTTATTCACGAACTAGTTTTCGTCAAAGCAATTTCCAAAGTGATTGAAACATAACATGACTTTCGTCACTAGTCAAAGATGAACTTAGCTAAAGTGAAATCTTTACCAACACATATTTCGAGAAATAGATAAGCGAGATATACTCAGCTCGAAATGTCACATGTGTATATCTTTAGTCTATATAGTAAACCGACTTTTTTCTCAAGATAGGAGATAAAGTAGATAGATTTTAAGTGACAGGTAAGTTCAAGTCTCCATATACCTTTTAGTCGATGAAGATCCACTGGTTCCTTGAGTAGTCCTTCGTCTTGTATGATGATTTCCATGGAGTTCTTCAGCTCAACTACACTTTTTATCCTAGTCCGAGACCTTAGCTATAGTAGACTAGAAATCAAGACTTTATAGTTTTGATCACTAACATTGACAAACATGCTTGATATATCAACGCATGCGAGTTCAACCGAGAAATGCTCTAACAGTAAGGAACACAATTGTACCTTGAATCAGTGTGATATTGATTAGGGTTCAACTACAGTCCAGACTGAAATTAGTTTATAGTAGGCTAGTGTCTGTAGCGGCTTAATACAGTATGTTGTTCAATCTGGACTAGGTCCCGTGGGTTTTCTGCATTTGCGGTTTCCTCGTTAACAAAATTTCTGGTGTCTGTGTTATTTCTATTCCACATTATATTTTGTTATATAATTGAAATATCACAGGTTGTGCGTTGTATCTGTATTTGCAGGAAATCCTACACTACACCCTTGTTAAGAATTTACAATAATCAACTCATACTTGAAGATTAAAAATGACACTTTATTATTTGATTCTCAGAAATGTTTACAAGAAATGTAAGAAATCAAGAATACAACTACTCTCTTGAAATTTCTCTCTCCTCAAGACTTTCTAAACTCTCAAAAATACATCATCCCTCTCTGAATCTATTGGAATCCTTTATATAGGAAATTACATAGTGGATGACAGCTAAGTTTTCCTTTTATTTCGGATCTAGTCTGCGATCTTATCGCGACGGTTATAATGTCAGTTCTTGCAAGCATTGTAACCATCGCAGAACAATCATGCTCTTCTCGTGTTTCTTCAATCGTCAGCCATTACATCATTCTTTAAACTATTTTGTGACACTCTCAAAGTGTTGTTGAAAGGTTTGCGGCGATGCTCACAAAGTGTTGTTGAAGTACTTGCGGTGTTGCTCGCAGAAGTGTTGTTAATCTCGCGAGAATATAGTTGTAGCGATATTCTGGTCCTACATCTTACCTCATCTCATGTCTTTTCTGCGAAGAAGAGAAGATCATGAGAATTGAAACTTTTTATAATGCCGCAGCTGTTTATGTTTTTGCATTCTTATGCTTTGACATGTTTCTGTATTCTTCACCAGCTGTTTTCACGTATTTTTTCTTCCATTCGATTTTTGACATGTCCTTTTCAACCGTTGCGATCTTAACCGTTCATATCCTTTCATTGCATTTATCTTCTCGAGAACTTTCTTCTTATATAAATACTTCTTTCATTATTTTCTTCCCCTCTTTTTACATTCTTTCTATCTCTCCGTAACTTCTCTGCAAATTCAATGTTCTTCCGTAAATTCCGGGTCTGTTACTGTTGAATCTTTCCCTTCAATCTTCTATCCTTTTCCTCATTCCCATACTTACTTTGTTAAAAATGTCCCCCGCTGGTCGTAAATATATGATTGATTTTGAGGAAATGCAAAACAAGTTTAAAGATCAAGGTTTTTCTTTATCCACCTTCCCTGATCCGAACCCTAAAGCTGAGCTTTCCGTTAAATAATTTTCTGATCATCCAAGTTCTCGCGAGAAGATTATAATCTCGCTAGGTCAACTCGAAGCTGGTCTTCCCATTCCTCTCTATAACCCGGAACTTCCATTATTCTATGAAATACTTTCTCATGAGAAGTTCTCGCGAGCAGTATATCAGTTGGGTGGGGATTGTATTCGTTTACTGATGGAGTATGCTACTCGCGGTGCTAATAAAGAATCTCGCTACCCTGAGACTGCGAAGAATCCTAAATTTAAGGATATTCCAATCATTCCGGACATGTATATTGTAGATAATTTCTTCATAAACTATGACATAATCCCCATGAAGAGGGATATCACCTGCTGGGGTGTCCGCTTGCAAAAGAAAGAGAAGATCGCCGATAATAAAGCTCTTATGTTATATATTGATTGGCATACAAATAATAATCAAGGTCCTCTCCATTCCAGTGATGACAAATGGTTTATCTTTCCTCTAATCTTACAGGGTCCATATATTTCCGGTACCCATGCTTTACCTGCGAAGCTCGTAGAGTACCAACTGTGGGTATTCTACTGGCCTGAGAGAAATAAAGAAGTATGTTCTTCTTAGTTCTTTGTATAGCAAGTATTATTAACCTTTCCATATATTTAAGCGCTCGCTGACTATTCCTTTTTATTAGATTGAAAGCCAACTACGAGAAGTTTGGGAAACCTGCTACTCGCTTAGCTCTTCAATTACTCACAGATGAAGTAAGAAATATTTCCTTATAAATCTTAACAATATATTGTTGCCCCTATTTCTTATATTTATCTGTGCTCGCAGGTAATTGAAGAAGTAGAACCTGTGAAAATTGTGAAAACTAAGGGGAAATACAAAGATGCATCTCGCAAAGGGAAATATACTGCGCTTCTCAAGGAAAAATCTACTGCTCCTCGCGGAAGAAAATATAATGCCCCTCTGTAGTGAACTCACTACAATTTGGGTTATCAGGAATAGATTTCATCTCTAGGGATTGAGGTAATTGGGAATAGATTGAAGGTTGTAGAAGGTTAGATGAAGAATTAGATGAATTAGGGGAAGAATTAGACGAATTATATGAGTAATAAGAAAAAGACATTAGAGATAAGAAGTTGCAGAGAAATTAGAGAAGAAGATTAAGTTTACATTTCATTAGCTACCCTTCCCAAGAGAATTACAGACTCTTTACATACTAGGGTAGTATCCCAGCACACGTGCTAAACGCACGTACACACTAACTAATTACTAACTACACCCTAGCTGCCCTTAACCACAATGGATACCTCCTCTTGGGACATGACAAATACCCACTCCTCCAAATCATCCTTGTCCTCAAGGATGAAACAAGAACTCAGCTTGGCTAAGGTGAGGCATTGTTGTTGTGTCTGCATTGTACGGCTAGAAGTGAACTGAGCATACTCCCCAAGGATGAAACAAGAACTCAGCTTGGCTAAGGTGAGGCATTGTTGATGTGTCTGCATTGTACGGCTAGAAGTGAACTGAGCATACTTCCTTCATTTCTGAAATGTAACTCAAGTCTCTTATCTCCAGCTTGATCCATCTGTAATATTCCAGCAATTTCCTGCTTTTGGACATAATGATCCTGGTGATAAAATGAAGTTGAAAAAAAAATGTAACATCCAATATAGAACTTCACTCCTTGTGCTTGTATGTTACTCTTCATACTGATAATATTTGTTCCACATCACCCTGTTGTATCAGGCAACATAACTGAGACAAAACTCAAATCAATCCCACAATTATCTTCCACACTTCGTAACTCAGTTGAGATGATCAATCTGAATTTTCATTTCAAGTACCCTACCCACCACAATACATTCAGAATATAACATGCCGCGAGCAAGACCTGTATTCCAATTATATTTTCCAGGCACTCCAACTAAAATGCCATTTGAAAACTACTCTTCTCAGTTTGATGTTCCAGCCCCCATAGAAAATCATAACATTGATGACCATACCAAGTGTAATCATACTTGCATACTCATATCAGTTGGTTGCAAAAAGAATTAAAATACCTGCTATAGAGCAGTGTGTGCAGACAACTCCAACTGTAATGCTTGACTGCCATTAGGACTCTGTCTTGAAATGAAAAACTCTCGCAGGCATCAGATGTAAGCAAATAAAAACGCAAGAAGAAGCAACTTGCTGAGAGATAAAACTGAGTTCTATAATTTCTGGGAACTGGAGTTATAGGCACTAGAAGAAAATTTAGATCATTCAAGAGGATCTGAAGTTCATTAACATCTTTTCTATCAACTATAATTATCAATGACTCAACATAGAAAAATCTAGCAGATGTAATCAAGAATATACCTCCTTCACCGTCATTCGAACTCTTGAATTTCCACTTCAACAGCACCACTAGCATTAATATAGAATGAGTTCTCGTCATCCTTGCGAAAAACCCCAACTTATTTTTAAGAAATGGAACACTCATAAACATCATGCAGTACATAGGGTAAGAAAAATATGTCGTCAAACCTGAAACACGAGTTAAGATTCCTCCACTATCATCTCCAACACCACATGAATACGGAGCTGATATATTCTCACTAACATGACTATCACTACTTGAACATGAAATGAATATAATAACCTCCAACTGAGTCTTTGATATAATGTCCATCTCAGTCCATTTACCACCACCATTAACCTGTGAAGAATCCATCTCCATGAAACCCTCTCCAACCCCTAGTTGTATCATAATACTGACATATCTAACACACAACTGATCAGCAAGATTGTGCGCATTACTCAGAATTCCCACTACTAATTTACAGAACATGTTCTCTTGTAACAGCCATGCTAACACTTGACTGCCATCTTGAAGGAGATGTTGAACAATAAGCAGAATGAGAACAACCCATAGATTTCCACTCTCTTTGATGTCTATCATACATAAAAGAATTCCTCTCCAGTTAATAGTTCCATGTGGTTGGTGCTCCAAACACCCCAGCTGACGATTATTCAAACGAATGCTGTCAACAAATTCTAGAATGTATAAAACAACAAGAATTGAAGGAAGACTGAGTACACAAATGAATTCCATCCCAGAAATCTGTGAAACAACCTTTGGTATCTCCCAGTTGGATGTGAATATCTTTATCTCTACTAATACCTTCCAGTCTATTGGCATTTGTATAAGAGATCTGTAATCTTTCGCCAGCAGTTTCTCAATCAGTCTTTATGAAATACCATAACCAGTTATCTTGGTAATTGGAAGAAGCAAGACTGCCAAGAGAATATCACCTTGTAGCGGCATTTCGTCAGGTATATTTCTAGTACCACTTCCACCATCTTGTAACAATGAGGACACATTCCAACAGTGTTCAACTATCATTTTTGACCCCTTAAAAACAATCACACAAGGATCAGGAGTATCTAGGTAGAATTTAGTGTTTCTCATAAGCAACTCCAGCAATCTGCTTCTATCGAAAACTCTTCTAGCATAGTCCAAGACATCATAAGAATAATTTCCATTACTTACACACATAAGGACTGATCTCAATTCCATTATTCCAGTGTACCTATGGAGAATATGAATTAAGACCAAAAATGAAGCATCAAATCCTTTCGAGTGAGAACTCCACAATATGGTTTCACTCATACTTCTTCTATCAAGCAGTATAACACCCGATAAAATTGAACTAAACATTTCCTCATTAATAAGAGTATCACTAACAAAGATAGAATTAGGTGAAGTTACCAAACTAAATTCCAATTGATACCCATAAGTCAATTTCTTAAAAGAATTCACAGATGTAGTTCTACACTTACCACGATCGAATAAAGAGCGAATATCCACCAGAAGAAGAAGTAAATCTTTGATAGCATTCGAACCGTTACTAGGTAAAAATTTAGCAGAAACATTGAAACCGATATGTAAATCCTATTGAATTAAATCAGTAGCTCCATCAACAGTAGATAATTCATTTATGAGTTTAGATCGAAATTTACCTTCATCTGCTGGACTAGGAGTTGAATGATTTTGAAAGCTTATTGTTTCTGAACTTGAGTCTTCACCTGAATCAAGTGGAGATGACTTTGAATTAACATCAACTTTGTCCTCAATCATATTCGAATGAATAAGCTTATCTCTCACTAAATTGATGTTCTCAGATCCAGATTTCACTTTTCTGGCATCAGAAATCAATTGTGAGTCGATACCCGTACTCTCAATTCCATCAGTAAGGCTTATTCTACTGTCGAAAACCTCTTTTAATTCATCATGAGAGTTAGAACCTGATGGTGTTTTCATTAAATCGTCACTGGTTCCAAATTCCTTCTTCAACCAGCGTTCTCTGGAAGCTTTAAATTCTTCGGCAAACATCGTCTTCAAGGAAGAGAGGAGTGCAATTTCAAACTTACTCGTGCCAGCAGTCTCAGAATCGACTGCTCTGATACCACTTGTAGTGAACTCACTACAATTTGGGTTATCAGGAACAGCTTTCATCTCTAGGGATTGAGGTAATTGGGAATAGATTGAAGGTTGTAGAAGGTTAGATGAAGAATTAGATGAATTAGAGGAAGAATTAGACGAATTAGATGAGTAATAAGAAGAAGACATTAGAGATAAGAAGTTGCAGAGCAATTAGAGAAGAAGATGAAGTTTACATTTCATTAGCTACCCTTCCCAAAAGAATTACAGACTCTTTACATACTAGGGTAGTATCCCAGCACACGTGCTGAACGCACGTACACACTAACTAATTACTAACTACAACCTAGATGCCATTAACCACAATGGATACCTCCTCTTGGGATATGACACCCTCTCTCAAAGAAAAGAAAATTCAACTTCCTTCTTCTTCAATTCCTCAATCCAATGAAGAAGATTCAGATGATGATTTTAACAATGACAGCGATGATGACACTGAAGATAATAATGATTCTTCCTCTCCTGAGTCTTTTATGACTCAATTATCCAAAAAAATTGGCGATGCTACACATGGTATCGCGAATGATTATGGAGATGAAGCTCTTAATGGGATATCCTAGGATATCGCTAAGGGCTACGATGCTCCCATATTGGTTGATAATGATTCTCTTCAAGGAATCTCAAGATCAGTGACTCCCAGTCTCTTAAATTCACTTGGTATCGTGGTATGTTTCCATTTCTTCATCCTATTTATGTATTTATTTCTTCGTTAAATTTTGATTTATATTTGTTTTATCGCAGGTTGGAAGAGCTTCCTTTGTTGTTGCCTCTAATTTGGATAAAAGAGGTATTATCTATGAAAAGAAAGCTGCTAATTTTCGCAAGAGAAAAGAGGAATTATCATCTGAATCTGCTGAGCTTCACCAGGATAAAGAAAAATTAGAAGCTGAAATTGCTGAGCTTCGCAAGAAGAACAAGCAATTAGAAATTGATGCTTCAAATGATAGACAAAAGATCTCTGATATTGACAAAGCTAACCAACAACTCTATGGTATGAATTATTTCCCTTTTCTTTTAGTTCTTTTTACCCTATTGCAGCTTATTCAAGCAATCATTTTTGTAGATGTTTATGGTATTACTGACGAGGCTACATTCCTCCCATCTTTTCCCGAACTTGTAGATGATAATACCCTTCTTGACCGTCTTAACAATTCTTTAAATAGCTTTTCTAATGACCAAATTTCTTCACTCTCCATAGATGAACTTAGATCAAAATTCCGCCTCTTAGAAGTTGAACATAGATTCAACTTGAGTCTAACCAATAAATTTAAATGCCATTATCATGATTCTAAAGAGGAAATCAAAAATTTGAAAGCCAAGTATAGTAAAATTTCAGGTGAAAAGGACCGCATCGCTAGACAAGGTGCTGAAGCTTTAGCAGATTTCCATAAAACCATTCTCGATGTTTAAATTGCAAGAGATAAACTTATCTGCGAGAATAGATCCCTTGTCGAAAGAGAAAACCAAGTTCTCTCCATTCTTCTTATTAATAACAATGATGAATTTGCTTGGGATGTAAAAGTTCTTGACAATGCTAGTACTAACTTAGGTGTAGATGTTAGTCTTCATGTTGAACAAGCAGCTTTAATTAAAGATATGATTTCAGAAAGAGAAGGTTGTTAACCATTCTTCCCTATTAATTTCTTGTTTTTATTATTCTTCCTTGCAAATATTTCCAACTTGTTGTTTTATACTCGCAGGAGCTGAAAAGAGATATCTTGAAAGAATTGGAGAACTTGAAGTTGACAAGGGTCAACTCGCGAATAGTCTTGATGCTTGCAACGAAAAGTATTCAAGATTGAAAGACCAATTAAGGATTACTGCTGCGAATTTTAGTACTACCCTTATTGGTGTTCAAAATGATTCCATTAAATTGGTTTGCGATGATCATAACATTCCTCGTTATACATATCCTGATCTTGAAAAGGAAATTCCAGCAAAAACTCCAAGCCTTGTTATCTCTGATAGTGAAGCTGAGGAATCTGGTGAGGATGAAGATAATAATGAAAATGATGAAGAAGAGAAATCCGGCGAAGAAGATGGTGATGGATCTAATTAGTTATGTTCCTTTTTTTTTCCTTCCTTGTAATTTCTGTATACTTATTTCCTTCTTCTTGTAATATTTCTGCGAGTTTCTCCAACTTGCTGCAAGTTTCTTTAATGTATAAATTTCTTTTGCTTCTATCTGTATGAATTAGAAAACAATTCTTTTCTGCAATATAAGTAAATCAACATAATTATTACCCTTTAACTATTTGTATAAATGTGTCATATGATAATGTCTACGTAATTTTATCATATGATGATGAATAATAATTTCATCACTCTATGCATTCCCATACTTTCCTCTATTATTCATCTGCAATATGAAAAATTGAGTAGATCTTAGATATCAGTTGTAAATAAAATTTATTAAATATATTTTGCCTCAATATATGCGATGACATCGCTAGCAACAGTTGCATAACTTTATGATCTCTGCGTAAATATCGTGAATCTCATAATTTCTGCACAACTACCGCAATCATTTAATCTTGTGGTCTTATTATGCCTTCTTAGTAAAGGTCTTATTTTGCCACATTTTTTCTTTCTGCGACAAAATCACAGGACGTCCTTACATTTGCATGTATTGACCCATTGATCTTGTCTTACCTGTATTCAGTCAATTTCTCTGCGATAATATGACAAGTCTAAGTTCCCTTGCGAGAACAAAACCTTATCACATTGTATTCTTGCGATGAAATCACAGGACGTCTTTACACTTTCATGTAAAAACCCATTGATCTCATCTTATCTTTCTCTTATGGCTTGTTGCCTCTGTATAATTTTCGTCACGCGACAATATGACATGCCTAAATGTTCTTGCAATCATAAAGCCCCATGACATTGCCGTCTTTAGACACTTATCATCTCCCTAATGGAGGGTGCCGACCTTATTTTCCCCCTGTTTTCCACTTCAAGGAGGGAACATCGGCCATACAATACTATCTCCTCCCATCCGGATTTACCAACAACTAGTTTTTTTCGCAGCCTATTGTCCTTTATGCCTATATGGCTTATAGTTACAAGACTGCACCCTAAGTGGGGGTTTTTTTTTTGGCCGAGTGCATCATATCCAAGACTTGTCGAGGATGTCCAGGGTAGTTTCGTATGCCCCGGGCTCCCTTGACTCAACCGTGTACCTCGGATCCTTGGTCATACTCTGAACTCCTTAGAAGAGATCCTCAGTCGTCCAACCAGGGTATAACCTTATATAGTTGGAAATCCAAGGTACCTCTCCTCGATAGGTTTTCTTTAACCCCCAACATCTGTATAACTCAGGTTCCAGCAGCGGTATAACCTTATCCCTGAGTCATGTAAAGAGATACCACCTTATAAGACATACTTTAGGTCTTACATTTGCCTCTTGCGAGATTATACCCGCGAACTAAGGTGTACGCCATAAAGGTTCGTCCCATTCTTTTAATCTCTGCAAAATTTTATTGGCGCTTCTCGTGAGTATTGTAACTCTGATAAAACTTCTTTATTCTGATCTTCTTTTTTCTTGTACAACTTTTCAATTTCATACTTTTCAGTCAAACAAAATATTCTTGTAAACCATTTTCTTCAAACAATTCATTCATAAACTTTCTAAAGTCCATCATTTTACCTTTATACTTACTACTTTCTGCTTCTGCTCTTTTGTTGCTTTTTTTTTATTTTCTATTCAACTGCGAGACGCTCGCCATCCACTTCTTATCGCCGCTTTATTGCATCAATCTATTAAAACTCTGTTAATGTCCCAAGAATCTTCAGTTTCATCATCATTTTCCTCATCATCTTCTTCCATTTTCTTTGGATTTATTTCTAATCTTACCACCAATGGGTTGTCGTGCAGCTCGCCAGGCTCTGGTACTTCTTGTGCAGTGAAAGATATAGTTTGATTTTTTCCACTCTTCTAATGGCGAGACTCTCGCAATATTCATTATCTCTCTTCCATATGTGTCTCTCGCGAAGACTTTGCTTAGAATGTTGTCATGAAAATCTTTAATAGTTATGTATGAATGTACAATATAATTACAGAAAAAAAATCTTTGCCTTAGCTACAACTTCAATCACCAATGTTTCTGCTCCTTTTATAGTATTCACTCTGCGAATTTCTGGTGCTGGTGGTAATCGTTGGGACTGTGGATGTCCTATTAGAAAGTGATTTAACTTTCCTTGATCAAGCATCCTTAAAATTATCCTTTTTACATTCCTGCAATCATTTACTGAGTGACCATGAAAGCAAGGCCGGTCCTGAGTATTTTTTGCCCCAAAGCAAATCCAAACAATGTTGCCCCCACCTCCAACCACCCCTTCAAAAAAATATGATCAATAGTATAGCTTCAAAAGGTATTGCCAACGTACTAATTACCATCTAATCTCCATGATCTATTCTTTTCTACGAATATTGTATTCGAAAAGGCAAACACATGTACATCGTCCAGATATTTTTACATAGAAAGAACTCCAAATGCCAAAACGTATAAGAGAGTAGTTTGTAACCCCATATCGTTTTTTAGTCTTCAAGTACCTGCCATATATTGTGTGTTTCTGGCACAGGAATTTCAGGTATGGTTTCAATGTTAAATCTTCTTAATATAGTTGGGAAGTTATCGAATAGCGAGAAAGGATACTCATGTGAACATGTTGTTAACGGAATCAATATTCCTGGCCAAAATCCCGTAAAAAAGGAGTAGAGTTGTATCAAACAAAATCTCAGAAAAATAGAATGAATTTGTATCGCATTCTAATATAAGTGACATAAAAACAATACTAGCAAAGCATTAATTAGATTAACTAAAACCATAAAGCTTACCTTAAAAGATAGGGAGAAATCAAAAAGCTAGTTCAAAAACATTTAGAAATCCTAGTAACACCAAATGTCGATTATCAATTGTTTCAATAATTTCTTCCTCAATCTTTATATTCAAGCTAGCAGCTAAATCCTACAGAGAACTCCTAAATTGTTTCCCCCCTTGGCTTGTTGCCCGCAAGTGGAGCTTTCCCTGCTTCCCCTTCCGGACCGGCCCTGCATGAAAGTGATGGTAAGGATAAAATTCTTGACTTCGATTATTTGGATATGTCTCTTTTCCCATATTCCATGGTCATGGTATATTTTCCATCAAAATAATAGCCTCCCAAATTTTTTGTATACTAGCATTTAGAGGTGGCATCTTAATTTATTCCCATATTATCTTCTGATTACCTTGTCCTCTAATATTATTCTGCCTTTGACAACCATAGGTTTCTTGGTTGATCAAGTCTTTGGATTTTGTTATTTCCACCGCTATTGTAATAATTCTTCTCCCTTTCATACTCTTCTTGATCTCGATTGCCCATGGCTACTAATTTCTGCTGGTTATCAATCACTACTTTCTCTTGTTGTGCCTGCGAGGTGCTCGCCATCTTGTTAATCATTTTAGGAAGTAAACTTCCGTTTGACGCTACTGATCTGGTGTTTGCGATTGGATATGATTCCATTTCATTTTGTTTCTCCTCCAAGGCAATGTATTCTTCTTGTAATTCTCGCAGCTCTGTCATGGTGATTGTATTTTTGATTCTGAAAATTTGTATTTACAATAGATTGGTTGCAAACCTTGCATTAATGAAAGATAAAATGAGGTATCTTTTATCCACTCTTCCAGCCATCTCGCTGCACATTGACCTCCATCTTATGGTTAAGTGTTTCAAACTCTCGCCAATCCTCTGTTTTAATCCAAATACATCTTCAATAACTGGCCGCGATGAATTGTTGCTTATATATGCTCCCAAAAATGTAGCTTGTAAATGATCAAAAGAAGTTATAGTATTTTTTTGGAAATCCCTCGAACCATTTTAGCACCTCGCCAGTTAAGCTGCACGCAAAATACTTGCACAATACAGCATCATGGTTCTCCCATTGTAGCATACACCTAACATAAGCCTTGACATGTTGAACAACACAAGTGGTCCCATCAAAGATACTGGTTAATATTGGTAAGTTGCATTTAGGGGGTATCCCTCCCAATTGTACTTCCTGAGTAAAAGAGGTTCTCGCATCTTCTTCAATAACTTCATCGAGCTACCTTCTACCTCCTTCTCTTCTGTTATTTATCATTCCCCGCATTTCTGCTAACTCTCTCAATATTTTCTCATTCTCAGCTGAATTTTGCTCCACTGGTCTCTTTAATGCAGCTTCTATTCTTCTGCGTTCATGTCTTCCTTGTCTTGCGATATTTTGTATATCTTCCTCTTCATCTTCATTTTGCCTTCTTCTGCGATCTTCTCCTTTACCTCCCTCTTAAAATTGCAACTGATTATGCTGTCTATTTTCGTCTCTGCAAATTTCTTCATTTCTCATCATTTCTCTTCACTGTCTTTCTATTCTCCTTTGTATTCTATCATACTCCTCCTGAATATTATCATTATGGCGATTTTGTGTACGTTTCCTTTCACGATTATCATGGTTATTCTGCCGTATTGCCTCTTGAAACTCTTGTTCTTCCACTTCTGCTCTTAATCTTTCTCTCTCGCAAGCTAGACGTGCTTGTTCAACATAATGTCTCTCAATTTCATCCTCAATTATTCTTCGATTTCTTTGAATTTCTCGCCCATGTAATATTCTTCTACTTTCTTCTCAATTTTCTTCACCATTTTGGTTGTTTCCACCCTCTTGATTTCTATTGTTACGTCTACCATCCAAAGCTTCTCTGCGCGGATCATAGCGATCATCAATTATCTCTTCTTCTCTACGATGTTGTTCTTCATTTGGATTTTTCATTCCTTCTCGAATATTTTCTCTAACATTTCTCATAGGGGAATTTCATCTTGGTTCTTCTCTAAATGACCTTGAACTTGATCTAGCAGTACTTCTTGATCTCCTTCTTTGTAATCGTAAATTCTCCATTCTTAACTCATGATTTTGTCTTGTTAAATTCGCTCGTTCCTCCGCTTCTAATCTCCTTTCCTCCTGTACTCTTTGTCTTAAATCATCTGCTATTTCATTTTCACTTTCTCCATGAATTAATCCTTCAACTACTTTTTGATCTCTTTCTTGTCCTCCCTCATTTCTTAACTGTCGATCTTCTGCTTCTTCCATCGAATCCTATCTCTCAGTATGCACACTCAATCTATCATAATCCACAAGTCTATTTTGTATTGGTGTTTGTTGATTCGGCTGTTGAATTTGATTTTTTTCTTCATTCCTTATTCTATTTCTTCTTGTCCTTATCCTTGAAGATTCTCCCATTTCATTTGTTCCTCCACCTGCAAGTCTTTTACTCCTCCTCACAGTTGTTGGTGGTTTTGATGTATTTCTTGTTCTTCCGGCCATTAATTCTTATTAAACTGTTGAAGATTGTGTAAGATCTTTTACAAATTGTTCCAAATTCCTTCCAATCACAATGTCAATTTTTATCTTTTTCTTCAAACAATCATCAATTCATCCCTGTTTCGGGCGCCAAAATGTAGTTGCAGGAAATCCTACACTACACCTTTGTTAATAATTTGCAATAATCAACTCATACTTGAAGATTAAAAACGACACTTTATTATTTGATTCTCATAAATGTTTACAAGAAATGTAAGAAATCAAGAATACAACTATTCTCTTGAAATTTCTCTCTCCTCAAGACTTTCTCAAATCTCAAAAATACATAATCCCTCTATGAATCTATTGGAATACTTTATATAGTGGATGACATCTAAGTTTTCCTTTTATTTCGGATCTACTCTGCGATCTTATCGCGACGGTTATAATGTCAGTTCTCACAAGCATTGTAACCATCGCAGAACAATCATGCTCTTCTTGTGTTTCTTCAATCGTCAGCCATTACGTCATTCTTTAAACTATTCTGTGACACTCGCAAAGTATTGTTGAAGTACTTATGGTGTTGCTCGCAGAAGTGTTATTAATCTCGCGAGAATATAGTTGTAGCGATATTCTGGTCCTATAGTATCAATCAATTATGAAATCCAACCTTTGGTTGTTGATTGGAAATTGATTGATCCTTGGATATTGGTCTTTGGTACCATCCAAGTTTATATCTCTTGTATTTGATAAAGACTCGCAGATTTCTATTTGCTTGAGTATAGATCAAATTGAGAGATAGAGATATTAACTCCTTGATATACGTTTTATTTAAGATTGAGCTTGACTGTCTAGTTGATTCTCTTAAAAGTATATTCGAGTTATTCCATACAGATTGATAATCGAAATATTGGGTGAGGTTGTTAGACCCCCGCTTTTTCAATTGGTATCAGAACAAGCAAACACGTTTAAAGACCTTATGAATCTGTGTTTGTAGAGATCTGACTCTATGGACAGTAGTGATATCTATGACTCCGCTAAACCAGATCAGGATCCTTTTGATACAATTCAAAGTTCTCTGACTCCGCTAAACCATAAATCTATCAAATCTTCTCATATATCAGAAACCAATGTCAACTGGGAAAATCACCTGGATGAACAACTGGATGAGCTTTCAGATGAAAGTGATTCATACGGAGAACCAAGTCTTGATGAAGAAGTCTCACAGTATATCATACTCTTTGACGATATAATAACAAAGAAAGGATCAAGTGCCTACCTGGCAGAATATTTGTTTCCTCTCTGTCTTGAAAACATGAAACTCAAAAAACTCTTTAAAGGATATGATAGTGGTTATAAACTTTTACAATCTATCCTTAAAGACCATGATGAAGAAGTCCATTCAAAGATTACTTAATGTGAAAAACTTCAGAAGAGTTTTTGCATGTTGAAAGAAAGACTTGCTGAATCTGATACAAATTTTGATGATAGACATATTTTTGTGTCTAAGTTGTCCTCAATTTTCTACATTGTTGGTACTCGATTTTGTACTTATTATGGTATTCTGTGTGTTTGTAGGTATTTTTGGGAAATAAACATTTTTGGAAGAATTGGCTTAAAAGTGTTAAAGGCATCATCATTTCAGATAAGAGCACCGATCTTGTTAACATCACCCAGCAAAAGGATAGAGGCACCCTCTCCTTCTTCATTTTGAAACAGATTCACGGAATTTATGGGAGATTTTAAGATTTAAGGAAAAGATATATTCTTGCCTATTATACAGGAAGTTTCCATATCTTGAAGTTAAAAGAGATATATATTTATGAGTTGGTTTTTATTGAAAAGGAGAAAGAAAATCTGGGGTTTTATTTAAAAAATAACAAAAGATAATATCCCTAGGATTTTATTCTAGCAAATAAAGAAGATTTGTGATAATGGAGAAAGAAATTATTCATGAGATATCTTTCATTAAAGAGAAGATCTGATGGAGTTATGGAATAAGATTTTGAAAAGATGTTTGAGTAATGGGTTGCTAAGTATAAATAGGGTGCTAGTAGGACCAAACAGAGGAGGCCGGTACGGAGACAAAGTTTAAAATTAGTTTTTCTTATTTATTCTTTTCATCTATAATGAAGAACTAAACCCCGTCACTGGGACAATGGAGGAAGCTGTATTTCATCCATGTGGTAAATCAAATTAATTCTTTATATACTTTTCGCACTATTTATTAATCGTTTTATGATTTTTATTGAATGATTGTTATTTCAATTGATGGGTCATGCTTAACTTAAATGGTTTGATGTCTCATGCTTTAGATTTACAGTCACTACTTTCAAAACCGATCTTGGAAAATATTCAGAGTCAATAATTATTTTTGTTTTGAGCTATAATTGCCGAGGATTAATTTCTGAACCACTTGAATACGAAAAACAGTGAAATCCCGAGTCCCAGATTCTACCGATATTGCTATAATCATTTGTATATATATATATATATATATATATATATATTAGTGTTTTATTTTATTAAAACTTAAAATAAATCCAACAAAGTCCAAGTGAATGACAACCTTACTTACCACTATCTAAAATTACATCATATGACTCTCAACATAAAGACTATAATGACAGAGAATGCCTTTTTCTTTCCAAAGAAAAATAATTGAAGAATGATCTGTCTACAACTGTCAGCAAGGTAAAATCACTAAAAGAGATCTGAAAAGATTCAACGCTAGATCTACAAAATTATCTTTATATGTTAGGAGTATGTAAAGAACATCGTGATACACGTGGTCTGGGCTATAAAGGAATAGACGCTCCAAGTACTAGGAAGATCAATTTTGTTTGTGCTAATAACAACTTGCTATGTGAAAAATCACCTATTACAGCTGATATTCCTATAAACAAAGACTGTCATACTTCGAAGAAAGGGCATAGAAGATCCGGTAAAAACATTACCTTTAACTGTTACTATTGTGGAAACAAAGGTCATGTTTAACAGAAATGTCGTTTCCGAATAAGGAATGAAAAACTTCATAACATTCTCATATGGATGTCAAAGGAAGTAATCAAGCATGTTTCACTCCGTGCTGAGAACATCATAGCCCCAAATCAGGAAGAGTACTGTGATAATTCCTCACTTAGATATATGTATGATACTAACTTCTTATACAATCGTAGAGGAAAGAATGTCATATGGACAATTAAGACGGTTGATGTTCCAGTAAAGAAAAAAGACGTCAAAGGAAAAAGGATGATTCAATTAAGAAAGGAATACCATCTTTTGGCAAGGATCACACTGTGTCCAAAGGTCCTACCTCTGATTATATACACATTAACAATCATACTTCAGATCTAAGGACCGGCATAAATAGTCTCAAACGAAAAATCAAAAAATTGAGGAAGACAACATCTCCAGGTATGTCTTCTTCTCCTTGAGAAAGTTATATTGAGACTAATCGCAAGAATCCTCTTAATGGTTCATATGAGAAGAAGGAAAACTTTGATGAGCTATATGCTCAGACTACAACTTAACCAACCTACTGTGTATCCTCTCTTCAACCGCGTGAGGATGCACATATGTCTTAAGAAGAATCTCTTTTTGACAAAAGATAGTTGTTGTAAATATATGTTTAGTCAATAAAATAAGCCTTCGTGTAAAATCTTCTCTAGCTTTATTATCATAATAAAGCATAGTTGATCAATCAAAACTCTTGAGAAAACCATGCCTTGTAAAAAACACTGATTTTTCGGTGATCCTTCCTTGCTTTGAAATTCCATGACAAAGCCTATTTGAAATAAGGCTCCCTTGATTACACGGTTTAGAAACTGGTCCATATACCGTGAGCGTTTGCGTACCTGACCCATTACTGATTCTTAAATGAGTAACCCTATGGTTTCACTATATGTGTCTTATACATGTATATATATATATCATGAAGTTCTTCTTGGCATATACTCGCTCGGTAACGGAAATAGTCTCCTATGAGATAATGGTGCAAACTATGGATGGAGGAAAAAAGGAAGTTGAGAATGAAGGAAACAACATTGCTGAGTTTTATGAGAACCTTGTTCTTATAAATTTCTATCATGCAATTAATCATGTAAACAAGCAACCTGTCCAGATGTCACAGCAACTGGTCCTTCTCCAAGACTTCAAGGTTGTACGTGAACAATTCGTGATTGCCATAAAGAATCTCAAGTTTGTAAAGACTAATCTGAAGGAAGCTAATGAGGAACTTTATTTGTTCGATCTCTAATTGCACGTCTTGGTTAGATGGTGTCTTTTTGTCTAGGAAGTCTTCTTATGAGAATTTTATTCTTGTGTTTAGTAATAACTAGAGTTTGGAATAGCTATTATTGTGATTACACATAGCTATGTCCAATTTTTTCATCTTTGTTTTTATATTTATTTATTTAAACTCTAAAATTGTTTGGAAGATGATCTTTGCAGTATTAAATTTTATGGTTTTATATATTGCAATATGTTATGGGATATGTGTGTTTGCATCCGTGAACTATTATTATCCCATACGATGTCAAAAGTTATCTCTTTTATATGTCGATATGCAAGTATTGATACAAGATCGATGAACTTTTTACAAACAAAAATTGAACCTATTATGTCGTTATGCAACTAATTGATGGAAGATAGGATGAATTTTTGTTTACGTGGATTATGTCATTGTGAAAATAGTGATGGAAAATAGAATGAATACTTGTCTATACCGAAATATTGATCTTCCCTGATCCATATTTTATGTATATATTGTGCAGCTCCATAAGTCTTCTTGTGTGAGTATTCTCAACTAGAGTAATCATAGATTCGTTTGTGGTTATTTTGGTTGTGTATACCGATTAGATTAATCATGGGTTTTCTTGTGGTTAGTTTAATTGAGAATTTTGGATACAATTTTTTTTGTGGTTTTTGATGTCCAAAGAAATCATTCTTTTCTTGTAAAAGTAAGGTCGCTCTTGTTTTTCTCTCGGGAATGACATCAAATGGGGGAGAGTTCTTTTGAACTTGCGCTTAATTTCCATATCTTTGTGGGGAGTGCGGTTGTGGAATTTGTTAGGGGTTATCTTGTATCTTTATAAACTCCTTGATGAATGCATTTAGCCTCGACTTTATGATTGTATCTAACCAAAGTTCATATGTCCTTTTCTTTGGTATTGAAGCGTCTCCGTGAAAATTTCATTAGGATCCCGTTTTCATACCTTTGCCAATTTTATTGACAAAAAGAGAGAGAATTAATATATAGTTCACACTACAAATACATATGGTTTTCAGATCATTATGTAAGGGGGAGTGGTTTTCGTGTTGAGACGAAAGTATTGACTAAGGGGAAGTGATACATATCACCATAGTATTGTTGTCAAGGTTATGATATAAGAACTTTGATGTTATGTAATAATACTATGACAATGTATAACAATGATATAGAGCTTTTGTTTTCTCATTGTTATGGCTACGGATCTTCAACGCTATGATGTTGAACTGGACATCTATCGAATTATGAGAGTACTTGGAAAAGACAAAGTTTTCAAGTAATGTTGAAGCGCCAAGGAGATCAAGCATGTGGATGAGAAGCTACAAAGTTTTATCTATTTCGTCATCCATATGTATTGATAGTTTTGTCACTAAAATTGACAAAGGGGGCGATTGTTAGAGCATTGTTCGGTCGAACTCGCATGCGTTGCTATCTCAAGGATGTTTGTCAATATTAGTGATCAAAACTATATGTCTTGATTTCTAGTTTACTTATGACTAAGTCTCGATGTAGTAGCAGGAATTCCCACACTACACCCCTATTAAGATTCTACAGAAATCTATGAGAAACTAATTGAAGATTTGAAGAATTAAACGACACTTTATTATTTAGATCTCAGAAATGTTTACAGAAAATATTCAAACTCAAAATTACAACTTTCTTTCTAGAATTTCTCTCTACTCAAGACTTTCTCAACTCAAAAAAATACATCATCCCCCTCTGGACTTACCTGAATCCTTTATATAGGAGATTATATAATGGGTGACAGCTAAGTTTTCCCCTTCTTTCGGATCTATTCTGCGATCTTATCGTGATAATTACAATGTTAATTATCGCCAACTTTTATAGTCCTCGTGAAACAACACGCTTTTACCATGCTTCTTCAATCGTCAGCTATTAAGATGCTTTCTCATGACACTCTCCAAACGTCGTTGGAGAATCTCACGACGCTCTCGTGAAAGATGTTGTTAATATTGTAGGAACATTCGACCTTCTCGTGAAAGTGTTGTTCTCATCGCAAGAATATCGTTGTGGCAATATTTTGGTCCTACATCTTGCCTCTTCTCATGTCTTTTCTGCGAAGAGGAAAAAATCATGAGAATCCTAAATTCTTCTTAACTATCGCAGTAATATCTGAACTTTTTTCCTCGACAAGATTCCGCCAATTTAGCTTTCCCTGTTAACACGTGTTGTGAACCTATCCTTTCATATTGACACACTACAACAAAACACACGTTTAGTGACAAATTTTATGTGACCAATAAAATTTTGTCTACAAATATGGATTTTAGGGAGGAATATTTTTTTGGTCACCATATAAATTTTTTTCGCGACAAACAGTAAATTTTGTCTTTAAAGTTGTCGCTGAAAATTTTTGTGGCCAAATATAGTGACCAATCTTATCTCTGTCTCTAAATTCTCTTTTTGTGACAAAATATAGCGACGAATCCTGGCTCCGTCTCTAAATATTTTTTGTGACGAATTATTTCGGTCGTAGAATTGGTTTATACCGACAAACATAAAATACAGTCTCCAAATATCTTATTTCCAACAATTCGAAACTTTGGTCCCTGAATGTATCTTATGCTGACAAAACTAGTGTGTTACCGAAATGATTGCATGTTAAATGAGGATTTTTCCGTTAGAACTATTAGTATCCGAACAAATTGTAGTCACAAAAGGATTGTTTTCTAATGACGGAAAAAAAATTGGTCCCTGAAACTATTATCCTTGACAACGTATACTTTTGTCCCAATATCTATTTATGCTGACAAAAAATGATTCGTCACCTAAATGAATGCAAAACCAATCTGAAATTTTGCCATTAAAACATTGTTAGCGGCAAAACATTGATCGGTAACTGTCTCAAATAGGGGCAAAAAAGTTTATTGAGAGTCAAGTTCATTCATTAAACACCACAAGATGGTACATATCTCTTACTACTATTCAAAAAATATTATCCTATCACTTCTAATTTATTGTTTTTCTTACAACTTATGAGCCTCTTTTTGACATGGAACAAAAAAAAATATCGGAAAAAACCACACTTTTTGAGGTTTATAAAGATCTACGATCACATATGGTTTAAGGACGAAGACCGAAAAAATTTGTTAGCAACTTAAAAATGTATCATCTTGATTTTTATCTAATTATTTATCTTCATTGACCTATAAACTAACATGTAATTTCTATAAAGGATAAGATGATTCAGCTCCGACAAAAAAGCATCATTTAAGGAGAGCAAAGAAATGATATTTACAATGAGATTCTTGGAAGAAGATTTAAAAGAAGAGACATGAGCATTGTGCCTTCTGAATATTTGGTTGATAACCTAGAAAATAGAATCCGGAAGATGCAATCAAACTACGAATTATTCCAACAAGAAATATGTTTTCTCCAAAAAAACAACAACAAGAGATATGGATTCAAATGTTGAACCTAATAGAGTTCCAGTCATGATAGATGAATTTCAATTTATGCTAGTTTTATTGGTTTTAGGTAGTTTTCCATAGTAATTGTAATCTCATATTTAAATATAGTTGTGGCCCCTAAATATTTAAATATTTGATTTAATAAAAATTATATCTTTTGTGCTCCATTTCTGTTACGATTTTATGATTGTGATAAAAAAAAAACAACGAATCAAGAAAATTGAATGAATTTTTGTTTCTATTTTCGTTTGATGTTCATTTATAAAGAGCTTGTAGGGAAGAATAATTTTGTCTTTGAAATTATCTTCTAAGGAGAACAAGTAGTCCTTAATAACGTATTTAGGGACAAAGTTATCTGAGAAATTCATTTTTTAAGGAAAAATTAATTGTCATTGATTATGATATTTAGAGGCGAATTTTTTGTCTTTGAAAAAAGCATTTTGAGGCAAAGTGAGTTTTCATTGATGGAATATTTAAGGACAAAACACGTTGCTTTTGTAGGGGGAAAAAATGCCTGTCAAAGTTTGTTTTAAAGGCAAAATGAATTATCTTTGATGAAAAATTTAAAGACAAAAAAAAATCTTTCAGAGAGGAGGAATTTTGTTTCCCAAAAGTCTTTCGGAGGAAAGAAATTTGGTCCCTAATAAAATATTTAGAGACGAACAAGTTAGTCTTCAAAATTTAATATTCAGGGACTATTGATTTTGTCTCTGATTAAATTTAATAGAGACAATTTTTTTTTGTTTCAGATAATTACTATTAAAGGCAAATTAAATTGACACAAAACTTTCATTTTTGAGACAATTTTATTGGTCTTAAGTAGTTATCATTAAAGACGAATTAAATTGACTCAAAACATTCATTTTTGAGACAATTTTATTGGTCCTAAATGGTTATCATTAAAGACAAATTAAATTGACACAAAACATTCATTTTTGAGACAATTTTATTGGTCCTAAATGGTTATTATTAAAGACAAATTAGTTTGTCCTGGAATTTACGTTTTTGTGCCAAAAATATTGCTCGCAAAAAGATGACTTTCTGTGTCGAATTTTTCCATCATTAAAATAACTTTCACAGACAATTTTATTTCGTTGGTGAAAGAGACTTTTGTTGACAATAAATTTTTAGTTGTTAATTAAATTTTCTCGCGACCGTTCGAAATTTTATCGCGAAATACATTCCCAAACGGGGTATTTGAGACAACTTCGTGACAAAAAAAAATCCATCTCGGATAATATTTCGAAACAAAAACAGGGTATTTCCTGACAATTTTTCTTGACACTAAATCCCCAATTTCTTGTAGTGACACGTCTCACAATATTGACTCTCCTCTTTGCCTATAAAAGGGAGAGTTGAATTCCATAATTGGTTTTCTTCTCTTAATTCTCTTTCTTCTTCGCTAAGTCTTTTTGTTTTTCGTCTGCAATTTTTCTTCTTCTTATTCTCCTGCTGATGTTTTAATGGAGTCATCAAGGTATGTTCTTGATGATCATGATATTTTCTTAGATCAATTTTTATTTATGTTCATCGATCTTCCCTTATTTGATTCTTCATAACCCCCATATTATGTTTTCTCTTCAGTGGAACTACTCCTATTTCCCAGTCCTCGACTCAAAACCTTAATATTCGCAAGAGGCCAACTGAAAAGAGGAAGAAAAATTCTGCAAGTAATAAGGTAGTAAGAAACACACTCTATTCTGTAATAACAATATTTTTGCCTTTGTTTCTTATGTAGATTATTATTTGCATAATGACGAGAGCAATGCTAATCCTACTAAAAGAACTCGCCAGTTAAATAAGGCATTTGGAAGTAATTTCATCATTCCCCCATTATCATTTGTGAGGGATTCCCCTACACCTGTACAATCAGATCCTCCTTCATCTATTTGTGAGAAGCTCGCTGTCAATACCTCTACCTCTATTGGTCCTACACCAAATCAAGCTCCTGAAGTTGTCATAACTGAAACTCCTTCTAGCCCTTTAGTTCCTCCAACTGTTACTTTCCCAAAAACTCCTCCTTCTGATGATACAACCATTGCTAATGACTCGAGTCATCAACTTGTCCTTACTACTACCTTTCCTTCCACATCTCTTCCCTCATCAAGTGAAACCCTCGCAGGAATTGATGTTGCTTTTAGAGTTTTATCCAATATTTTGAATAACGCTAAAGATTCTTCTACTGATTCTCTTCAAAACGGAGTTTGCGAGACTCTGCTCAAATATTTTGGCCCTGAAAACTCTGTTTCGCGAGCTTCTCTGGAAAATGAAAATGCAGCTTTAAGAAAAAGTCTTCAAGATAAGACTTCTGAATGTGAAACTTTGAACCACAAGCTCAATAACTCTTTACTGGATCGCGAGAATCTCGTCAGAAAAATTGACGAGCTGAAAGGTACACTTATTTTTGCCTCTGTCCTTTTATCTTTTTATCTTATTTTCATATTCTCGTACTTAAATCTTCCTTTAAATTCTTGATTTATATATTAGTCTCCAATCGGACTCGTTTCATGGAAAAACTTAAATCTGAGACCATCGCTGAAGAAGTTTGTATGGAAATAGATTCTTGGATGGACCAGCATAATAGATTAGATAATCTTTATACGTATTCAATTGATCAAATAAATAATCTCACTAATGAGAATAATCAATTATCGCAAAGTCAAAGTTTTCTAAACAGCGAGGTTACTCTCCTCTCATACTCATTAACCAAGACTAATTTGGCGATAGAATCTTTGTCATATGAAAATAGAACTTTATCTCAGGAGAAACACAAATTTTCAAGTTTGATGGCGATCTCCTCGCAGAAAGTGAGTAATCTTCAAAGGATATGTGATGATCAAAAGAAATCTCTCTGCTCTCTTAAGAATAAACTCAATGAAGTAACTGAATCATCTGCCGCTGAAATAAACAAACTGATCAAGGGTAGGCTAACTCTTAGTTTGAATGCTAGCAAGCTTCGAGATGAATATTCCCAACTAGAGAAGTCTCATTCCCTATTGTCAAGAGAAAATTCATATTTACGCACCAAAGAAGAGAACATGAAATCTCGTCTGAAAGGCATGGTTGGCGACAAATTCGATGATGCTATGAACCAATGGGAGAACTGTCTCTTTTCATTAATCCAAAACTTAACCTCTCAAAAAGAAGGTAGTCAATTATGACTGCCTCACTTGTTAATTTCCTCGTCAGAATTTATGTTATATTTCTCGTGATATTTTCATTTGAATAACCCTTTATCATTTTGCTACTCGCATAATCTGAAAGAAGTCTCCATTCTACTGTCACTGATCTTACTAAGGAGCTAGATAACATTCGCAAAGAAAACAAAACTCTTCTTTTCAACCTTTTAGAAATTCGTGATAAAGAAGAAAGAAGACTTGATTATCTTGAGTATTTCAAGAATATAGAGATTAGAAATCGTGACAAAGGCTTCCTTCGTCAAGTTCATCTTAGTGATGAAGTTCTCGTGAATGAAATTCTGATCTCCAAATCTCTTCCTCCTGTATCTGTTCCTCCTTTGAAAGTTGACGATGATGAAATCCCTCTCCCTATGTATAAGGATTTAGAATATCCACCTTCTGAAGGAGATGTTGAAGAAGGAGCTGAAGAAGATACTCTAGAAGAAGATGATCAATAAAAAGAAAAAATCCCTCTCAAAGAAGGAGAAGATCGTAATGAGAAAAATGTTGGCTATGATGCTCGTGATGAGAGGAATGTTGGCGATGATAATAATCCTAACAACAATCCTAAGTCTGGCGAGACTACTACTGAAACTTGAATACCGTTTTTAATTTCTCTTTTCTTCTTTCTCGCAAGTAGTGTAACTCTTTTGAAACTTTGAAGTATAATTTTTAATTTTATTTCCTTCGAATATTCTCAAGAAAGTTAATGAAATCCCGTGTATTCATTCCTTTGCTTGCCCCTTATTAATTTTCTTGAGAACTTGAATTACTTCTGCTCAATAACTTGAAGAATGCTGAAAAAAATTGCCTTCATATATATTTTCTTACGATAAACAGATCTTTCCTGCGAAAAAGAATAATTAGTGTTTGAGATTATTCTATTGGTCTTATTTTGCCTTCCTAATTAAAGGTCTTATTTCGCCAATTTTCTCTTTGCGACAAAATCGCAGGACGTCTTTACATTTGCATGTATCAACCCATTGATATTGCATTATCTTTATTTCTTAATTGTATTGCGAAAATATGACGAGTCTAAGTTCTCTCGCGAGATCCAAGCCTCGTGACATTGCCGTCTTGCGATGAAATCGCAGGACGTCTTCACATTTTCATGTAAAAACCCATTGATCTCATCTTATCATTTTCTCTTTTGGCTTTTTTCCTTGGTATAATTTACGTCATGCGACAATATGACAGGCCTAAATGATCTTGCGATCTTAGATCCCCATGAAATTGTCGTCTTAAGACACTTATCATCTCCCTAATGGAGGGTGCCGCCCTTATCTTCCCCCTAGTTTCCCCTTCAAGGAGGGCACATCGGCCATACAATACTAGCTCCTCCCATCCAGATTTACCAACAACCAGTTGTTTTCACAGCCTCTTGTCCTTTATGCCTATATGGCTTATAGTTACAAGACTGCACCCTAAGTGGGGTTTTCTTCAGGCCAAGTGCATCATAGCCAAGACTTACCAAAGATGGCCAGGGTAGGTTCGTCCGTCCCGGGAACCCTTGTCTAAACCGTGTACCTCGGTGCCTTGGTCATACTCTGCACTTCTTGGAGGAGACTCTCAGTCATCCAACCATGGTATAACCTTATAAAGCTGGAAATCCAAGATCTCTCTCCCGGATAAGTTTTATTTAACCCCAACATCTGTATGACTCAGGTTCCAGCAGTGGTATAACCTTATACCTGAATCATATAAAGAGATACCCCCCTTATAACGTGCTTGTAGGTCTTACATTTGCCTCTTACGAAATTGTATTCGCGAACTAGGGTGCACGCCATAAAGGTTTGTCCCATTCTTTAAATCTCTGCGAATTTTTATTCGCGTTTCTCGCGATAATGCTCGCACAATTCGTAACAGAGAAAGAATAATTTATTATTTGTTTCACTATTCAATATTCTAGTGTCTCTTACCTGGCTGAATTTTGTCATTGATAATACCTTTTCAAAAATAGTCCATTCCATGGTCTATCAAGCCTCTGGACAACATCTCTTCCTTCAGGATCCATTAATTTGTATGCCCCGTTTCCAATTATTTCTTTAATTAGGGAAGGTCCGTCCCACTTTCTCTCCAATTTTCCGCCATTCTCATGCTGATATTTTGGTGTCTCTCGCAGAACTAAATCTCCAGGTTGGAATTATCGCTTTTTAACACGTTTGTTGTACTCGCAAGCTAGTCTTCGCTGGTAATTTTCCATATGTTGTAGAGTCTTCTCTCTCTTTTCTTCCAACTCATCTAATTTATGCAAAATCATCCCAGTACTTAAATTCTTTTCCCATGCTTCTCTTTTTGTTGTAGGAATAACAACTTCTGTTGGTAATACGGCTTCAACCCCATATGTTAAACAAAAAGGTGACATTACAGTAGCCTCTCTTCTAGTAGTATTATAATCCCATATTGCATTATGTACTTGTTCACACCATGCTTTGTGGCATCCTTCTAACTTCTTTTTTAGAATATCTGCGATTGTTTTATTAGTTGCCTCAGCTTGACCATTTGCTTGTGGGTATAAAGGAGTAGACTTTCCGCATTTTATCTTAAATGCATTGAGTAGTAACTCTATGTTATTTCCTTCAAATTGCTTTCCATTATCAGACATCAACTGTGTGGGTATTCCAAATCTGCAGATTATATTTTCGAATATGAATGTAAAGATGTCTTTATCGCGGATATGTTGTACTGCTTTCACTTCTCCCCACTTTGTGAAATAATCTGCTGCCACAATGAGATATCGCCTTTGTCCAGAACCAGGTACAAATGGTCCCACAATATCTAATCCCCATTTTCCAAAGTGCCATACACTTTTTGAGGATGATAGTGGTGCTCTTGGTGCGTGTATCTTTTTTCCAAATCGCTGACACTCTTCACAACGTCTTGAGTGTTGATTCGCATCTGCATGCATATACGGCCAGTAATACCCTTGTATCTTTGTTCTATATGCCAAAGATCTACCTCCACTGTGATTACCAGCATCACCACTGTGCAACATTTTTAATACCTTTTCTCCTTCTTCCCTCGTCAAACATCTTAGCGATGGTCCATTAAAAGATCTGCGGTATAATACTCCGTCTCTTAGCTCATAATTGGTTGCCTTAATTTTTAGTTTATGTGCCTCCAGTCTATTTCTTGGGGTTTCTCCTCTCGCCAAATAAGCATGAAGTTCCACTCGCCAATCTATGCTTTTCTATTTTGTTCCTTCCTCGCCATTTTCTACGATCATCACATCTTTCTCTTCTTCTTCATTATTTATTGATGGTAATAAAAGTGTTTGAATTTTTATACATCTCGCAATTGGGTTTGTCATCATGCTGGATATGAAAGCAAAAGCGTATGCAAGTCTATTATCTTTCCTTGATATGTGCCTCCATCTTATCTTTGGAATTCTCGCAGATAATTCTTCCACGAGTCTCTTGTATTTCTTTAAAGAAGGTTCATTTGTTGTATACTCTCCAGTTATTTGGCGAATAACCAATTGAGAATCGCCGGTGATTCTAGCATTTTCCAACTTCATTTCTATTTCAAAGCATGAATCACAGCGTCATATTCTGTCTCATTATTAGTGGATGTAAATTCCAACCTGAATGAAAAAACTGTTTTTTCTCCTTCTGGCGAAATAAAAACAACTCCAATCCCATTTCCTTCTCCATTAGATGATCCATCCACTAATATCTCCCATCTATTAGGTTCTGTCAATAATTCTTTTGGATCTCCATGTTCTTCTTCTACATCCATCATTTCTTCCACAGCTTCGTCATTTTCCAAAGGAAATTCGGCTAAAAAATTCGCGATGGCCTGGGATTTTGGCGAGGATAGAATTTCACACTTGATATCGAAATGTCCTACTTGTGCGTTCCATCTTTCAACTCTGCCTGATCTTTTTGAATTCTTTATTACTGACTCAATTGGCACTTTCGTTAACACCTTGATCTTATGTGATTGAAAATAGATACGAAGCTTGAAAGTTGCGTGCACCAATGCTAGGATGTAGAAGATTTTGTTGATTTTCCCTTTCTTATTGGTATAGTAGATACCGTAATCACCAAAGGAGATGCATGGTCTAGATTTTCTTCTGAAATTTCTGTTGCTGTAAATTTAATTTCCTGCTTTTCCCAATTCTTCAATAATGGCGTTTTCTCCACCGTCATAATTTTTCTCCCTTCAAAATCTCGTTTATGTATCTTCCCCTTAATGTTTTCATGGAATTTATCAATTATTGTTCTTGACACCATATCATGCTCCAATTTCCTGCAAGTCTCTTTAATTTTAATCATTCTTTCTTCAAATATCTTATCAACTTGTTTTTTGATTTCTTTGATCTTAATTAATCCTTATCTTCTTTTTCACTTTTCTATGATTTTGCTAATTCATTCCCTGTTTCGGGCGCCAAAATGTAGTAGCAGGAATTCCCACACTACACCCCTATTAAGATTCTACAGAAATCTATGAGAAACTAATTGAAGATTTGAAGAATTAAACGACACTTTATTATTTAGATCTCAGAAATGTTTACATAAAATATTCAAATTCAGAATTACAACTTTCTTTCTAGAGTTTCTCTCTCCTCAAGACTTTCTCAACTCTAAAAAATACATCATCCCCCTCTGGACTTACCTGAATCCTTTATATAGGAGATTATATAATGGGCGACAACTAAGTTTTCCCATTTTTCAGATCTATTCTGCGATCTTATCGTGATAATTACAATGTTAATTATCGCCAACTTTCATAGTCCTCGTGAAACAACACGCTTTTACCATGCTTCTTCAATCGCCAGCTATTAAGATGCTATCTCATGACACTCGCCAAACGTCGATGGAGAATCTCACGACGCTCTCGTGAAAGATGTCGTTAATATTGTAGGAACATTCGACCTTCTCGTGAAAGTGTTGTTCTCATCGCAAGAATATCGTTGTGGCGATATTCTGGTCCTACACTCGGTCTAGGATAGTTAAGTATAGTTGAGCTCCAGAATACATGGAGATTATCTTACGAATACGAAGAACTACTCAAGGAACCACTGGAACTTCATCCGACCAAAAGGTATGTGGAGACTTGAACTTATATAGCACTCAAAAGTATATCTATCTCCTACTCTTGAGACAAAAGTCGTATAAGTATGATAGTTTCATACATACACATTTTTTATTTCGAGCCGAGTTTACTCGCCTATATTTTTCTCGAAATATGTGTTGGTAAGCTTTTGCTTAATTTAACCACTTTTCATCTTTACCCGTGACGAAAGTCATGATGACGTTTCAATCTTGAAAATAGCTTTGATGACGATAGTCGATTCTTATGTCTAATGACTATTATAACATTATAGAAGACTGTTTCAATGATTGAAATATAGAGTTAAGATTACGTAACCACCTATGGATATAAGCATATATATTTTGTTCGCACATTAGTGTATAAGTCCATGTACCAGAAACCAAGTGCGTGCATATGTATGCATGTACTATTGGTGAAAGAGACAGGTTGGGTATGCGTACTGGCGGAAGTTTTTGAACCGAGAATTTTTGCTGAGTTTGTAGTTTGTAAACTAGTAAACCAGTCACCTTAGGTACGAGTACCCGTACGTGTTCCCACGGAAGTTTTAGAACCGAAAATTTCTGCTAAGTTTGTAAACTCAAATCCGGTAGCTAAGGTATGCATACCCGTACGCATACCCAAGCTGGTTATATTTCTCAAATTGGTAAACTCATGAACTTAAACAATAAATCAATGAGGAATGACATCTTTGAAAACCGTGGATATATTGTTCATGAACTGATTCGAGTGAATCAAACTGATTTTGTTTCAATTGTGTCTATGTATAAAGATCTAAGTAATTGAACAACTCTTCAACATGTTCTTTTGAGTCATTTGAACTAGTTGTGAAGAAACTGAATATGGTTGATATGAAAGTACTCATATGGATAACCATTGATTAACTATTTGTGAACCAACCAAATTTACACATTTAGGTACAGTTACTCAAACCTAAATGAAATACATTCCATTTGTGTGTTACAAGCTAAGTTTTGATCTAATGGTTGAAAGATATTAACTTGGATCATGTTTTTTTATCTAACGGTGAATATTGAATGCTTTGTTACCAAGGTAACTTAGATTGCAAATCCTGATTTGAAAACTATATAAAGGAGACATCTAGCAACTGGAAAAACTAATCCCCACACTAACTGTATGATACTAGTTGGTTTTACTAGAGTCGATTCTCCTTTAACCGTAGGTTTCTTCTCGAGACCCTATCGGTTAACGACTTAAAGACTTCATTGGGATTCTGAAGCCAAACGAAACTAATTCTCTTGTAGTTGAGCGATATGATCTTGCCATTTTCTATCGTACGAATTCAATTAAATAATTGGTTTGAGATTATATATCCGATAGGGAAAGATAAAAAGAAATCACAAATATCTTCATCTCATCATTTGTGATTCCGCAATATCTAGTTTCGCTACCTTACGATTTAGATTATTATAAGGTGATCAATAATTTTAGGTTGTTCTTCGGGAATATAATTCCGGGTTATTGATTGGTTCCTGTTCACCCTAATTTTATCAAAAGATAGAATAAAACTCATAGGTTTATCTGTGGGAGACAAATTTATCTATTATCGTAGACTTTTCTGTGTGATACAGATTTGTTTATTAAAGTCTTCGACTTTGGGTCGTAGCAACTTTTGTTTATGGGTGAGATCACCTAAGGGAATCCAGTGCATAGTATCCTGCTGGGATCAGAGACGTAAGGAGTGCAACTGTACCTTGAATCAGTGTGATATTTTTTAGAGCATTGCTCGGTCGAACTCGCATGCGTTGCTATCTCAAGCATGTTTGTCAATGTTAGTGATCAAAACTATAAAGTCTAGATTTCTAGTCTACTATAGCTAAGTTCTCGGACTAGGATAAAAAGTGTAGTTGAACTCAAGAACTCCATGGCGATCATCATACAAGATAAAGGACTACTCAAGGAACCATTGGATCTTCATCGACTAAAAGGTATGTGGAGACTTGAACTTATCTATCACTCAAAAGTCTGTCTACTCTATATCCTATATGGAGACAAAAGTCATATTACTATATAGATTAAGATTATACACATATGTCATTTCGAGCTGAGTATATCTCGCTTATCTATTTCTCGAAATATGTGTTAGTAAAGCTTTCACTTTATCCAAGTTCATCTTTACCTAGTAACAAAAGTCATGTTATGTTTCAATCATTTTGTAAATTGCTCTGATGAAAAATAGTTTGTAAATAACAACTATATAATATCTTATGAGAATGTTTCAATGATGGAAATGAGAGTTTAGACAATATAACCATTGGAGGATATAAAAATTGTGTTGGTAACACATATATAAGTCCTTATTGCTTGAACCGAAGTTTGCGAACTTTTTTGATCAAGTGTCAACTCATTTAACTGGCATAGAACCGAAAATATATGTTGGAGTTGTTTCATCTGAACCGACGGAAGTTCTCGACCCTAGAATTTTTGCTGGAGTTTGTAAACTCCAACCGGTTAACTTGAGTCCGCGAACCCAGTCCGCGAACTAGAGTAGGTTATGTCTAAAAATGATATTTGTGAACTTATCTTAATAAACTAAAGAATGTTATTGCAAACCGTGGATTTATAGTTCATGAATCGATTCGAGTGAATCACATAATTTTTGCTTCAATTGTATCTTATGTAGTACATGGTATCTCATAGTAATTGAACAACTCTCTAACTAGTTCATTTGAGTCATTTGGACTAGTTATGGTGAAGAAGAATATGGTTGATATGGAAGTTATCATTTGGCTAACCATTTGGTTAACTAGTGTGAACCAACTAATGTACAAGTTTGGGTATGGTTATACAAACCCAAAATCGTCAAGTACATGTGTGTATAACAAGCTAAGTTTTCGATCTTACGGTTGATAAATATTAGCTTGTATCTAATCAGGTTTTCATCTAACGGTGAATATTGATTGCTTTGTTACCAAGATAACATTGATTGCAAACCCTGATTTGAAAGACAATATAATGGAGAACTCTAGAAACTGGGAAACCTAACCCCCACACATTCTGTATGATACTATTTTGCTAAGCTAGAGTCGTTTCTCCTTTAACCTTTGTCCTTCTTCTTCTAAAACCAGGTTAACGACTTAAAGACTTCATTGGGATTGTGAAGCCAGACCGATACTACTTTTATTATAGTTGTGTGATCTGATCTTGCATCTTCTATCTTAGTAGTACAATTGTAATAATTGGCTTGAGATTTCTATCTCCGATAGGCAAGCTATAAAATTAATCACCAACATCTTCGTCTCATCGTTTGTGATTCCACAATATATTTTTTTTGCTGCGTCGATTAAGACTATTGTGAGGCGATTGATAAAACTGAGTTGTTCTTCGGGAATATATGTCTGGTTTTATTGATTGGTTCCTGTTCACCTTGATTTATCAAAAGACTGAACAAAACTCATAGGTTTATTCGTGGGAGACAAATTTATCTATCTTGTAGACTTTTCTATGTGAGACATATTTGTTTACTAAAGTCTTCGACTTTGGGTCGTAGCAACTCTTGGTTATAGGTGAGACCAGCTAAGGGAATCAAGTGCGCAGTATCCTGCTGGGATCAGAGGCGTAGGAGCATAATTATACCTTGGATCAGTGTGAGATTGATTGGGGTTCAACTATAGTCCATATCGAAGTTAATTTGGAGTAGGCTAGTGTCTGTAGCGGCTTAATACAATGTATGTTTAATCTGGACTAGGTCCCGGATTTTTTCTGCATTTGTGGTTTCCTCGTTCACAAAATTCTGGTATCTGTGTTATTTCTTTTCTGCATTATATTTTGTTATATAATTGAAATAATACAGGTTGTGTGTTGTTCAATCAATTAGAATATCCGACCTTATTGGTTGTTGATTTAAATTGATTGACACTTGGATATTGGTCTTTGGTACCATCCAAGTTATCTCTCTTTGATTAAGACTCGCAGATTGTATTTTCTTGAGTAAATCAAATTAAGAGATAGAGATAATAACTCCTTGAGATATTTTATCTAGATTGAGTCTGACTGTCTAGTTGATTCTCTAGAAATTAACTCGGAGTTATCCATACAGATTGATAATCGAAATATTGGGTGTGGTTGTTAGACCCCCGCTTTTTCAATATTGATTAGGGTTCAACTATACTCCAGATCGAAGTTAGTTTGTATTTGTCTAGTGTCTGTAGCGGATTAATACAATATGGTGTTCAATCTGGACTAGGTCCCATGGTTTTTCTGCATTTGCGGTTTTCTCGTTAACAAAATTTCTGGTGTCTGTGTTATTTTTATTTCGCGTTATATTTTGTTATATAATTGAAATATCACAGGTTGTGCGTTGTATCGATCAATTATAAAATCCAACCTTTGGTTGTTGATTGGAAATTGATTGATCCTTGGATATTGGTCTTTAGTACCATCGAAGTTTATATCTCTTGTATTTGATAAAGACTCACAGATTTCTATTTGTTTGAGTATAGATCAAATCGAGAGATAGAGATATTAACTCCTTGATATACTTTTTATTTAATATTGAGTTTGAATGTCTAGTTGATTCTCTTAAAAGTATTTTCGAGTTAGTCCATACAGATTGCTTATCAAAATATTTTTGAGGTTGTTAGACCCCCGCTTTTTCAAATGGTGTTAAGTTATTATGAGACACAAGATATTACATGGTTTGACTTTTATCTACATCCACGGGGTAATGAGTGATTATTTGTATTAACTTTGCGGTGGATACAAAGATCTTAAATGCTTCCCAAAGTAATACAGAGAACTAAAGTTTAAGTAAATACTTAAGTTCGATACATTAAAGTGGTATAAGCTTAAGACTAGATCTTTTTTCCTAGATATTGAATTCCCTTTGCTTGTTGGTGAAGCTTGGTATTTATAGCCCCTTCTGCTCCAGGTATATCTTTGTTGTCTTTGGGTCCATCGTTCCCTGATATACCTTTCATACAAATGGTACCTTCGTTCACCACATGCTTTTTCCTGTCGGACTCTGCCACCTCAGCTGACCCACGTTCCTTCTGGAACTTCCCAGCCTCAGTACAGATTGTACCTTTATTCACCGCTAATCTTTTCTAGTCAGACTCTGTGACATTATCTCTCTTTACGTTCTTTGATTAAGGGTGTAGATAAGAGATTTGTGCATTGAATTCTGATTAGATATGTCATCTACCTTTGTTCCTTTGCCAGCTGCTTCTCTCTAGACTAGGCTTTACTTTTATATCTTGGTCGTCGAGGTGTCCCTTCTTGGGATAAGATAAAGTAGATCTGCGAAGGTTTCTTCTGCTACTCAGGTTCCTCTGTATAGGAAGGGATACACAATTATCTTGTATACGACCACTGAAACCGCAACACGTGCTCTGCAGAATATTGATATTCACAGTTTTCCCCTTCGTTTTTCTTCGGATCTCAATTGTCGGTCTTCTATCGACTCCCAAAATCTTTTTTTCTTTAGCACCTGATCATCACATACATGTAAGTGGTCTTTTGCTTCTCCTTTGGTCCTTCAAATTTTAATCTTGGACTTTCCTTGCTATAATTTTTGTTACTTGCTCTCGAATACCATTGATGCTTTTGAATGTTTGCATGCACTGTATGTACCTTTTGATGTGTTCTCTGTGTTGTTTGAGAACATGGGTTTATTTGCTTTTCGTATTTTTCACTTCGATAGCATCATGATTGCTCCTTGTCTGTGAAATTTTGCTTCTTAGGAAGATGAAATCATTTCCATTGGTTGGTTTTTGTTAAATCCATGCCCAAAGTACTATCATTTTTGCCCCGATCAAGTTATTGAGTTGACTGTAACTTTGGTCCACCATTGTTGATAGAATTTTATTCCTGCTGGTGTTAGGAATTATGAGACTTCCGAAGAAGCCTGCGTGAAAATTTCCGAGGCTTAGATCATCAACAGAGACACCTTCGCATATGGATCATCCTGATGCTACGCCTTCTCCACCCAACGAGGATACTGAGATACCTAAGGGACCTAAGATGGCTATGGACCCTGAAATAGTTGCGGATTCTGAGGTAGAAGAAGTTGATGTTGAGGATATTCCTCCTTCCCTTCCTCATTATGAGCTCCATAGGCTGCAACTGCATGACAAAAATGGCGACGCACATTTGTCCTTGGCTGAAATCTCCAAGTATTTCCATCTGCACAAGCTTGAGATATTCTTTATTGATGGCCCTGATGTTCTCACCGAATCCATGATTCGAAACTTTCCGAATGATAAGAACAAGCTCTTGATCAGTGTTGGTCAGTTGGCCGCAGGTATGCTCATGCCTTTGTTTAGTAGGAAGGATCCTTTCTACTATGACGTTTTTTCTACCAGGGATGATCCGGTGAACAAAACTCAGGTTCGAGGGATTACTCAATACACTGGCAACTTCCGGCGTGCCCTTTATGAGTGCTGGTATCATAACAAGGGAAATACTACTTTGAAGTCTTATGACCCTTTTGCTTCTGCGAGATCTAAGCAAGAGGATTACACCCATGCCTAATTTAATGCTACCTATGCTGATGTTATTCAAAAAAGTAACATTCTTCACTGGAGTGTTGGCCCCCACCGTATCCATGTTACTGCTAAGAAGATTAGGGAGGTTAATAGCCTTCGTTTGTTGGAGGAGATTGATTAGACTGGTCTGACTGTCATCCCTTATTCTGCTAAGCTTTCTTTGCCGAAGCTTGACCGCATCCGTCTTGATCATGATGATAGTTGGGCTCATACTCATCTTCGTGTGGTGGGTCCATGGGCCTACTATTTTACTACCGCAGATCCCAGCGCTCCTCGTATAAATTTTTATTTGCCTGCAAGTATGATGGATATAAGCCTTGGGTTTTCAACCCTTCGCTTTCTTCAGAGTTTTTTCATTTTATTATTTGCCTTGTAGCCTTTGTCTGGCATTTTGATGGATTTTTTGCAGTCTGAACCTGCTTCTTTTGCTGGAACTGCTCTGGGTTCTGTTGCTAGAACTGCTCCGAGCTCTGCTGGTAACTCCGTAGCTACTAGGACCAGGAAAATAAAGGCTTCAGCTGAAGAAACTACACCAACACATACGGAGGTAAGGATTATATCCATACCTTTGTGCTTGTAGGTTTCCCAGTATTTTGCCCCTAATCCTTGGCTTGCGTATGTGTTCCTCTTAAGTTTTCTAAGAAAAAAGGTAAGTTGAAGGTTGTGATTGATGTTGAGGAATCTGATGAGGATTATAAGGCTGTTGCAGAAGGACAAAATAATGAGGATATGGAGGACATTGAGGATACTGCCTTTAGTCCTCACTTAGATGACATTGAGGAAGATTTTTCCAAAGATATACCTAGTCCTCTCCATGTTGTTTCTATGGAAGGTGATAACCTCCCAGTTGGTGACGATACTTCTTTAGTGAGCCCAGTTGGGGTTCAAGCTGCGACTCCTACTTTTTTTCCAAAAGTACCCTCGTTCTCTGCCCCTGGTGATCTGCAACCTGTTACCTCAGCTACTACCAGTGTTATAGTGGTATCCTCCAAGAGGCTTCCATCATCTCCTGCTACTTCGATCCACTTTAGTGGTTCGTTTGTGAAAGGTGTTGCCCCTGTGGTTGGGGTTGGTAGTTCAGACTCTCAGTTGAGGAAGAAGGTTGTGATTTCTCTTAGTAGCTTCTCCTTCAATGTTACGCCTACTTCTTTGGGGAGCGTTCAGTCAGTTTCTACTGCTCCTGCTAGCAAAGTTGTTGGAACTCCACCTTTTTCACCAGATTGGACCGTACTAGGTAACCTTCCTTATGTTGGTGATATGGATTTAGGTGGTACTTCTAGTCAAGATTTTTTTGCCTTTCCCAGATCATCCACCATGTCGTCTCTTCGTCGTGGTGAGGATTCAGTACATGTGCCACATGCTCGTTCTCAGGAGATTGGTGGAGTTCTTACAGATCTTTGGATGGGAAAGTTACTTGAGAGCTTGAGCCATGTGAGTTATGATGATGCCATCCTTGAATCCATATTGCGGGATTCCAAGGGTCCCTTTTCTTTTGAGGTTGATCATCATCAACTGGCTGGTTCTTTGGAGGTGGATTCATAATTAGATGTTTTGTCCGCTCAGTATCGTGTGTCCAAGGATCTCTTCTTTAATCCGGACTGCCTTCGTTCTAGACAGAGCTTTGGTGAATTTCGTAGGGCTAGCATCCAAGATATGGAAGATTTTATGGACACCTACGCTGATTTCCTTTCTCAGCTTTCGATGTTCTCAGTAAGTGATTCTTACCTTATTATTTTATACATTGCTTTAAACCACCGTCTATTATTATGATCCATTATTTGCATCTTTGCAAACAAATCGATGTTGGTTGCACCTTGTTCAAATTCTACAGGGCTAAGTGTACTCACTTGAGTGCTCTGCAGAAGCGTACCCGACAAGATCATGCCCTTGCTAGCGCACAACAATCTTCTTCTAGTGATGTTGATTCTGCTGCCAAGATATCTTTACTAGAGAGTGATCTGAGGAAAAATCAGAGGTCCCTAGAGGCCTGCTTATTGTCCCTTGAGAGTGAAAATAACGCTATAAAGGCTGCTGAGGATGGTCATAAATCCGTTGATTCTGCTCTGGCTGCTGAGTTTTCCAAAGCCATAGCAAAGTAGTCGAAGTCGTTCCTCAGTGCTACTCGGTTGGGGAGCTTGGAATGAGGAGCAATAAGTTCGGACTTGGAAATCATCAAAACTCAGTCTAATACTCGGAATCTATCTATTGATAATTTATATATTGATGCCCAAGTCATGATTTGCACTTAAAATTTTAAAACTATGATGTAATTAAGTGTGTTATATTGTTAAATTGAACGTATTTATCATGTATTTAGATGTTTTTCTATTTTATAACTCTTATCTAAGGGTTATGAAAATTTTATTTTCTAATTTTAGTGTGTGCAAGGACAACTCGAAAAAATTGTTAACTCGTTTTGCTCAAAAATCAGTCTAAATCGGCCGCCTTAATCGCTAAAAATCAGAAAGGCCTTGGAATCGGAAATCGCCTCGTTCATATAGCCTGTAGCGATTACTCGACAAGTAATCAGCCTTGGAAAGCGATTTTGACTACAATGAGCCATAGGTCCACCTCTCATTCTCCTTAGCTCTATTTTATTATATGGTAGTATATTCCTAAGACAACCAACGCCTGTTATTTTTTATCCCTAGAGAGCTTAGACATCTCCGGGAGCAGGTAGCCAAGTTGACATCCGATGTTTGGTATTATCATTAGAAGTCTGACTAGTTGATAAACGTGAATGTTTACAATGAGGCTCAAATTTCTATTGAATTCTCTCATAATGCAGATCTTGTGAAGCAGATGGCTTTGCTCCGTAAAGAATGTGACGAAGCCCTTAAGTAGAAAGAGAGTCTCAATTTGAAGTAAAAGGAAGATATCGCCTTATTTGAAAAACGTTTCTCAGTCCAAGAAATCATCCATAAAAATTATCATGCGGATTTCGAAGATGCATGCGCTTCCTTAGCTAAGGTCACTGCAGAACGTAATATCTTATCTTTTGAGGTTCGTTCTCTTAAGAACAAGCTTTTTGAGGCTGATTCCATTCCTTCTTTCATGTCTCATGCATCTTTGGTTAAGAGGTTGGAAGAGTTAGAGAATGTTTACCATGTTTTATCCCCTGAGAATGCTTCTCTCCGTATTGATGTTGAGGATCTCCGTACCGAATGAGACACTCTTGTGGAGGATCTTGATATTGCTGAGGTGGATCTTGCCAAATCCCAACATAGTTTAGAGGAATCCCTTATCCATGCCAGAGGTAGCTTAGGGCTTCTTCTATTCCTGCAACATTCTTTGTGCCCCTTGCTGCCGACTTTATTTACTAAACCCTCTCGTATCCACAGGTTTATAGGAGCATCTTGTTAGAGCAAATGCCAAGATTAACAGTCTTGAGGGTCAAGTATCTTCGTTGGATATTGCTCGCCAATTTGACGATGCTATCATGTTTAAAGCTGAGGCTCTTTGTTAGTTAATATGATGTGCAGTTTACATTCTTCACATGAACTAATATAATTAGTTCATGGGATGTTTCCTTTCTTCACATAAACTAGCATGTTAGTTTATGTGATGTTTCTGTTTTGCACCAAAAGTTGTGTAACCTATCTCTAATATTAGGTCACATGTGGACTTAGTATAAAAAAGAAAGAGATAAGGATTGAGAAACAATCCAATCCAAAATATTTTAAAAAGAAAGTGATAGTGAGAAGAACCAAATAGAGTTCCCACTTCTCCATTATCAAAATTATCTTAAACCTTTGTTTTAAACACCCTAACCTTTTCAACAGTTGGTATCAGAGCCAAGATCAATCGAATATGATCCTGGTAGTAGGAAATCAATCAAAACCTAATCAATCAAAAAAAAATCAGCAAAAAAAAAATAATAATCTTAAAATCTAGATCTAGAAAAGAAAAAAACCCAAATTTTCAATCAAACTTAAATCAAATCAGTGGCAAGTACAAGCAACTCAAAACTCTACATTCAACAACCATCAATCCCAATTTTTCATGGAGAAAATTATGATTTTTGGTCCATCAAGATGAAGACTTTATTTAGATAATTAATAGGGGGAAAGCTACTTTTACTAAAGGGAAAGCCAATTTTGGGGTGGATTAAAAATAGATAACTAATAGGGGAAATCCAATGTAATATAATAATGAATTCTCCGGTGATGGAACAAAATAGGATAGTTCCAGTACAATTTGAACATCAACAGCGCCAAGAAAAAAAATTCTTTCCTTCAGCATTTCTTTGCACTCCCAAAGGTTGCACACGTAAATAGTGGTGAAGTAGAAGTTTTCTAAACAAAGAGGTGGGTAATTTATGTTTTTGAAGATTCAGAAATTAATAATTCTTCACGTTTTTGTGGAAAATGGATGACTCCTATAATCATCATCTTTCGAAGATCAAATCAAGGGTTTTAATTTCGCACATGCCATGAGTAACTACGTCAAAATTAGATTGAAACGAAGAAGGATAAGAAGAGGTGCACCTCATTCGGTGCATCTAGAGTTTTACAAAATTAGTATCCGGAAATCATTGATCATTGAACAGATCACACTAAGGGAAGGCATTAAGCATATATATGTGAAAATTGTCCCGTTTTTTATCATATTGCTATTGCACATTGGATCTAGCTTTGGTGCATCTACTGTCCGACACAAACTTCGCTAAGATTTCATTTTGTTTTCAGATTTGTATCCATGTCTCTTTAACTAGCATAAGAGTTCCAAACACACCATAGAGAGACCTACTATTGTTAGGGGGAAAGCTTTTTCTAAATCCACCCAAAAATCAGATTTCCCTTTAGTAAAAGTGGATTTCCCCCTAACAATTATCTTTATTTATATCTCAAGATGTATGGGAAATTGTTCAAAATGGGTATGATGAATTTAAAGATACATCAACCCTAGATCAAACCAAAAAGGATACACTCAAGGAGAGTAGGAAGAAGAATGCTAAAGCATCCATGTACATTCAACAAGGAGTTGGAGACACTATTCTACCAAGAGTAATTCATTTTCCTAAAGCTAAAGAAGCTTGGGATATTCTACAAAAGGAGTTTGGTGGAAACAAGAAGGTGAGAGAGATTTGAAACTTCAATCATATAGAAGAGATTTTGAAAATCTCCATATGAAAGAAAATGAAAAATTAAATGAGTTTTCTTCTAGAGTCATTGATGTTGTTAATCAAATATTGATGTGTGGTGAGAAGATTGGAGAAAAAAGAATTTGTGAGAAGATTTTAAATTGCCTACCGGAAAAATTCGAACCCATTGTGGCTGTTTTGGAAGCAACAAAAGATATATCTACATTAGAGTCACAATAGCTATGAGCTCAATTGAAAGTCTACAAAGAAAGAGTGTCGAGACACGCCGAGAAGTTGATTGAGAGTGCTTTTCAATCGAAAATGAATTTAGACACAAAAAATTCAGCAATGAAGAAAAATGTGTACAAGGGTAGTTCTTCATCTAATTTCAAAGTAAAGGGAAATTGGAACAAAGGAGAAGCAAGCTCCAACAACTACCAAAAAGGTGATTCTCAACAAGTACCAAAATGCAATTTTTGCAAGAAAAATGGTCATTTGGAGAAGAATTATTGGAACAAAGGAAAACCCCAATGTCACACATTCAGAGGAGGATTGTAGATACAAAGGAGATGAACAAGCCGGAAGAGCGGAAGAAAAACAAAACTTGTTTTATGCTTGTCAAAGTGCCGTAGAAAATTCTAAAAGCGAAGTGTGGTTTGTAGACAGTGGTTGTACTACTTATATGTCCGGTGTGAAGAGCTTGTTTATTGACATAGATACATCCATAAACTCTCTAGTTGTAGTTGCAGATTATCTCACAACTACACCCTCAATAAAATCCATGAATTTAATATGATGATCTCAATTATTTGATGTGAAGATGAAGATTAAAGTACTAAAATTATAAAAAGAGACACAAAGATTTTTACGTGGTTCGATCAATGTGATCTACATCCACGGTGCTTCACTAATGATTGTATGTGATTACATGATTTTACAATTGAGACTCCATTAATGAATATTTGGAGCTCTAGAATTTTGGGGAAGAAGATGATAAAAAAAAATCCCTCTCTAAAATTTTCTCTCTCCTCCTAAAATTATCCCCCTTAATCAAAAGATCTCCCCCACTTCTCATGCCTAAATGGCTATTTATATGATTTTACAATATATGAAAGTTGTGTTGTCCCGCCATTTCGGATTTGAAGATTTTCTTGCGAACCTTCGTGGCTTCCTTTGCTTGCAAAATGTCCTTCTTGCTCGCAAAATATTTTTTGCTTGCAAAATGTATTTCTCTCCACAATTTCGTAAGTTATTATTTGCTGTGATATTCCGCTACTACATCTTGCCTCTTTTTTCTTGAATATTGCTTGAAGAGCGATCTTTAAGAAAAAATCACTTGATGTGGTTGTTGGAGTAGTCTTTGATCTTTGTTGATGAAGGAACGAGCTAAAGAATATCAAACTCAAAAAGTATATACTTGCCTCTATTCTTTTGTGAAGTTCTGAAGCTTTAAGAAGTAATTAGAAGTATCATCTTGCGAAGTATGAAGTATGCGAAGTATCTTGAAGAAGTATGAAGTATAAGAAATATAAAATATCCTTGAAGAAGTATAAGAAGTACTTAATCCTCGGAATATATAAGAAGTATGAAGTACCCTTAAGAAGTATAAGAAGTATTTAATCCTCGAATTATATATGAAGTATAAAATATCCTTGATGAGAGTGATAAATATTGCCTCTGTTCATGTGAAATTATTATTCCACTTTTGGTGAGGATTCTTCTTTGAGAAGATAAAGAACATCAAATATTTTCTTGGGTATCCATAGTTGCCTCTGTTCTTTATCTATGAAGGAGAATCCTTGAGAAAATGTTGAATAATTAAATTGCATCTCTATTCTTATCTTGCCTTTGCCTCAAGTGGTAACCACGCTAACTTTCGAATTTTTTCGCAAATTCTGATTTTTTTGTGATTTTTTGGGATTTTTGCGAATTTGAACTTCGAACTTCGAATAGTGCTGCGCAAATAGTTGCAAACTTCTTTGTTGCGAATATACTGTTGAGAATAGTGCTGTGTATAGTGCTGCGAACTTAATGTTGCGAACATAGTGTTACGAACATAGTGTTACGAACTATGAATAGTTCTGCGAGTTATGAATTTTTCTGCGAAGTTTCGCGGTATTTTCCTGTAAAATTTTGTAAAATATTTGTGCGAACATAATACTTATGTAATGATTATGTTATGAAATGTTTATGCGATGCTTATGCCATGAAATGTTTATGCAATGCATTTATGATGCAAATATGATGCTTGAATGATGCGAGTATGATGCTTGTATGATGCAAATATGATGCTTGTATGATGCAAGTATGATGCTTGTATGATGTGAATACTATCTATTATAATGCATAGTTAATGTTTGTGTTACTTAGCTCATTTTGCTGCGGTAAAATTGATATATCTTTGAATTGCCTCTATTCATATAATTATCTTCGTAAGTTTATTTGTGTATTTTCTTATATAAATTCGTCTTTGATCGCGAATGAAATCGCCTCTTTTGCTATGACTTCATGATATATATTCTTGTAAAAATTCTTCAATGATATTGATGGAATTTTCTTCTTTGATATATATTGTCTTCAAAATTCTTCAATAATCTTGATGGAATTGTCTTCTTTGATATATATTCTCTTAAAAATTCTTCAATGATCTTGACGAAGTTGTCTTCTCTTCAAAACTTCATGATGTATATTCTTGTATAATTTCTTCAATGATTGTAATGAATTTCATTAATTTTTGTGGTCTTATCATGCCTTCCTAAGTAAAGGTCTTATTTTTCCACCTCTTTTGTAGCGACAAAATCGCAGGACGTTCTTACACTTTCATGCAAAAACCCATTGATCTTGCCTTATCTTTTTTGTATAGTATTTTAGCCTCTTCAGGAATTGTTGCGACAATATATTGGTCTAAATATTCTTGCGAACATAAAGTCCCATGACATTGCCGTCTTGCGATGAAATCGCAGGACGTCTCTACACTTTCATGTAGTGACCCATTGATCTCATCTTAACTTCTTTATTATGTTCTGCGAGAGTTTTTTTTTTTTTTTTTTAGAAGGCTCGTGAAGTTCAATTGTTGCACAAATATGACAAGCCTTTATGTTTTCGCAAACAAGAAGCCTCGTGACATTTGCGTCTTATAGCACGTATCATCTCCCTAATGGAGGGTGCTGCCCTTTATTTTCCCCCTGGTTGCCCCTTCAAGGAAGCGTACATCGACCATACAAGGTTAGCTCTTCCCATCCGGTTCTGCCAACAACCAGCTTTTGATCGCAACCTCTTATCCTTTTTTCCTATAGGGCTTATAGTTACGAGGTTGCACCCTATGGGGTATCTTTGGGCCAAGTGCATCATTTGCCAAGACTTGTCAAAAATGGCAGATGTGGTTCAACCTCACCCGGCACTCTTGACTCAACCGTGTACCTCGGCGCCTTGATCGTTTTCTGCACTTCTTGGGAAAGACAGTATGCCTTAGTCGCCCAACCTAAATCCTCTTACACCGCATTTTATATTGCGTAATGTCGCTAGATTAGGTGAGAATCCAAAGTGTCTAACCCGGATAGGTACCCCATTATTGGGTTGTACCCCTAAATTTTTACCATGTACTAAGGGCCCTTGGTGGTGTTCCGGTTACCCTTAGCCACGTTTAGGTACCCCCTTAAATGACGTACTTTAGGACATTTCCTCTTACGAAATATAGCTTCGCGAACTAGGGTGTACGCCACAAAGGTTTGCCTGTATCAAATTTTCTGCGGCTCTCTTTCTTTTTTGGAGGCTGATCACAGATTGCGGTCTTTTATTCGCAAATTGCGGTCTTTTCTTCGCAATTGATTTTTGGCAGTATTTTTTCTCCTTTTAAAAACTCATCGTAAATTTTTCATGTTCATAAAATGTTAAATGTTTTCATAAGATCTTTAGTATAAGAAGTATGAGAAGTATGAGAAGTATTAATCAAAATTGTTCTATAGAAATATAAGAATTTAATTTTCTCTAATTTTTGTAATTTTGAAGTCTTTGTAAAATTTTTGAGATCTTAAAATTTTTGCGATTAAGTCATTTTTGAATCTTGCGATTTTATCGCTTTTCTCCAATCTAAAAAATCTTTGAAATGTTTTGAAATCTTAGAAATTGTAGAAATTGTAGAAATTTTGCGAATTTATATCCAAAAATCAAAATTCTTTTGTCTTTAGTAAATAAAGTATTCAAGGAAATGGTACTTACCTTTTTACGGCTTGTTGTTGTCTCTTGCGAAGTATGTGAATTGCTTGCCATAAAATTCATACTTCTAATGGATTGTTGGTTGTTCATGAAGTAGTTTGCTTCTTCCCAAAATAGGTTATGTTGATGCAAGCCTTGGAAAATATATACGAAGTAAACGTTCACGAAGTTAGATAATTGCGAACTTCCCTTCCTTTGTTGAATTAGAAAAATCTTTCCATTTGATCTCTGTTGTTAGTTCTGCAAAGAAAGAATGGAATTTTTATGTCAAAAATTGGAATCTAAATTCACAAAAGTTGCAAAAAACGAGTGCTCAAAAATTCTGCGAATACTGGGATTCGAATATGCGTCTTAAATTATATGAATGTCTTGCTGAGAAGATATGAGAAGTGTGAGAATTGAGAATTGTTGGGTTATTGAGACTTGGAGTAATAGGTATGGTGAGATGGATTTGTCGGGCTATTGAAATCGCAATGGACTGGTAAGCTATTGCTGCTTAATGAGAAGTGAAACTTGTTGGGCTATTGCTGCGAAGCAATTGGTGTTTTGATTAGCTTGGTTTGCTGTTACGAGTAATAAGTATCTTTACGAGCTGGGCTTGATGTTGCGAACTGGTCCTTCTTTGCTAGTTAATCTTCATTGTGGGATGGGCTTGTAATGATTCATTAGGGTTCCTTAACCGAATTTCACTGCTTAATAAATCTTGACGTAGTATATTTCACAGACTTCTTCCCTTTTTGTTTTTAGTATTTCCTTTGTTCATAATTCTTTGCTAACTTGTTATTCACAACCGCAAGCTTATCCGTTTCAAAATGATTTCAAGACACAAATTATTGACGAAGTGACTTCTCTGTTGGTTTCCTTTGATACTGCATTGGTTACTTCTTCTTGAAACCTCTTCTTCTCTTTTCTTTGTTCGTAACTTGCAGCTGGAGTTACTATGTTTGTTGCTCTGGATACAGAACTTTTCTATTTTTCCCCTCATGAACCTCTGTTCTGCGAACTGATAGGTGCTTTGGCTAAGGGATATATCGTCTGCGAAATATTGTCTGAGAAATGCATTTTGCGTCCTGTGGTACAGAAGTTTGATGATACTGATGAGATTTAAGTTGGATACTATTGGCTGACGAGGATTGAAGTTTATGATAATTTGCGAAGTAATGTAAACATATTCGTAAAATATTTGCGGAGTTCTGAAATTCTCGTAAGATATTCGTAAGTGAAGTTGTGAATAGCACTCGTTGCTGAAATTCCCAGATCTTCATCCATATAATAATGTTGCGAATATGCAAACTAAAAATGGTTCTCCACACCCTTTACCATTAGTGCGTCCTTGTCTTTTGGTTTTATTACGAACTGATGCAGTTCAGGAGAATCAAGCAATTCGGGAGAAGATCAAGCTGATGTTGTCATTACCGATGGAGATCAACAGTGATTTGGTTGAAGAACTTAATGAGACGTTTTTGCTAGAAATCTGTGAAGATGGGGGAAATGGCTAACTCGAGTCTGCAATGGGAGATGGGTTTGATAGTTGGGTTGCTCGTAAGTCCATGCTCTTTGAATAGTCCGTTCCATGCAAAGAATGTTCGCAGCATCAATTAGTGAGTTGAGTTGAACAGCCTTTGATATTAGTTCTTTTGTGTAAATATGGCCTTGAATATGCTAGTTTATTCGCAACTGTGTGTTCTTTCTTCGCAATCAATTGACTCTTCATATGTTGGTTTGCTTTCATCTCCATTCAATTACTATAACTTCGCAGAATTATTTGGATATGTGTTTAATCATCCATTGCTTCTTTCTTCCGTTGCTTAATAATTTTCATGTCTTCTTCTTCCATCGTCCTCTTAGTGACAGATTGACCTTCTTTGTTGACTGCATCTTCGCAAAACTGATGCATGAGTTTTCTTCGTGCTTATTTTTGTTTGGTTTTGATTCGCAAGTTGTATCTTCTTTTATTTTGACAAATACTGATGTGACATGTTCCTTTATTAACTGCAGACTGCAGTTTTCCTTGCTACCGTGTATTATATTCTTACGAAGTAAACTTTAACTTTCGCAGGAATTGGTATTTCAATCGAACATCGTCAATCTGTTGCTAGTAAAGATATCTTTGATCTCCTTTTCTTTTCTTTTCTTTTCTGAATGAGCATCCCGCATCTTCCTTAGTTCTTTGATATTCTTTCGCCTCTGCTTCACTTTCTCTCTTTGATTTTCCCTTCTCTACGCGGTGTCTTAACTGATATTTCTTTGCTTGCGAACATATTCTTACGAATTTGCTGGAGTGATTTGAGTTCTTCGTGTTATTGAGTTGAGTCCATCTCGCGCTTTTATGATATTTCTTGCTCCTATGAAACATCTTCTCATACCAATTTTCACAGCGGGCGAATTCTTTTCATTTGTCGTGGTTATTCCTATCCATAATTTGTATTAGGAAGATTTGCAATCATGCATTACTTTTAGACAGTGGTTGTACTACTTATATGTCCGGTGTGAAGAGCTTGTTTATTGACATAGATACATCCATAAACTCTCTAGTTGTAGTTGCAGATTATCTCACAACTACACCCTCAATAAAATCCATGAATTTAATATGATGATCTCAATTATTTGATGTGAAGATGAAGATTAAAGTACTAAAATTATAAAAAGAGACACAAAGATTTTTACGTGGTTCGATCAATGTGATCTACATCCACGGTGCTTCACTAATGATTGTATGTGATTACATGATTTTACAATTGAGACTCCATTAATGAATATTTGGAGCTCTAGAATTTTGGGGAAGAAGATGATAAAAAAAAAATTCCTCTCTAAAATTTTCTCTCTCCTCCTAAAATTATCCTCCTTAATCAAAAGATCTCCCCCACTTCTCATGCCTAAATGGATATTTATATGATTTTACAATAGATGACAGTTGTGTTGTCCCGCCATTTCGGATTTGAAGATTTTCTTGCGAACCTTCGTGGCTTCCTTTGCTCGCAAAATGTCCTTTTTGCTCGCAAAATATTTTTTGCTCGCAAAATGTATTTTCTCTCCACAATTTCGTAAGTTATTATTTGCTGTGATATTCCGCTCCTACACTAGTGAAGATGGGGGATGGAAACATGGTTCAAGCTAGCGGAAGAGGTACAATTTGCGTGCAAACTATCAAAGGATCAAAATACATTAGAGATGTGTTATATGTTCCGGATATGGCACAAAATTTGCTTAGTGTTGGGAAACTTGTGGAGCTTGGGTATGCTGTCCACTTTGAAGATGGATATTGCGCCATTTATGACAATAAACACAAGAACAAGAGGCAAGTTATGAAGAGTATCGAGATAGAGAAGAATAGAAGCTTCCCAATTATATTTGAAAAGGAGAAGAATGTTGCAATGAGGATGGAAACCATGGATGAAACATGGTTGTGGAACAAAAGACTTGGGCACTTGAATTTCAATAGTCTCAAGGTGCTTTGCAACAAGAACATGGTGCAAGGACTTCCACATCACATCAACCACAAATAAGGAGTATGTGAGGGTTGCACACTTGGAAAACAACATCGCCAATCATTTCCAAAAGGAGTAGCATGGCGTGCAAAAGAAATTCTTGTCTTGGTATAGACCGATGTGTGTGGACCAATGAAGACACCAACTCATGGAGGTAATAGATACTTTATTTTATTCATTTATGCCTTTACTCGAATGACTTGGGTGTACTTCATGAGGCAAAAATCTGATGTGTTTGGTATTTTTAAGAAGTTTAAATGTCTTGTTGAACAACAAAGTGGCCATTACATCAAGGTTTTGCGAACTGATAGAGGAAAATAATACAACAATAAAAACTTTGATAAGTTTTGTGAAGATGAAGGCTTGGAAAAGGCAATTAACCATGGGCAATACTCCTCAACAAAATGGTGTTTCGGAGAGGAAGAATCAAAGCGTGATGGAGATGGCGAAGTCCATGCTTCATGAGAAGGGTATGCCAAAAGTGTTTTGGGCCAAAGACATCAACACCGATGTCTACTTGATGAATAGGTGTCCAATAAAAAACGTATGGGACAATACTCCGTTTGAAGCATGGAGTGGAAGAAAACCATCGGTAAGGCATCTCAAAGTATTTGGTAGTGTGTGTTATTCTAAAATTCCAAAGGTGAAGAGAACAAAGCTTGATGAATCAAGTGAGAAGTGTATATTTCTTGGTTATAGCCTCCAATCAAAATGTTATAGGTTGTATAGCTTGAAGGGCAACACAATGATCACAAGACGTGATATGTTATTTGATGAAGGAACTTCATGGAATTGGGAAGAAGGCAAAATTGAGAAGAGAACCATAATTGTTAATGAAGAAGAAGAAAATTAAGCAACAAATGAAGATGGAGAAGGTGAAGAAAATGAGGAAGAACTACCTCAAACACCCCCAAATACAAGGCAAGGAGCATCACCAAGTATGTCTCCAAGAACAAGTGCATCAACATCACCACTGTCGCCACTAAAGAAGATACAAAGGTTGAGTGAAGTGTATGAAAGATGTAACTATTGTATGGTTGAACCGGAGAATTTTGAAGAAGCATCAAAAGAGCCGGTTTGGATAAAAGCTATGGAAGAATAAGTTTTTGTCATTGACGAGAACAATACATGGGAGAAGGTAGCAAGGCCAAGTGACAAAGAAGTTATTGGTGTGAAGTGGATCTACAAGGTGAAGTACAATGCAGATGGAATGATTCAAAGATACAAATCAAGGTTGGTGGCAAAGGGCTACTCACAACAACCCGGTATCGACTACAATGAAACGTTTGCACCGGTTTCTCGTCTTGACACCATTAGAGTCGTGATTGCTATATATGGCTTCCTAAAAAGGTTGGTTACTTTATCAACTTGATGTGAAATCAGCATTTTTAAATGGAAAACTCGAAGAAGAGGTCTATGTAGAACAACCACAAGGTTTTGTGATAGAAGGAGAAGAAGACAAGGTGTACAAGTTGAAGAAATCTTTGCATGGCCTAAAGCAAGCACCAAGAGCTTGGTATAGTGAGATAGATGGGTACTTATGTAGTTGCAGGAAATCCTACAATTACACCCTCAGTAGAATTCATAAAACTTTAAGAAGTTCTTGATGAAAAATGACAATTTACTGATTAATATTCTCAACTGATTACAAAGAAATATGTTAATGGAACTTAGAACAGTTAAAACTTTATCTGTTCTCTCTCTTAAGACTTTTTCTAACACTCATCCAAAGAATCCCCAATCTAGCATTTGAACTACTATTTATAGTGAAATCTATATAGCCTACGAAGCATCGCAACCTCTGATCGTAAATTTATTCTATATTCGCAAACCCTTCACACTTCTCCCGTGTTTCTTCTATTATCGTATTATCTTGCGACACTTTTCTCTTGTATTCGTTACTACATTCATAACCCGATATCTTGCGATATTCTGTCCCTACATCTTGCCTCTTCTCATGTCAGTTCTGCGAAGAAGGAATGTCATGAGAATCATTATTCTCGCAACTTTAATATAGTTATCATCACCTGTTATATTCGCAACACGTGTTTTCTCTTTCATTAAATCTTCGACACGTTTTTTCGTAACTGTCCTTCTCAACCACTCACGTCTAATCGCATTGATGAATTTCTATCTTCATCAAACTCTTTTTTTTTTATGAATTTCTATTTTTACCAAACTCTTTTCTTTATAAATACTATCTTTAATTCCTCCTTTTATTCTTTTATCTTTTTTATCTTCCTCATTATGTCTTCTTCTACATTTACCGTTGCGGGTGTGGGTATGTCACGAACTGCTTGTACTTTTTCTGGATCGACCTGTATTCCCTCCTTTGATACTATGTACCCCAGAAATTTCCCTGACGCAACTCCAATTATACATTTTTCAGGATTCAATTTGATGTTGAATTTTCTCATTTGTTTGAATATTTCCTTCAAATCTCGCACATGATCTTTGGCTTCTTTACTTTTTATCAACATATCATCTACATACACTTCCAAGGTTTTATGTATACACTTTGCGAACACATTTTCAACCATTCGTTGATATGTAGCACCCGCATTTCGCAAACCAAATGGCATCTTCACATAACAATATAAACCTCTTGGAGCAAAAAAGGCGGTATGTTCTTGGTCTTCTTCTGTGAGTGATATTTGATTATACCCTTTGTATCCATCGAGTGAAGTGACTCTATCATGTCCTGCGGATGATTCCACCATTTGTGGTATGTCTGGCAATGGAAAACTGTCTTTGGGGTTGTCTTTATTTAAATCAGTGAAATCTATACAAATCCTTATCCCTTTATTCTTCTTTGGAACAATGACCATATTCGCAATCCATTCTGGGTATTTTTCTTCTCTTATGATTCCTGCATTCAGCATCTTTTGTAATTCTTCTTCTATTTGTGCATGATAATTTTGTGAAATCTTTCTTATTCTTTGCTTGAATGGTCTTATGCTTTTATCTATGTTCAACTTATGACACGCCACTGATGGATCAATTCCTAGTATCTCATCTACACTTCCTGCGAATATATCTTTATATTCTCGTAAAAGATCAATAGTTCTTTTCTCTTCTTCTCCGTCCATCTTAGTTCCAATTCGCAAGATTAAAGGCTCCTTTTCACTTCCAATATTTATTTCTTTAGTTGGTTCTGCTGCGACGTAACTAGGACTTTGCTCTCCCATAGGTGTTGGCTCTTTGATTACTTTCATTGGTTCTCCTTCTTTTTCTGGGATCTCACTTGGTATTCCTTTTACTTCTTTTGCTCTTATTGTATACACCCTGAACTCCTCTTCCTTTTTTGCTTCTTTCGCAAGTTTTCTGCGAAATTGTTTCTTTCTTGCTCTCCCTCCACACTGTTTTACTTCAACCTGATAACAAAACTTTGCACTATTAAGATCTCCTTTTATTTCTTGTATTCCGCTTGGTGTAGGAAACTTAATTGATTGATGTAATGTCGAAGCAACATCTTTAATCGTATGAATCCATGATCTCCCCATTAGTATATTATATGGAGATTCCATATCTACTACACATAAAATTACGTGTGTTTCGATTTCACCCAGCGGTACTCGCAACGTTATTTCCCCTTTAGATTTGGTTGTAGATTTTCCCAGTCCATGGATAAGACATTCTGACTTTGTAATTTCTTCATCTTTGATTCCCATCCCCTTAAGCGCATGATAGAATATAATATAAACAGAACTCCCTGTATCAACCAAAACTCGGTTTATTCTCCATTTTTCCCTAGATTTTGTAGCTTTCTTTTCTTCTCTCATGATCGGAATTGTGACTACTAATGGTGAAGTGTGGTTCAAATCTTCATTTGGAAAATGTGATTTTCTGTTTTTCCCATTCTTTCAAAGTTGTTATTTTCTTTACTTCCATGATCTTTCTTCCTTTACGATCTCGTTTATGTATCATTCCCTTCATGTTGTAATGAAATTCTTCAATCATCGTCTTTGTGATCATATTACACTCTTTTCTTTTACCATCTTCATCTACTAACTTCATTTGATCTTCTAATTTCTAAAATTCCTCCAAATTTCTGTTATAACAATCTTCAGCCTCCCTGTTTCTAGCGCCAATTATGTAGTTGCCGATTATCTCACAACTACACCCACAGTAGAATTTGTAATTTCTTAAGATGTTCGTGATGAAGAATGACAATTTTGGTTAATATTCTTAATCGATTTCAATGAAGTATGTTAATGGAACTAGAACAGTTACAACTTTCTCTGTTCTCTTTCCTAAAATATTTTCTCACACTTACTAAAAGAACCTCTTCAATTTAACATTTGAACTACTATTTATAGTGAAATCTGTACAACTGTATGTGTCTTGCGAAACATCGCAACTTATATTCGTAGGCCAACTCTATACTCGCACTTTCTTCACACTCTTCCCGTGTTTCTTCTATCCTCGTATTACCTTGCGACACTTTCCTCTTATATTTGTTACGATATTCGTAAACTCATATCTTGCGATATTCGGTACCTACAATCACCACTTCAACTGAGACTCAACTATGAGATAATCTATCGTCTTATTCTTGAAATCGAGAATCCGGTTTCTTCAACAGTACCATCACCTTAATTGTTCACACATACCTGCATCTGAATCTCCACCTTTCCCAACAATTCTTCAGTTCTTCTTCTCCTTCTTCAATTCAAAATAGCAGCAACACCATCTCGAAATTACAGGCAAACCCATCAAGCACAATTGCAATCTATCATCACCATGAGCAAAAACAATTCATTCGAACCATGAAATCAAACTTTACAGACCCATGAGTAATAGCCTCAGATCCATTTCAAACTCGTATTTGCGTTCAATCAAATTCGAAACCAATAGAAACCCGTATCTGATTTCATCAAACCCTAACCAAATTTGGAAACCTCAACTCCCAAATGCTTCCATAAACAGAACAAATCATCAAACCCCGTCTTTAGTTAGATAAAACTCTTCTTCTTGAATCAATTTAAACCCTACCAACTCCATTAGTAGGAAGCAATCATTATCACCAGATTGCTCAATTTCTCTACCATCGTCTTCTCTTCTTCTCTTTTCTGTGGTGCAGCAGCCGCCATGGCTTCTCAGGTAAATTAGGTAAGAGAAGATAATAAGAGAAAATGATTAGTTCTCTGAATTCAAGGGCTAGGTAATAAACAAGATTTCTATAGGCACCCAACAGATTAAAATGGGCCACCAAACTCATATTGGCTTGTCGGTTTTGGAGAATCGACGGCTTAATTCTTAGACTCAACTGTCAGTTTCCCCTAACTGACAGTTCGTTCTTTACCTCCTCCTTGCGCCACCTAGCCCGCTCCAAGTAAACGCCTTATTTCTCCTTCTACCAACAACAACCGTCTTTTACTCCTCATATTCACTTCTTATCTTCAATGAGAGTAATCACTAAAGTTGTCGTGCTTTTCAGACAAAAAATTTGCATCACTCAAGCCAACATACTTTTCAGACAGAGATGAAGAAATAAAAGCAAATAATGAGAAATAGTCCGCCTCCAACACTTTTTCCCCTTTTTCCATGTTTCCTCTCCTTTTGTTCCAATTGACTTCAAAGTACCTAAATACTTAAAAACAAAACATAAGATACATCATTTACAAGAAAACTAGCAGAGAAAGCATAAACAATAGATAAATAATAAGGTGTTTTGGACACCTATCAACTCATGGCTATGTGTGATGTATTTACAAGTAATTACCAGAGAGTGGGTTCTGAAGATACCAGGTTTGTTCTCCTTACAGAAGTAAGCTCAGAATACCCAAGTGCATTGGTCATTTTTGAAGGTAAAACATCAACTAATTTTTAAGGGAAACTACAACTAAGCTTGATGCTTGTTGTGCAGAAGAATGGCTTCAATTTTTCAGGGACCTGGGTGTTAAAGCTTACAAAGTTCACTTTTCTTATTATATTGGAGATGGGGCTACAAGTCTGCAACAGCTGTGCTCTTCATTAGTCTATCTTATTTCATATCCTTGAGGACAAGGATAATTTGAAGGAGTAGGATTTGTCATACCCCGGCTATGGGCTGTCCCACTTGTTAAGGGTAGACCGGATGCCTTTTAGTAAAAATAGTAATACTAGGCTTGTGAGTGGCATGCGCCGGTACTTGAGGTTGTTTTCCCTTATAAGCTTTAATCTTTTGTAATTGCTTATTCATGAAAAAGAATAATCAAAATTTGTTTTTCTCTCCTTAACTTCTGTTCTCCCCAGTCTAATCTCTATCCTTAGAGATTCAGAGTTGTTTCTGTGCTAATTTGTAGTGTAGATCACTACATACAATACAACTAGGCGAGAAGCTACTGGAATGTTACCTCTCTGTTTAACATATTGAGTTGATGTTTTGCTACCAACAAAAGTCATTATTCCCACAACAAAGAGAGAGGCTTGGGAGAAAAACCTTAGTGCGGGTATGATTTTAACCAAGCTTGATAAATTGGAAGAAAGGAGAGAAAGGGCTCTGCAACATATGGAAAATTATCAGCAAAGATTAGCCCGAGAGTATAATAAATGTGACAAAACACGTGAATTTTAACCAGGAGATTTGGTGCTGCGAGAAACACCAATATATCAGCGAGAACATGGTGGAAAGTTAACGAAAAAATGGGATGGGCCATACATTAATAAATAGATAGTTGGAACAGGGGAATATAGATTGATAGATCATGAAGGTAAAGATGTGGGTCAGTGACTTGATATACCACGGAACAGATTATACTTGAAGAGATACTATCCATAAGAGGTTCTGGAAAAGAGTAGATTGTCAAATGATATCTGATTGAAACAAAGTGGTGTATGAGAAAATTTTATGAAAGAGTAATTGCGAAATTATACATATACAAAGAGAAATGAAAGTACGCGAAACTTTCGCAGAAATAATGATAATACCAAGAGATAATCAAATATAAATGATATACCAGAAAGGGGCGAACCTACTATAGCATAACCCAAGTTCGGGGGATTAAAATTTCGTAAGAGGCAAATGTAATACCTAAAGTACGTCATAGAAGGTGGTATCTGTTGTATGACTCAGCGAAAAGGTTACACCGCCCCTGGAACCTGAGTCATGGAGATTTGGGGTCAATAAATCCCATCCAGGAGAGATACCCTGGATTTTAAACCTAAGCTTATGACTTAGGTTGGACGACTGAGGGTCTCTTCTAAGGAGTGCAAAATATAATCAAGGTTCCGAGGTACACGGTTGACCCAAGAGTGCCTGGGTCGTATGAAACGCACTTGTCCATTCTTGGCAAGTCTTGACTATGATGCACTCGTCCCGAAGAAAATCCCACTTAGGGTGCAGTCTCGTAACCATAAGCCATATAGGCAAAAGGGATAAGAGGCTGCGAAAACAACTGGTTGTTTTCAAGACTGGATAGGATGAGCTAGTCTTGTATGGCAGAATTACGTCTCCTTGAAGGGTCAACCAGGGGGAAGATAAGGGAAGCACCCTCCATTAGGGAGTTGATAAGTGTCTTAAGACGCAAATGTTAAGAGGCTTTATTTTTACAAGAATATTTAGGTTTGTCATATTTGTGCGACAATCCTGAAGATGCAATAATACAAAAGAGAAAGATAAGATGAGATCAATGGGTCAGTACAAGAAAGTGTAAGGATGTCCTGTGATTTCGTCGCAAGATGCCAATGTCATAGGGTTTTAGTTTCGCAAGTACTTTAGACCTATCATATTGTTGCAACAAAATTTTAATAAAAAAGAGAGAGTTAATGCAAGATCAATGGGTTCTTACATGAAAATGTAAGAACGTCCTGCGATTTTGTCGCAATGGCAAGAGGTGGAAAAATAAGACCTTTAATTAGGAAGGCAAAATAAGACCACGTGACAAAACAAAAAATTTATAAAAATTAACTATTCTTTATGCAGGAAAAATTGGTTCATCGCAAGAAAGATAATGAGAGGCAAGTATGGGAATTAATAAACCAAATGTCATTATCTTTCTCGCAAGCATACAAAATACTAAAAGAGCAAATGAATCTCAAAGTTGACTGAAATACATCATTCGCAAGAAAATAAGAAGAATAAGTAATTCAAGAAATTAAAACTAAAGATCAGACTTCAGTGTTAGCTTCGCCAGAAGGAGATAGTGGACGTTCTTCGCCAGCTTTATCATCTTTACCAGTATTCTCCTTATTCTGGTCTACTCTGGCTTCCTCTTCATTTGGGTTATCACCAATAGTTGATTCCTTTATTCTAGATTTTTTTTCATCTGGGACATCACCAACATTGCAAAATATTCTTGAGAAAAATCTTCTTCACCACTTTCGTAGTCAAAATTGTTGTCAGCAAGATGAGGAATCTCATCATCATCTACTTCTAAAGGTTCGACTAATACATGAGAAAGAGACTTGGACATCAAGATGTCATTCACCAGAACTTTAGCTTTGAGATGGACTTGGCGAAGAAATGTATTCTGATGGTTTCTATCTTGAATATCCTTGAAGTAGGCAAGATAATAAAAACTTCTTTCTGCTCGGCCGCGAAAAAAAGCAAAGGAAGAAGCAAGTAATGCATTCTCTTTGTGAATTTTGGCATATTTAGACTCCAAGACAGAAATAGAGGAATGAAGATTTTTCTCAGACTCTGCGAAAAAATAGAATACAAAAAGTTTATTAAGATGAAAAATTCGCAAATAAATATTACACAGAGACTTGACAAAGATAAGATAATTAAGACAGTCAAATTTTTATGACTACCTTCCTTTTGTGAAATAAGATATTGAGTCAAGGCCAAGCAACTATTCTCCAAATGGTCTATCACATCATCAAATTTATCTCCAACTAAACCTTGTAGGTGAGAGTGAAAGTTTTTCTCCTTGGAAATAAGATAAGAGTTTTCCTTCACAAGCGAAGAAAAAGATTCTTCTAGTTTGGAGTATTGATCTCTAAGTTGACTTGCCTTTACACTTAAGGCTATTCTACCCTGGATGAGTGTATTTTTATCAGCAATAGATGACTCTGTTACTTCCTTAAGTTCGCTCTTCAAGGAGCAAAGAGATTTCTCTTGGTCATCACATACTTTTTGAAGCATGCTCAGTTGTTGCGAAGAGATCTCCACCTTTGTTTGAAAGAATTCGCTTATCTTGAGATAAAATTTTATTCTCATCTGATAAAGTTTCCATCTTCAGGTTAGCCTTAGCCAAAGAATAAGAGAGGCAACATACTTCATTGCTTAATAAACTTTTCTTATAAACTAATTAGGCATTCTATTTGGTAAGATTATCTATTTGATCAACAAAATATGTATGAAGGTTATCTAGTTGGTTATATTGATCCATCCAAATATCTCTATCCACACGAGCCTCTTCTGCGATGGATTCAAATTGATATCTCTCCATTATTCGTTTGTAGTTTAAGGCTTAAAGGGCGAACAAAGAATTTTAAGAAATTGAATACAAAAAGGACAAAAATACTAAAAAGGATAAATGAAGGGCGAAGATAAGAAAACTTATACCTTTTAATTCGTTATTTTTCTTGCGAAGATTATCACGATCCAGCGAGACATTCTGAAGTTTTTAGTTTTCTAGGCGAAGGGTATTACATTCTAAGGTCATGACTTGGAGGTTCTTATTCAAGACTTCGACTTCTTTCTCCATATCTATTTGCGAAACATTTCTATCAGAAACAAAATATTTACTCAAAATCTCGCAGATGCCAGATTTGATAGGATCAATAGGAGACTTCTTAACATCATACAGAACATCATATAACACTTTAAAAGCAATATTTATTCCTTCCACAGTTTCTTTACAAAAAGGAAGAGATTCAGATGAACAAGTGATGATGATAGAAGATGAAGAAATTGAATCATTCTTCGTGATAGATGTATCATTTGAAGGTGAGGTTTGAGGAGGATTAGTAATTAAGATTAAGGAGGAGTCGACTTGAGAAACATTGACAACGGGAGAAAAGGTGGTTTCATTCACAGAAGGGTTAACAAGAAGAGTTTCATCGACTAGAAGATCAGTTGAAGGGATGAAATCTGAGGCAACGTTTTCGCGAATAGGAAGTACGAATTCAGTTTGCGAAGATATCGCATGAGATTTTGAAGGGATAAGTGAAGAAAATTAAATATAAGTTTCAATGGTCTTGAGATGGAGAGATTTCTTGGGAGGCTTGTTGGCATCTCCATCACCCTGTGAATCACAATCCAGATAAGAAATAGAGGCAACAATATTGTTACTAAAAGAATAAGTATTTCTTACTACCTTGCGATTCGCAGACTTTATTTTGTTCACAGCGACTTTGGGCTATGAATTTTTGGGAGCATTAGGGTTTTGGACTGAAAATCTGGTATTAGAGGTGATTCCGCTGAAACAGAAACAATATGAGAATTACATAGAATTGAATAAAGTCATATAGGATAACTTTAATAAATAAGATCGGTTTCAGCAAAATCAGAAGAATATCTACCTTGATGACTCCATGAAAGTAGTAGTAGATGAACATTCAAGAGAAGAAAATTGCAGACGATGAGGCCTTACAGAGAGTGTAGAGATGGGGAAAACGGAGAAATAAAAGAAGAAAATTATCCCTCTGCTAGATTTCTCATTAAATAGACAAAAGAGTGATGACTGGATGACAGTGAACATGCCGGTGAGTAGAGGAGTATTTGACACGTGTAGGCGGTCATACTTAATTCCCGGAACCTTGTTGGGAGAAGATCATAGGAAAATGAACACCTGCGGAATTCTGAAATACAAATTCTCATGACATTCTCCCCTTCGCAGAGAAGACATGAGAAGAGGCAAGATGTAGGATTAGAATATCACAACAATAACATTCGTGTGAAATTGTCAATAGAAACACTCCTGCGAATGTCGCAGGATGATTACAAAAATGCCGTGACAGACGACAACTTAAACATGAGAAAGATATGAAGATCTAGCGATATTTAGGAGTGATTGCGAGATTTAACATTTGTATAGTTACGAATATCGCAAGGCTAGATCCGAAAATAAAGGACAGCTTAGCTGTCATCCACTAAGTAATTCCCTATATAAAGATCCGAATAGGCGTAAGGAGGAAGTTCAATTTTAGAGTGTTTAGAAAGTTTTGAGGAGAGAGAAACTCCAAAATAGTGTTGTATTCCCCTTTGTACGATTTCTAGATTCAATTAATAAAAAAGTGTCGTTATTGATCTTAAAGATTTGTTGATTATCATGGATTCTTGTGAGGGATGTGTTATGGGATTTCCTGCAACTACAATATCTTCTCTTTAATAATAGCTATCTCATGAATAATTTCTTTCTCCATTATCACAAATCTTCTTTATTTGCTAGAATAAAATCCTAGGGATATTATTATTTATTTATTTTTTAAAATAAAACCCCAGATTTTCTTTCTCCTTTACAATAAAAACCAACTCATAAATATATTATCTCTTTTAACTTCAAGATATGGAAACTTCCTGTATAGTAGGCAAGAAGATATCTTTGCCTTAAAATTTTAAAATCTCCCATAAATTCCGTGAATCTATTTCAAAATGAAGAAGGAGAGGGTGCCTATATCCATTTGATGGGTGCCTTTAACAAGATCAGTGCTCTTATCTGAAATGAGGGTGCCTTTAACACTTTTAAGCCAATTCTTCCTGTAGATGGGGAAAAATGATTTGCTAGTTTTTACGAAATTGAAGAGTTGACCGTGTGGAGACTCCTTGAACCGAGCAAAATATTGAACCTCACACAGATGCACTGCAAGAAGGGAGTGCTTTAAGTTCGAGATATCAATCTGTAAGACTCCGGCCTAAACCAAGAATAATGGTTATTCCAGAGTCAATTCGGTCACAAGAGACGATGGGTTGATCTGTATGAGGGAATCTGAGAAATGCGTGAGATCAATGGTGATCTGAGATTATAGGTGTGTTGTGAATTCAGCGTGAAAATGCTATGAATGATTGAATTTTTCTCAATTGAGAGTGATTTCTCTGAGTTCGTGTAGACGAAAGATTGTATGTATGAACTTTGTTGAGAAATTACTTGACGAATGTTCGAGTGTTCGAATCTTGTCCTTTCAATCAGGATTTAGAGACATTTTATAATGCCGGAGTTGAAAACACCATGATCCCATGAAGTGTGAAAGTTGCTGGAATCAAAGAGTGGGTAAGTGGGAAATCGTGTTAAACCAATTACTCATCGCGCGGAGACTTGGTTAGTTTTCCACCCACTACTTTGCTGACTCTTCCAACTGATTGCATGACTTGATCACATTCTCATCGTGGGTGAACACACGTGTTGTAGACCGCCAGACCAAAACCCTAGTTAATATCCCCCCATATGACACCATTAAAATCTCGTGATTGCGGAGTCAGTTGATGACTTTATGGGACGATGAGTCCATGTATTGCTGAGTTGAACATGATTAGCAAATGTTCTGAAACTCATAAATTTAACATGTATGTTGAGACGAGGTATCATTATAACCTAAGATGAGCAAACTGTGTTGTTGAACTGTTGAACATTGATAGTTAAACCAATATTCTTTGATCTGAGCAAATATTGCTAGTCTGAGCAAATATTGCTAATTTGAATAAACATTGCCGGTTTGAGAGAATATTGCTAGTTTGAGCAAATATTGCTTTTGATGAATCGTTGGTAGCAAGACCAAATAAAATATTAATTTAAGTTACTAACTGCTGGGTCGAGCAAAATAAATAAAGTGTTGATTATGGAATCAACATAAAATTATCAGAGTGTTTGAATATGCTCAGAATCACGTTTCTACAGAGCTCTAGATTCAAAACCCTAATTTTACTGAAATCAATACAGAGTGACACAGGGACCAGCTACATGGGATGACGGGTTCACCATATATCGCCCAAATGCTTGAATGAGCAAAAACACCAAAGTCTCCCGAGACCAGTTGGTGAAAGGATGATTAAATGCTGGTTTAATCACTGAAATAATGCTCGTGTGAGAGACAAATAATAAAACCTAGTATTATGGAAATATGAAGGACCAACCAAGAGGTCATAAGACTGGATCTTGGTGGGTGTGGGACCAGTGGATGGTCGTTTGAGCAAACTTCCAGTTGTTTGGAAATAGTTTGAACCTAATATGAGCAACTGAGCAAATAAGGTTAAAATAATTAAAACATGCGGGACCAGCTGTTTGCAAGCCTCAGGGTCACCCTTGGTCGGTCAAAGGGATGTTCCTGTGACACCATGGTGTCCGCACTTCAGTCCTGAGAATTTTGATATTTTCTGGTGCACGTTTGAACAACATTTTAAGAAAATATGCAAAATCCATGGTTTTGCTGAAACTGAGAAAAATACATGAGATGATGAAAATAATAAATAAAATAGTGAATTATAAGGCTTAGGACCGGACACGTCTAGGGCATGGCCGGTCGATTGACAAATACAGTTCCACATGCTTTCCCAATTTTATGTATTTTCTCTGATTTGAGGGAAATTCCATGAAACAATGGAGATTGATGAAATTAGGGAACTTCCGTGAGATGAGAGAAATAAATTAATAATAAAATAGGGAATGAGAGTGTGGGACCGGAAATGGCCAAGGCATGTCCGACCGGCCAATGGGTGCGGGTACCAAGCCACTCTTCCTAATTCTACCACATTTTGATGATTTTAGAGAATTTTCATAAAATCAAAGGGATTTGTTGAAAACCAATATATTTTGTTGAAATCAGGGAGTTTTCATGAAATCAGGAAACAAAACACCAAATAATAACAAAATAATAGGCATATGGGACCGTCTAGGGGATGGTTGTCCGGCTAGAGCCCGGTCCCACAAGTTTTCCCCTAATTTTTTAATATTTTCTATGATTTTAGAGCAAATACATGAAATTAGGTAATTTTAGGGAAAATTCATAAAATCAAGGAATTTTCATAATTTGAGAAGAATTAAATAATAAAATAATGGGACATGAGGTGTGGGATCGGCCACGGCCAAGGCATGACCGGTCGGCCGGCGATTCCATGACACCTTTCCCTAATTTTATCATTTTTTGATAAAATCATGTGATTTAGATAAAAATACATGAAATTAGGTAATTTTCATGATTTTAGGGAAAATTCATAATTTCAAGGAATTTTTAGAATTTGAGAGAAATAATAAAATAATGGATTCGTGAGGTGTGGGATCGGCCAGGGCATGACCGACTGGCCGGCGGTCCCATGACACCTTTCCCTAATTTTATTATTTTTTATAAAATCATGTGATTTAGATAATTTCTTTGAAATAAAGAAAATTTGCTCGAACGAGAGGATTTTCATGAGATCAGGAAAATAGTAAAAGTATGATAAAATATAAAATTGGGCACGGGACTGGTCATGGCATGACTGGCCGGCTGGTGAGTCTAGTCCCCCGGCGCTTTTGCTAATATTTTTTTTTTATTATTTTTCCTTCCTATTTTGCATAGGTTCCTCGTTCGTTCGTATTTTTTGAAATGCTCGTTCGTGCATTCAAAATGCTGGTCTATGCATTATCTTCTAATTACACTTGCACCATTTTTGTGTCAAGGCTTATTCGATGCTCAAATGCCTGTTTCGTTGGATATCTATCACTAACCCGTGGCATTCTACTGTGAAGAACCACGAATTGAAGTTATGAAATATAACGAAGAATCGTAGAATATTGTTGGATATTCGGACGATGGTTCGTGGAATATTGCTGGATATTAAGATGATTTCAAACAATTAATTGATAGCTCTATACCAGAAGGGATTCCTGTTTAGGAGCATTAATCATCTAAGGGTTGAGCAATATGAACTTGCTGGAGTGTCATATTCCTCTTGCATAGTCGAGGAAAACCTGGTTGCATCCCGAAGACGTTGTCGCTCTATACTAGCAGGCATGCTATCTAGGAGCCACCCAATCTTTCGATTCTATACAGTATGAGATGTGTCGTGGTCTCATCTGGGAGACTACACATCTACATCTTCTCTGAGAGACTTTCTCCATCAGAGGTTTATGGCATGAGCTTTTATGCTTGGAGACATGAGTCTCGATACTCATCCGATTGCCGGATCCGGAGTAATTACTGAAATTTTTGAGTATTCATGAGATGTGTCGTGGTCTCAGCTGAGAGACTACACATCTACACGCATTCTGAGAGACATCCTTCTCAGTCAGAGATTTATGGCATGAGCTTTCATGCATTAATGAGAGACATGAGCCTCAATACTCATCCTATTGCCGAATCTGGAGTATAGTTTTACAATTTTACCATTTGTCGAAAATCCAACATCTACATTAAGTCCCCTGCTTAGTGAGGAACAATCATGTTCCTCAGTCAGCATTGAATGGTGATTTTCCAGGTATAAACAGAAATAAGTAATTGAACTTAGTCATAAGATAAGATATTACCGGATTTCGACTGAATGAGCAAACCATGGTTTGATCGGAAACCCCAGTGGAATAATAGAGCATCATCCAGTGAACATAACTTAGTGTAGAACCGCTGATTCGATGGTGCAACCTTGGTTGGTTTAGGATTCACGGGTCGGTCCCAAAAAGGAAATCCTTAAGGGATTAGGTTTTGGAAATAAAATTGGGTATAAAAGGAATTAATTCCTCTTTTTTTATTATTTTTTTCTCACGCATACACCACCTCCTTCATCTTCTTCCTCCCGTCACGTCAGCAACAACAGAAGAGAGCAGGAGAAGTTCGCCGGAATTCCACCCGTCGGCGTTGTCCGTTCAACGTCCGGCCAAATTCCGGCCGGCAACGTCCAGGTAATTATTTTTTTATAAAAAATACTTGTTGATTTCATAAGTTGCTCATTCTTTCATCGTGTTAAGATTTTATACATGTGTATATGTTAATGTGAGTTTTGTAGAAAAACCCTTATTTTATTTAACGTATGTTCGTTAAAACGTTAGTTTAGGAAACTAGCAACAATCCCTAACTTGAGAGAGATTTTTCTTTGAAAATAGACCTGTGTCCAGTGGTAAAATTTTGTTTATGAGCTTTCACGGGAAACAAAACTTTATGTTAAAGATTTGTGAGCTTTCACAAAATCGAAGTAAACCTCGTTTTAGAAAATAGTATTCATTCGAGGAAAAATAGATTCTTTTTATGCATGTAAACTTATGTTCAGTGATAAAACCTTATTTATGAGCTTTCATGAGAACTAATATTTTTTCACAAGAGGTGTGAGCTTTCACAAAACTAGCATAAACTTCGTTTTAAAGAAAATGCTAATACGAAGGGAAATAGATTTTTTTTTAATATATATGTAGCTGTGATATATTATGTGGGATATGATGACATATTTCATTCACATGGATTTGTTCTCATTAAAATAAATTTTTGAAAATTTACATGAACAAATTATACTAGCTATTGCTTTGTAAAATCAAGATGCGGGTTTTGAGTAACCTTTGAAACTAGATAATTTATTTATGATGAAATAATGTCTTGTTGTAAATTGCATAGATCAGTTATGTGAATGTTCACATTATGAAAACTAGTAAGACCACATGTGCGATGCACATGCTTGATTTTGATTGCTTTAGCAACACCAAATTTGATGGTAATGAAAAAAAAATCTTAGTAATTTTTTTTTAATATTCGTATTTGTACTTATTACGTAGATAATTCAAAGAGCTTTCCGAATATACTAATTTTGCAAAAATACGGTATGTATTTTGAAAGATATCAAGTTTTAAAAATTTTAGATCTAATTTTAAAATAATGGCATTCATGTAAATATATAATTATTGGTTTAATATACATTTTTATCCTTGAATATATATGCATAGTAATGATTGATATTTAAGGTCATATTAGTAATATCAAGGTGACACCAAACTATTTTGTTTTTTTGTGACCAACCAAAAAAGGCTTCACCAAAAGGGGGCCTTTTCTTTATTATAGTAAGATTATGTCCATGATTTTATGAGAAAATCATCTTTTATGAACTAATGAAGTCTCGTTCATTACTGCGGGTTTCAAGGAACGAACTAATTTTACGTGCTAACTCTTGTGGCACAATCACTACTGTTAGTGAAATTGAAGTAAGAGTTTAGAATTACCATTTTTAGATACTGGAATTCCCGTTTGCATGAATCCATCATCTCGTCGAATTTGCATTCAGTTGACTGAAAATAAATATCGTGTGATTTTTACAGCTGCTTTGCAAAGATGTCTGATCTCCCATCCAATAGCGCTTCCAAAAATGAAATGTGTGTAGATGGCGACATCTCCATAGAGGAAGCACATATGGATGAGGCTTCCGTTCGTGAAGAAGACGAAACACCTGGAGTCAAGAACGTCCCAAACATAGATGACGCATTCTTTGAGGTTCAGGATACTAGAAATCGTCCCAAGTCCCCGGTATATCGCCTTCTAATTAATCCCAGGACGGCCACTCAAAAGAGATTGGTGACTCCTCATGTTGTTATTTGGTTTTGTCTTGAATGAGGACTATTCTAGTCTTAAATGATTGAGTTCAAGCTCTCTCGGCGTCCCTTAGAGAAGTTTTCTGGGTGGTCTAGAGTCTAGACACATGCTGGGATTTCCTCGTGTTAGAGCTATGCTGGATAGAGCAAAGATTACCAGGTCCGTTCAAACATCTGGAGATTTGTATATATTTCATGACGCACGAGGTATTGTAGCTCTTCTTGCTCACTGGTGCATCCCAACTCACACATTTATATGCAGTTGGGGAGAGTTCACTATTACCTTGGAAGATGTAGTTGCTTTATTGAATCTTCCAATTACAGGTAATTTTCCTGAAGAACTCTGGACGGCGGAGGAAAAACCAGTTTCCAAAACTTTAATATCTAATATGGAGAGAATCAACAAGGTATTTGTTAAAGGCTGTTACGCTCATTGGTTGACACATTGGTGGCTAAGAGACGTCCCTCTTAATGAACCCGATGGTATGTTGTCTATTGCTTCTTTCTTGTGCTTGTGGTTATCCAGGGACGTGTTTTAAGATGTTGGTACCTTGTTGAATCCATTTGTAATCCCTTTCGCTATAAAGCTATCTTAAGGTGAAAAACTTCCTCTAGGTAGATTATTCTTGGGCTCTTTGTATTCTAACATGGACTCTTTAGTCGTAGACTCCAGTGTTTCGAACGGCTTCATGAAGATTGAATGCTACGCCAATACGATGTTCCTTCGGGCTCTGATGTGGGAACATTTCGGAAACTATGCACCCATTCCACGTAGTATCTTACAAAGTCTGAACTTTGCTGATTCTCGACGTATTTTCCATGAGAAAGATAACACTAGGATTATGCACTGGTCTACAAAGCAAATCCAATACAAGACGCGCTTCATTGATGTTTTGGATGATGAGTTTGAGTTCAACTTCCGCCCTTGGGTGACGGTTCCTCCGCACGTTTCTTAATTGACGACTTTCAATAATGGAGAAAGTAAGTATTTGAGATCTAGTGCTGATTTGAGCGATGGCGAAAGATCTTTCATGCTGAGTTGCACTCCCGGTTATCTATTATCAGCAACGTATGAAGGTTTTTCGGTGGAGGAGTATAATATTGATAGAACCGCCCGTCAGATGGGTATGGACCAATGCATCCCGACTTTTCGAAGGAGAAAACCATTAGTGGAACAACTTAAAGCTTGTTTAGATCATACATATGCTGAAGGAGGCTCTTATTGGTTGCATTTTTATGGTCGAACTACGTATGTAACTCCAGGTTACATAGAATTCTGGGATCAGCAGCTTGAGCGTCTCAATGATTACGTGACAGCCTCCCAACCCTTAGTGAAATAACCTCCTTCTTCTGATATGAGTACCTCTCGTCCAAGATTAAGGAGTATCTCTGGTGGTGATAAACGAAAGACATCTCCAGGAAGTTCACTGGTATGTATTCTCTTGTGTATTCCTCATACAACTTGTATAATTGTCTTTAACTATCATATTAATTTCCTCTTGTAGGATGGTCGAGCTGTGAGACCTCAAATTGAAGTGAATTTCTCAGAAGCAGAAGCAATTATTCACGGTGGAGAAGGCAGGAGCAAGAATTGCAAGTTGTTGCCCAACACTATAAAGTCCTCAGTCGCCTTTTTGGTGAGTTATTGACATTTTTCTACTATGACTTCTTCTATCCGCTTTACCAGGATCACAAAATAAATATTTGTTATTTGGTTGTAAAAATTTTCTCCGTCTGTTATTGATGGTCTTCATTTCACTCCTGGATGAACGACTCAGGGATACAATATTGACGAGGAAGTCGATGTAAGCATTCTCTTTTCTTGTTAAACAAGTGTAACATGCCTCTGGATGATTTGATGATGACCATTGTTGATGTATTCAGGAGGAATTTGTCATGGAGGAGGAGGATGTTAATGCACCGCACTCCTCATTGAGGATAAGAATGTGGAAAGCTCCCGAAATCCCGAATCGAATGAAAATATGGAGAGTTCTAAAAATCCAGAGTCGAATAAAGATAACGAAGTTGCTAATGGAGATTCCAATATTGCTGAGTCTTCAAATGGTTTGGAGACTCCCTTAGTAAGTATCTTATCTTGTAGTTTCTTCATAAAAGTATTAAATTTCTAATTTGTGCATGAATGAATGAAAACCCATGTGAATATGCACATAATTTCGGTGAAATACATCGTCAGAAAATTTCAGGCTTCAGGTTTTTAATGAAAACCCTGTAAAACCTTCGTCCGGAATCGGATTTTCAATTTCTGCATATGTATTCTCATGCCCAGGAAATTTCCAAGCTTTAGCATAGAATCTTTCAAAGTTCTGAGCACGTTCAGAGCCTGAAAATGCGAAATAGTAAACTTCCAGGAGACTTTCAAAACTTTTCCAGATTACGGGTTGCTTAATGTTTTGGCCACATCTCCTTACTTTTTTATCCAATCATCATGAAATTTTGATATGTTGTAGAGGAATTACATACGGAGAGAATGGTGTACAACCCAACTCTATAATCCATACCAATTGCTCTTAGTTCGTCGTTGAACACAGGGCAGTGTAAATGTTTCTTCAGCTGAGTTTCTTCGAAAACGTGTTTCATGACTTTGATTCTACTTGCACATATATTAAATGCATAATAAGGAGCTTAGATGATGTTAGTTCACTTAATTTCTTAATTCTATGATTGTATTAGCCTTCCACTCTTGAATCATTCTAATCCCATGTAATCTTCGCATTAGGTACCGAACAACGAAGTTGGGAATCATGGATCTAATAATGATGGTTTGGGAAATCCAGGAGTTGTTGGTGATAAGACTTCCACATATGCGCCTCAAAATGATAAAGTGCTGGTCGTTGATGTCATGGAGGTGGTGGAAACTCCAATTGTGCCTTAGACGGTGGAACCCGAACCCGAAATAGCAGAAGTTGCTTCCTCTGAAGTCGTCTCTATAGTTGTCAATACTGTTCTAGTGAATGAGAACCAGATGATAGTGCACGAATATCCCACTGCAGGGATTTCCTTTGACCCTCAATTTGGTAAGTTACTCCAATATCACCAGCTTACTGGAGGATTTAGCGTTCACATCGAATATGCTGCTATGTACAACGAACCGTGGGAAATGTATGGACACATTGTTATTACTCGGGATCCAGGACGCAGTTATTTCTTGACGAAACAAGTAGAGGCCATCTTGCGTGTTATAGATGATATTCAGACTACAGCCAGAAATGATGTTTCTCAAGATGTACTCTTTGATTGGGAGTACAACTCGAAGAATGTTGAAGATCTTGGATTCAACCTGAGGTGGCTCTGATAGACACATTTTTGTGTATGATTTGTCTCAATTATGTATATTGTTAGTGCTCGATTTTATAGTTATTTGATTATTTTATGTTTTTGAAGGTGTTTTTGGATAAGCTTTTGCGGCGAACATTGGCTTGAAAAGTAGTATTTGAACCTTCGGAGTAAAATACAAAAGGCACCCCAGAAATAAGCTGGAAGTACCCTGAAGAATTGATATTGGCACCCAAGAAGTACTATTAAAAGCACGCCCAAAATGGATAAGGGGCACCTCATTTGCTAAGGGGTACCCCAACTGTTATTTTCACCCCATCAGTGGTTAGGGGGACTCGATTTTCACGTTTTAAAGAGAACAAATAGCGGGAAAACAAGATGGTTTGCTGCGTTATTTTCTAGTGAAGATTGGACGAGTTTTGTGGGTTTTTCTTCATGGATACGGATTGGATTGGGCCTGATTTAGTGAAACAGGGATGGTAATGATGATAGATTCGAAGAAAGAAGAGGTTCATGTGGATTATCGTCAAAGCAGGTGTAGTAGCAGGAATTCCCACACTACACCCCTATTAAGATTCTACAGAAATCTATGAGAAACCAGTTGAAGATTTGAAGAATTAAACGACACATTATTATTTAGATCTCAGAAATGTTTACAGAAAATATTCAAACTCAGAATTACAACTTTCTTTCTAGAGTTTCTCTCTCCTCAAAACTTTCTCAATCTCTCAAAAATACATCATCCTCTTCTGGACTTACTTGAACCCTTTATATAGGAAATTACACAGTGGGTGACAGCTAAGTTTTCCCCTTCTTTCGGATCTATTTTGTGATCTCATCGCGGTAATTACAATGTCAATTATCGCGAACTTTCGTAGCCCTCGTGAAATAACACATTCTTACCATGCTTCTTAAATCGTCAGCTATTATGATGCTTTCTCATGACACTCGCCAAATGTCGTTGAAAAACTTCACGACGCTCTCGTGAAAGATGTCGTTAATACTGTAAGAACATTCGACCTTCTCGTGAAAGCATTATTCCTCTCGCAATAATATGGTTATGGCGATATTCTGGTCCTACAACAGGGGAGGATTATTCTCGGTCTTTTCTGGATTTGTTTTGGACGAGAATCACTCGGGTTCGTACGTACATATGGCTTGATAATACCCTGTTTTATCTAAACAGTCTTGGTACTCGGGTTTCCATTGGAAAGAAAAGAAGCTTACATGTATTCTTTACGTAACAGATCATTGAGGAAGTTTCCAGAGTTTTGATTGATTTATATTAAACAGTTATGTGGAGATAAACAATGGAAGAGTTCTTTCTACGGGGTTGTTATGGTTTGAATATGGGAACTTACAGGCAAAGCATATTCTCTAAGATTTAGTTTATCTTTTATGAAGGTTTGGATGCGTAAATAAAAAAATGTGAAGTTAAGGGAGGAAAAAGGTTTCGGGAATATTTTATATCCATGTGAGTGTATAAATAGAGAGGGGAGTCACAGAAGAGAGGAGTCGAGAAGTTTGGGGTCGATTAGGAGGCTGCAGGGAAGAACAGAAGAAGTTATAGAGAAACCCTAGTTGTTGCTGCTGAAGAACGAGGAACACGAAGAACAGACGCCCTAAAGAAGTCGTTTATAAACAGTGATTGTGACAGTCCCTGAACAGTCTTATATGCTATAGTTCAGCGACACTTTATTCATATCGATCTCTGTAACAGTGGACTTGCAACACCATAAAAGTGTTGCAGTTTCCTAGTTTATTCAATTTCCCTCCTTTTTACCTTTGTAAACACCTTTTGAGTAATGGAAAAATATTTTGAGCGTGTTTCCATGATGAAGAGCTAAACCCCAACACTGGGACAATGGAGGAAGCCATGTTTCACAATTGATTGGTAACTATAATTGATTCTTATGACTTTTTGCACTTATTTTAATTGATTTATGATTTGTACTAATTAGTTGTGATTTCGTTTGATGGTGTATGCTTAGGCGTAAGATCTTTTGATATACCATGCTTGTGATTTACATCTAATGTTTTAGAAATCTACTTTTGGAAAGAAAAAAAGAGTCAACAAAAGAGCTAGAATTGTTATGAGTCATAATATACCAATTGAATGTGATTAATGGTGGAATACGAAGTCCCAGTCCTCTCGATATTTGTGACATCTTTTGTATATACTTTTGTTTTTAAGTATTAAAATCAACCTCAACGAGTCCGAGTGAACGACAACCCTTTTACTACAACCATAAACAAATTAAAATCACATCAATTTTTGGCGCCGCCGATGCGGACTTGTTTTTAGGTTAGGTTTTATATTTTTTTAGGTTTATTTTATTTTATTTTTTTGTTTCTTTTGTTAGATTTTACTCTGGGTATTTTTGTTTTTGGTGTGCAGGTTATGCTGGAAACTAAAGGTGGAAAGTTGGACTTGCCTAAAAGAGAAAAAAATCCCAAACTTTATTTATTTATTTATTGTTGTTAGCTTTTATTTTTGGAACTTTTATTTTTGTTTGTTTATTTGTATATATTTGTTAATATTTAAAAAAAAAAAAAACACAAACACGAAAGCATATGTGCACTTCATATTGCATCGTCTGGCACCGATTAGTAGGAAAACACGTGGTTTAGTACGGTGAACCCTTTGGGTGTTATCATCCGAAACACCACAAGCCTTAGCCTCATACCTTTGACCAGTCTTTGACTATAGGTATATTTAGCTAAAGGTAACCCAAGTTTACCCTATATAGTCAACCCCAGCATTTACATTTGCACGTGCACATAAAAATGTCAAACTGGTATTATAATAGCCAATATAATGATTATTCGAACGAGCAACTTGGACATTATCCTTATTATGACCATAGTGTGAATAGTAGTTGGGAACGCCCTTTTGAATGTGGGTCATACCATGGTGAGCCCAATTACTATCTACATGCATACCGGTCATACGATCAAGATTCTTACACTTCTCCACGACTAGAAGAGGCACGCAAGATACTTGAGAGAACACGTAAGTTACTTGAGTCAGAACATAGGTTAGCGGACACAAATAACTTAGTTATGGACGAAAGCAATGCAACGTGTGAACCTTATTTCCTAGATAAAATCAGGAAGTCATGTGAGTCGACTCAGAAAATTTTGTTAGAGTCCCAATAAAGAATTGCTCGAAATAATCTTAATTTCCAATATAGTGTTTCCAATAATACCCTTAAAAATGAGGATAGTTATTTGCATAATCAAGATGATGAGGATATAATTGGTAACACTACTTTAGATGAGGTTCAACCATTTTTATGTTATTATAATGATGATTATGATGAGGATAGTGTTGATGAAGAATCTAACATTAGTGATCAGGAATTTGTTACTTCAAATGAACTTTATGATGATAGTGTTATTTTTGGTTCAAATCCCGATAATTTTATTGATTATTCACCTATTCAAAAGGACGAGGATTTGACTAGAGATACCTCTTCTTTAGATGATGTAGAATTTCCTTTTGATTACGAAGCTGATGATGGTTTAGAGGAACAAGTATATTTTGAGTCTAGCGATTTAGCAACAATAGACTTAGAAAAAGGAAATGAACTCGTAGAGATGAGTGAGGATGAACCTAAATTAGAAGAATAAATTGACCATTTTCAGGAATATGATAACCTTGAAATTAGGAAAGTTGTGACTAGTATTTCTAGAGACGCTGAAAACTCTAAGTTTGGGGGTGATTATCATTCTCCATGTGCTTTAACTCTTAGAAATGTCCCTCACTTGGGACTTGACATATGTACCTCAACCATTTTAAAAGATGATCTTCATACACGTTTTCCTGAACCTAGTAATGTTCATAAGAAAGTTCAGTTGCTAGAAACCCAGCCTCTGGTTGATGTGGCCGGTTAGCCCAGTCTATGATACCCAGATTGATTTTGTTTTCCCACTAAATATTTTTCATCCAGTTGTGGGAATGTTTGAATTCCAAATGTGTCAGTTATTAAGTTCTGAGACTAAACCTAATTATTTTAGGAAAATCGAATTGACACATTTGCTTAATAATGACCACCACTCTCATTATGGTCAGTTTTGTAACTCAAATCTGATTGACTTAGAGGATCTTCAATTATTCAGGTTATTATTATGTGCTTCTAAATTTTTCTAGACCTTAGAACCTGATATATCGGATCTTACTTCTGAGAAGGTGTATCCCATGAAAATATTTTATTTAGACCCCTTCATATAACCTGAACCTGAACCACAACTAGATATAGTTGTCTTAAACAGGAAACTAGGTAAGGATGTGCTATGTTTATTCCTGGTTTATTGCACTTTCCTTTTATCTGCGTTAACACTTTTTGATGCAGATGATCCACAGTTGTTTCGGCTATTGCTATATGATTTGAGGTGATTAATTCTTACTTATGTCTGGCTGAAGACTTTAAACTTAGCACTTCTTGGGAGGTAACCCATGTTCATGCAATACGGTAATATCTTTCCTTAACTATTTTTGCTTCAAATGGTAACAGTTTCTCCTTGTTCATGCCTTTAATTTTATCTTTAGAACATTGAGGACAATGTTAGATTTAAGTTTGGGGGTGTGGGAGAAACTTTTTGTTAGTTGCAATAAATAAACTCCAGAGCCTATAAATTTATGCTTATTAAGGATGGCACTAACTAATCTAGGTGGATGGAAGCATCTTGGTTGTAGGAGTTGAGGAACTAATCTGATTAGATGGAAACATCTAAAGAGTATATTCATAAAAGTACAGAGCTCGGGTATTAGAAATAACATGGTAGTTTCGCCATATCTCGTTGAGTCCTTTTCACTTCTTTTTTTATTTTTTATTTTTTTTAAAATATGTTTCTCTAAGTGATTAGGTGGGGCTCACGATTCAAGTTGTTACCACTGCTAAGGTGAAATAGAGTGATTGAGTTACTAAAAAAAAAGACTAGACTAATTAGACCAAACAGAATAAATTAAAAAAAAAAAAAATTAACACTTGGGAATAACAATATGTGTGTGTGTTTTCCCTGTCTCCGTCGCCTAAACAAGCGTGGAACGCAGGATCCATGGGAACTATCATGTAATCTTCTGACAAGAAGCATTCTCTTGGATCCAAAAGATCAAATCATGTAGTTAAAAAAAAAATGAATGAAAAATGAAAAGTTTATTATTGTGCAATAAATTGACCGTTGATTCCCTTGTATATGCTAGACGAGTTGATTTAGAATTAGTATTGTCGACCACTTGTTCCCTTGTATATGCCAGTTGTGTTGATATTAGTCAGACCAGTATCTCAGTCCATTAGGATAGGTTCATTTTGGCAGTGGCCTTCAGACAGATATGAGAAACACCGTTCACTTAGTAAACATCAAAACCATCTATGTTTTTCTCTATATCCATCTTCTTGATCTATTCATGTGATTAGTTTTAACTCCGTTATATTGATGTCCATAGTAAGACTATCTGAGTAGATCTCCTTGCATAATGAAGATCTCGTTTAGTTGCCTTTAAAACCAAATCTCCCTCCTCGAATTTGTTCGGCTTTGTAGTTCACGCCTTGAATATCCTGCATTGATTCCATGGTTGTGTCACATATGGACACTTGTGCAGAGGAGAGTATCCAGCATACTGTTTGTCGTGCTTATCCAAGTCTTCAGTAATAAATCTTTTGATAGAATAATCCACATGGAGATGCTCTGAACCCAACCACTGGGTATAGTATTTCCGAGGTGAAGTTATCCATTTTTAACTCTTAGTCATTGCTAGATTGTTCATGGGGATAAGTCCCTGGATCAACATAGCATGTTTGAACATTTGTAATATTGGAGCATGAGGAGGAATAATACTTGCCTGAGCTTTAAACCTTTTGACAAATTTGTGTGGACTTTCTCCGGGTTCTTACGTAAGTCTCATCAAGGTTTTAACTTCCTCCAGATGCTCAAATGGTGGGGCATCTTCTGCTTCTTCTTCTGACTTAGAGTCCTTAGCGGAGATAGGGTATGTTGAAGGCATCAGAGTTATCCTTACAGTATGAATCCAAGTTCTCCCAAGGATCATGTTGTATCCAGGCTCTTCCCGGATTATGTAAAACTTGGTCTCAGTGCAAACCAAACTTTCTTTAACCTTGAGAGTAATGAAGCCATACGCGTCTCTAGAGATTCATTCATGGTCTCTGATTGCTATGGGAGCATGAGTGGCTTCTTGTCGAGTGATGCCGGCGGCTATGAGAGTTTTCAAAGGGACGATGTTAATATCAATACCAACATCGACAAATTCCCTTTTGTATTTATTTCCTTTAATGTGCACTATGGTGAGAAGTCCCCAGTTGTATATTTTTTTGTCAGTGGTTGAAGGTTCATGAGGTAGTCTGGGATCAGCAGGCGTTTCCCAGAAACTATGTGGTTCAAATTCGTGAACATGTTTCCCCTTTGTTCTTTCGACAGGTATAGCAATTCGTGAAAATTGGGCCCGGGACTGGTCGCGGCATGATTGGCCGGCTGGTGAGTCCAGTCCCCTAGAGTTTTTGCTAATATTTTATTATTATTATTATTATTCCTTCCTATTTTGCATAGGTTCCTCGTTCGTTCGTATTTTTTGAAATGCTCGTTCGTGCATTCAAAATGCTGGTATGTGCATTATCTGCTAATTACACTTGCACCATTTTTGTGTCAGGGCTTATTCGTTGCTCAAATGCATGTTTCGTTGGATATTTATCACTAACCCGTGGCATTCTGCTGGGAAGAACCATGAATTGAAGTGACGAAATATAACGAAGAATCGTAGAATATTGTTGGATATTCAGATGATGGTTCGTAGAATATTGCTGGATATTCAGACGATTTCAGACAATTAATTGATGGCTCTATACCAGAAGGGCTTCCTATTTAAGAGCATTAATCATCTGAGGGTTGAGCAATATGAACTTTTTGGAGTGTCATATTCCCCTTGCATAGTCGGGGAAAACCTGGTTGCATCCCGAAGACGTTGTCGCTATATACTAGCAGGCATGCTATCTAGGAGCAGCCCAATTTTTCGATTCTATACAGTATGAGATGTGCCGTGGTCTTAGCTGGGAAACTACACATCTACATCTTCTCTGAGAGACTTTCTCCATCAGAGGTTTATGGCATGAGCTTTCATGCTTGGATACATGAGTCTCGATACTCATCCGATTTCCGAATCCGGAGTAATTACTGAAATTGCTCAGTATTCATGAGATGTGTCGTGGTTTCATCTGAGAGACTACACATTTACACGTACTCTGAGAGACATCCTTCTCAGTCAGAGATTTATGGCATGATCTTTCATTATTTAATGAGAGACATGAGCCTCAATACTCATCCGGTTGCCGAATCTGGAGTATAGTTTTATAATTTTACCCTTTGTCGAAAATCCATCATCTACACTTCCAAAAATGTTTATTGCCCAAAAACACCTACAAACAAGTTTATTAGTGATAAAATGAGTCCCGTCTAATGTATTTATGGGTGAAAATGTTGTAGTAGCAGGATTTCCCACACTACACCCCTGTTAAGATTCTATGGAAATCTATAAGAAATTAGATGGAGATTTGAGGAATTGAACAACACTTTATTATTAGATCACAGAAATGTTTACAGAAAATATTCAAACCCAGAATTACAACTTTCTTTCTGGAGTTTCTCTCTCCTCAAAACTTTCTCCACTCTAAAAAATACATCCCCCATTCTGGACTTACTTGAACCCTTTATATAGGAAATTACCCAGTGGGTGACAACTAAGTTTTCCCCTTCTTTCGGATCTATTCTGCGATCTCATCGCGGTAACTATAATGTTAATTTTTGCCAGCTTTCGTAGCCCTCGTGAAATAGCACTCCTCTACCATGCTTCTTCAATCTTCAGCTATAATGATGCTTTCTCATGACGCTCGCCAAATGTTGCTGGAGAATTCTCACGATGCTCTCGTGAAAGATGTCATTCCTATAGTGGGAGTATTCGACCTTCTCGTAGAAATGTTGTTCTTTTCGCGAGAATATTGTTGTGGCGATATTCTGGTACTACATCTTGCCTCTTCTCATGTCTTTTCTGCGAAGAAGAGAAGATCGTGAGAATAAACTGCCGCAATTACCTATCCTTTCACTTCCATTTTTGTTTTGACACGTCTCTAAACTTTTCACCAGCTGCCTCCATGTAATTTTCCCATCCATATTTAAATTGACACGTCAATTTAAACCGCCCTATTCTGACCATTCATGTCCTTTCATTGTATTAATTACATTTACTTTCTCGAGAAACTTCTTCTCCTATAAATACCTCCTTCATTCTCCTCTTTTTCTTTTCTACGTTCTCTTTCTTCTTTCTTCTCTGCAAATTTTACTGTTCTTCCGCAAATTGCGCATCTGTTGTTTTCGCCATTTTTTCTTCTTTTTCAATCTTCCTCCATTCCCATACTCTAAAAATGGTTGTTGTTGGTGCTAAGAATCTGACTGCTTTCGAGAAGATGCAAGAAAAACTCAAAAGCAAATGATTTAACTTATCCCTAATCCCAGGTCAAAATCCTAAATCTGATCTTTCTTTTGAACTATTTTCCAATTTTCCATGTTCTCGCCAAAAAATCATAGTTACGTTAGGTCAACTCGAAGTTGGTCTCCCACTTCCTCTCTACGATCCTGAACTTCCACTATTTTACCAAATAATTTCTGATGAGAGATTTTCACGAGCGATATATCAACTCGGTGGAGATTGTATTAGATTATTACTTGAATATGCCTCTCGTGGCGCTGGCAAAGGATCACGATATCTTGAAAAACACCAAAGTCCCAAATATAAACATATTCCAATTATCCCTGCAAATTATATTGTAGATAACTTCTTTCGGAATTACCAATTACTCCCTATGAAAAGGGATAGCACCTATTGGGGGGTTCGCTTGAATAAAAAGAAGCTCGTTGTTGAGGATGCTCTTATGATAGATATTGATTTTAATTCCAATACAAATCATGGACCTCGCCACTCTAATGACGATAAGTGGTTTATCTTTCCCCTATGCCTTGAAGGTCCTTATATATCTGGTTCTCTCCAACTTCCTGCGAGTCTCTCGCAGTATGAACCATGGGTTTTCAACTGGACTGAAAAATCTGCCGATGTATATTCTCTTATCTTTTTATCTTATTATTATTTACTATCTTCTTCATACTTTTACATTCTCGCTAATTTTTCCATTATCTCGCAGATTGACAAAATGAAGCTTTTTTATAAGAAATTCAGGAAGCCCAGCACTCTTTAAGCTCTAAGATCCTAAATCTTTTTATCTGTGCTTATAGGAGATTAAATAATTACCTCCTCTAGAGCCAAAACCAAAGGATGAATCCAAGGATAAATCTTCAACTGATCGCAAAGGGAAATCTACTGTTTCTAATAAAGTAAATCCTTCTGCCTCTCGTGATGAAGAATCTAATGAACCTCCTTTGAAGAAGAAGAAAATTCAGCATTCTTCTCCTCAACCTATTCACGAGGATCTTAATGTTAGCAATAAATCTGATGATGAATTTGGCGACAAATTTGATGACATTAATGAAGTTCCCTCTATGAAGAATTCTTCTCCTTCTGATTCTTCTATGGCCCAACTGTCCATGATTTTTGGCGATTCCTCTCGTGGAACTGCAAATGAGTATGGAGATGAGACTCTCAATGAGTTAGCTCAAGCGCTCGTCAAAGTCTGCGATGCCCCAGTCTTAACTGATAATAACTCTCTTCGCGGAGTTTCTGGGTCATTAACTCCGAGTTTCTGGGTCATTAACTCCGAGTTTCTTAAATGCACTTGGTATCCTGGTATGTTTTCTCTTAATTGTTCTATTGACATCTTTATTTTTCGCCAAATTTATCTCGCCAAATATTTTGTACTTATAAAACTCTATCGCAGGTTGGGAGAGCTTCTTTTGTTGTTGCTTCTGATTTGGATAACAAATGTGCTTCATTTAAGAAAAAGGATGTTAATCTTCGCCAAGATAAGGAGAAATTGGAGATTGAAAATGCTGAGCTTCGTGAGAAAAATAAAATGTTGGAGGCTGAAGTTTCAGTTGATAAGCAGAAGATTTCTGATCTTAGTAATTCCAACAAACAACTTTATGGTATGATTTATTTTTTCTTTCTCTTAACTTTTTTTTCCCTATCATAGCTTATTCAAGCAATCATTTTTGCAGATGTTTATGGTCTAACTGACGAGGCTACATTCCTTCAATCCTTTCCTGAACCTATAGATGATAATACCCTTCTTGCTCGTCTTAACAGTTCTTTAAGTAACTTTTCTGATGAACAAATTAGGTCCCTCTCTGTATATGAACTTAGATCCAAGCTTAATCTTCTAACAATTGAGCATAGACACAATTTAGGCTTATCTAATAAATTTAATCATCTTTATCATGAATCAAAAGAAGTGATCAATGAATTAAGAAGTAAAAATAGTGATCTTGTTGACGAGAAAGATCAAGCAATTAGAAATGGTAGCGAGGCTCTAGCAAATTTCCACAAAATTCTTCTCAAAGTTCAAATGGAAAGAGATAGGCTTATCTGCGAGAATAAATATCTTCTTGCAAGGGAAACTCAAGTTCGTTCTCGCCTTCTTATTACTAGCGATGATGAATTTTCTTGGGCTGCAAGGGTCCTTGATAACGCTAGGAATAATTTAGGTGTAGATGTTAGTCTTCATGCTAATCAATCAGCCTTAATTAGGGACTTGATTTTTGAGAAAGAAGGTTGTTAATCACTCTACTCTGCTGATTTCTTGTTTTTATTATTCATCCTTACTGAATTTCTAATCTGATTGTGCTTTATTCTCGCAGAATCTGAAGAAAGTTCTCGTGTAAGGATAAGAGAACTAGAAGATAATAACCGTCAGCTCGCGAACAACCTTTCTGCTCACAACGATAAATACTCACGATTGAAGACTCAATTTGGGATTACTTCTGCAAATTTCAATAGAACTATCCTCATTACTCGTAATAATTATACTAAGCAAGTTTGTGACGATCATGGAATATCCCATTCTTTGTATCCTGGTCTCGCAACAGCAATACCACCAGAGGTTCCAGATCTTGAATTTTCTGATACTGACGAAGAATTTGACGATGGTGAAGAAGAGAATAATGACGAAGAAACAAATTCTGGCGATGAGAAGGATCAGAAATCTGGCGAGGAAGAGAAATCTAACAAGGATGAAGATAACAATGTTGATAAATGAAACAATGTATCTAATTAGATTTTTCTCTTTTTCCTCTATGTAATATTGTAGTGAGTTTCTTGAATCTGCTGTAACTTGCTTCATCTAAATTTCTTTGCCCCTTCATCTGTATGAATTATAAAATAATATTTTTGCAATATAATTTGATCAATATAATTTATATCTGCTAATTATTTGCATCTCTAAATAATATCCATGTAAGTTTCTCATATGGTGATGAATAATAATTTCATCATTCTATGCATTCCCATACTTGCCTCTATTATTCATCTGCAATATGAGAAAGTTAATGATAATTAAAAGAAAAATGAAAAGATTGACGAATCTTATGAGTATTGCGATGTCATCGTAAACATTGAAATCTCACGATGTTCTTTCTGCGATCTTATGGTCTTATTATGCCTTCCTACTTAAAGGTCTTATTTCGCCATATTTCTTTTTGCGACAAAATCGCAGGACGTCTTTACACTTTTATGTATTGACCCATTGATCTTGCCTTATCATAGTATTATAGCCTCTACAGGATAATTGTCATGCAACAATATGACAGGTCTAAATATTCTCACGAACATAGAGTCCCGTGACATTGTTGTCTTTCGCGATGAAATCGCAGGACGTCTTCACATTTTCATGTGAAAACCCATTGATCTCACCTTAAATTTTTCTCTTATGGCTTTTTGCCTCTGTATAATTTTCGTCACGCGACAATATGACAGGCCTAAATGATCTTGCGATCTTAAAGCCCCATGACATTGTCATCTTAAGACACTTATCAGCTCCCTAATGGAGGGTGCCGCCCTTATCTTCCCCCTGGTTTCCCCTTCAAGGAGGGCACATCGGCCATACAATACTAGCTCCTCCCATCCAGATTTGCCAACAACCAGTTGTTTTCACAGCCTCTTGTCCTTTATGCCTATATGGCTTATAGTTATAAGACTGCACCCTAAGTGGGGTTTTCTTCAGGCCAAGTGCATCGTAGCCAAGACTTACCAAAGATGGCCAGGGTAGGTTCGTCCGTCCCAGGCACCCTTGGCTAAACCGTGTACCTCGGCGCCTTGGTCATACTTTGCACTTCTTGGAAGAGATTCTCAGTATTCCAACCAGGGTATAACCTTATAAAGCTGGAAATCTAAGATCTCTCTCCCGGATAGGTTTTCTTTAACCCCAACATCTGTATGATTCAGGTTCCAGTAGCGGTATAACCTTATCCCTGAATCATATAAAGAGATACCCCCTTATAACGTTCTTGTAGGTCTTACATTTGCCTCTTACGAAATTGTATTCGCGAACTAAGGTGCACGCTATAAAGGTTTGTCCCATTCTTTAAATCTCTGCGAAATTTTATTCGCGTTTCTTAAAAGAATTTTCTTGCGAACTTCAAATCTTTGTTAAAATTTTCTTTTTCTTTTGATCTTTCTTTTTTACAACTCTTTAATTTCATCTTTTCCATTCAAACAGAATATTTTTCCAAAACAAGTTTACCTTTCTACTTACTATTTTTTGATTCTTCCTTTCTTTCATGTTTTGTTGGTTTTTCCATTTCTGCGATCTGCTCGTCATAAACTCTTTCTTACTGTAATTACTTCTTTCTCCTCTTTCTCACCATCTGTTCTTCTTATTATTATTTTCCCGCGAATTGCTCGCCATTTCCTCTTTTTGTGTTCTTTGCACCCGCGTTTTTGCTGCGCTTTATTATTTGCTGGATATTCGCGAGAGAATCGTTATCTTCTTCTTCACGCTTTTCTATTGAATCCACCATCAATCTTTCCCTTCTCTGTTGCTGCTTACCTCTGTACTTTCTCCCTGCCCTTTCCTTACAAGATTTGATATCTATCTCATAACATTTCTTACTTTCTCCCCAATCTCCTTTAATTACTCCAACACCATTTGGATGAGGGAATTTAATGCACTGATGGAAATTAGATGCAACACCTAATATCCCATGCAACCAAGGTCGTCCAATCAAGGCATTATATGGTGACTCAATATCAACAACACGGAATAAGATTTTGGAATACATCCCTTTTAGCGGAATTCTCATTGTGATCTCCCCTTTAGGTTTGTTGGCAGTTCCATTGAAACCATAGATCTTGTATGTTGATGGTACCAAATCTTCATCTTTCCCACCCATAGTTCTATAAGTGTGATAGAATAAGATATCTACAGAACTTCCAGTATCAAATAAGACTCTATCAATGGCCCAAGATTCTTCTACCTCATTACTGTTTTCTTTATCTTCTTCTTCTTCTTCTGCTTGTCTTGGTTTTATTTCCAACCTTACTACCAATGGGTTATCATGCAACTCGCCAGGCTCTGGTACCTCTTGTGCTTTAAAAGAAAGAACTTGTTTCTGCCACTCTTCTAATGGCGAGACTCTCGCTATATTCATTATTTCTTTTCCATCCATATCTCTGGCGAAGACTCTACTTAGGATATTATCATGGAAATCTTCAATGGTTTTGAAAGAATGTACAATAGAATTACAGAACAAATTCTTCGCTTTGGCTCCAACTTCTATGACAAAAGTTTCTGCTCCCTTTACATTATTCACTCTGCGATTGTCTGGTGGTGGTGGTAATTGTTGCGATTGTTGATTCCCTCTTAGAAAATGATTTAGCTTCCCCTGATCAATCATTCTTAGGATTATTCTTTTTACATTTCTGCAGTTATTTATCGAATGTCCATGGAAATGATGATAAGGACAAAACTCTTGATTGCGAGTGTTAGGATGTGGTTCCTTCCCCATGTTCCATGGCGAGGGTATATCTTCCATAAAGATGATAGCTTCCCAGATTTTCTCTACACTAGCATTCAAGGGTGGCATCTTAATCTCCTCCCATATTTTTCTCATATTCCCCTGATTTATGAAATTATTTTGCCTCTGTCCACCATAAGTTTCTTGGGGTTGATCAAGCCTTTGGGTTTTATTATTTCCTCCACGATTGTAATAATTCCTCTCTTTTTCAAACTCTTCTTGATCGCGACTTCCCATAGCCACTAGATTTTGTTTGTCATTAATTGTCACTTTCTCTGGTTGAACTTGCGAGGTGCTCTCCACAATATTAATCATTTTGGGAAGTAAACTTCCGTTCGCCACTACAGAGCTGGTGTTTGCGATTGGGTATGACTCCATTTCATTTTGTTTTTCTTCCAAAGCAATGTATTCTTCCTGTAATTCTCTTAGCTCAGTCATCGTGATGGTATTTTTGATTCTGAAAATTTGTATGTAGAGAAAATTGGTCGCAAACATTGCATTAATAAAGGATAAAATAAGATATCTCTCATCTACTCTTCCTGCCATTTCACTTCACATTGTCTTCCATCTTATGGTAAGATGTTTCAGACTCTCGCCAATTCTCTATTTTAATCCAAACACATCTTCGATACCTGGTCGTGAAGAATTGTTGCTTATGTATGCCCCTAAGAATGTAGCTTGTAAGTGATCAAAAGAAGTAATAGTATTTGTCGGCAACCCCTCGAACCATTTTAGCGCCTCGCCAGTCAAGCTAGATGCAAAGTACTTGCATAAAATAGCATCATGATTCTCCCATTGTAGCATACACCTAACATAATCTTTAACATGCTGAATAGCACAAGTAGTCCCATCGAAAATACTGTTTAGTGCTGGAAAATTGCATTTTGTAGGAATTCCTCTTAGTTGTACTTCCTGTGTGAAGGGAGTTCTAGCTGCTTCCTCAATAGCTTCATCAAGTTGTCTTCTTCCTCCCTCTCTTCTATTATTTATCATTCCTCTCATTTCTGCTAATTCTCTCAAAATTTGCTCATTTGCAGCTGGGCTTTGCTCTATTGGCCTTTTTAGCGCACTTTCTCTTCTCCTGTGTTCTTGTCTTTCTTGTCTTGCGAGAGTTTGTGAATCTTCATCCTCATCGTAATTTCGCCTTCTTCTGCAATTTTCCTCTTCATTTCCTTCCAAAATTCGCAATTGATTTTGTCTCCTAATTTCTTCTCCACCAAGTTCTTCATTTCTCGCCAATTCTCTTTGTTGTCTTTTTATCCTTCTCTGTATTATGTCATACTCTTCCTGAACATTGCCATTTTCGTGATTTTGTGTACGTCTTCTTTCTCGATTATCATGATTGTTTTGCCTTATTGCTTCTTGAAATTCTTGTTCTTCCATTTCTTCCCTCATCCTTTCTCTCTCGCAAGCTAGGCGTGCCTGTTCAGCATAATGTCTCTCTATTTCATTCTCAATAATTCTTTGATTTCTGACGTTCTCTCGTCCATGTAATATTCTTCTACCTTCTTCGTGATTTTCTTCACCATCTTTATTACCTTCATTTCTTTGATTTTCAATATTTTGTCTTCCATTCAAAGTTTCTCCATGAGGATCGTTACAATCATTATTTACTCTCTCTTCTCCATGACGTTGTCCTCTATTTGGATTTTGCGTTTCTTCTTGTACATTTTCTCTATAATTTCTTATGAGGGAATTTCTCCTTGGTATTTCTCTAAATGATATTGAACTTGACCTAGTAGTACTTCTTGATCTTCTACTTTGTAACCTTAAATTCTCCATTCTCAACTCATGATTTTGTATTGTTAAATTTGCACGTTCTTCCGCCTCTAACCTTCTTTCTTCCTGTATTCTTTGTCTCAATTCCTCTGCTGTTTCATCTCCATCTTGATGAATTAACCCTTCTTCTACCTCTTGATTTCTTCCTACTCCATTTTCACCTCTTAATTGTCGATTTTCTTCTCCTTCCATTGAATCCGATCTCCATGTATGTACGCTCACCCTATCATAATCCACTCTTCCATTTTGTATTAATGTTGGTTGATTTGGCTATTGAATTGGATTTTCCCTCTCATTATTTGTTCTATTTCTTCTTGTTCTCACCCTTGAAGATTCTCCTAATTCACTTGTTTCTCCAACTGCAAGTCTTTTACTCCTTCTCACAGTTGTTGGTGGTTCTGATGTATTTCTTCTTCTTCCAGCCATTTCTTCAATTTCTTCAAATCTTCAAATTGTAATTAGAGATTTTGAGTCTTGATTCTCCCTGTTTCGGGCGCCAAAATGTAGTAGCAGTATTTCCCACACTACACCCCTGTTAAGATTCTATGGAAATCTATAAGAAATTAGATGGAGATTTGAGGAATTGAACAACACTTTATTATTAGATCACAGAAATGTTTACAGAAAATATTCAAACCCAGAATTACAACTTTCTTTCTGGAGTTTCTCTCTCCTCAAAACTTTCTCCACTCTAAAAAATACATCCCCCATTCTGGACTTACTTGAACCCTTTATATAGGAAATTACCCAGTGAGTGACAGCTAAGTTTTCCCCTTCTTTCGGATCTATTCTGCGATCTCATCGCGGTAACTATAATGTTAATTTTCTCCAGCTTTAGTATCCCTCATGAAATAGCACTCCTCTACCATCCCTCTTCAATCGTCAGCTATAATGATGCTTTCTCATGACGCTCGCCAAATGTCGCTGGAGAATTCTCACGACGCTCTCGTGAAAGATGTCATTCCTATAGTGGGAGTATTCGACCTTCTAGTGGAAATGTTGTTCTTTTCGCGAGAATTTTGTTGTGGCGATATTCTGGTACTACAAATGTGTCACACTTGCGTGCTCATCACATCATCACCTGTTTACTCCATATATTTCTCCCCCTTTTTGTCACAAAAATGACAAAGAAACGAAAAAATAAAGGACAACACGAAAAGGATCTTACAAATCTCAAAATAGACTTGCAACCCATTGAGTCAAACACGAGGGTTCCACATACCATTTTTGACAACCAATATCAAAATCGAAACTACAAAGTAATTACGTTTTGTTATGTTATCATGGAAATAATTTCCCGAACCAATTTTCCCAACTAGTTTAGCAAACCAAAAATCAACTAAGCAAGTTAGTTCCTTTGCTAAATCGATTGTATAAATACAACTGCTTCATTCGATAAGACCAAAACAAAGATAAACTCTATTTTTCTCACCAGGTTCTAATTATCCATATAACTTAGACCTTTAGATTTTAAACAAGCCAAATACTAGGTTAGTTAACTAGCATTTCCCTGTTTAGGCATTCAGCTAGACTTGAATAACCGAAACCTCCACTTTGATAAGTCTAAATAAGATCAGAATTAACTTAGTTTATCTTATCCGGAATCGAATTGGAAAAAACTCGTCCCGTCAACATATTCATTCGTTAAGCCATAAATAATTCATACAAACCAATAAATCAACTTGCATAATTATTCACTTCAACCGGAAAGCAATTGAAACAACAAATATATCAATGTTTCACTATTGCACCGAAATTTTGTAAGCCTAAATAATTGATACTACACAATAAAGCAAAATATCAATTTTTTTACTTAACTGGAAGCAATTGAATTAACATAGACATTAAAGCACCACAATTGCACCAAATTTTGTAAGCCTAAACTATTGATATCACACAATAAAGCAAGATAACAAAAGTTTTACTTAACCGGAAATAATTGAATCACACAAAAATCCACACATACATAATGGAATAAACACATCAATTGTACCGACAATTTCTTTTAAGCAAAAGCAATATATATGTCAAATAAAAATAGGCTTTTCTTAAAACATGAAAATAATTAACTAACAAGATTGTTGCCTCAATTTCGCATCCAACTTATCCAAATATGATTGCATCGTTTTCTTCTTCCGGGAGAATTGATATCGAAATACCATTATGCTGTCATCCTTATGCAAAAACAAAATAATAACAACAACCAACCTTTACCAGAGAAAGGTTGAAAATCGTTTTTAACAATTGAAAGCAAAAGTTGAAAACCGTCGAAACACATATGCTTTTATGCTAAACCAAAACTGATTCAACATATTGTGACTTTTTCACATATTGTTTCTACAGGAACCCCTTATGATCCTTTGATAAAGCCTACCAACATGGACTAGAACTTAATCCTGCTAAATCAAAAAGTCACCCAAACCATAAGGGTTCACAACATATTACGAGATCGAATATCAAGGTAATAAAACCGAAATCAAACATCTCATAAACATACATAGCAAATAAATAAAGCATTAAAGTACCGGCTATGTAAATCAAAAACTATCACAAGAAAAATTATAAATCAAATAACTTTATTCATAGTAGTTTTTATTCAATAGACTTATACAATCAATGAGAGCAATCAAAAATTGATGTCTATTTTTCTTGTCTTATTTTTCAAAGATCATCTTCAATTTCCTCAAATTTTTCAAGATCTTCATCAATAGCATCTCGACTGATATCTTGGATTCTACACACAATACCTTGATTATGTTCACAGTCTAGAGTATTAACCTTTTGATTAATATTACGAGATAACTCCCTGTTACTGATTCCAAGTTTGATCAGCTTCCTTTCGTTACGGATAACAGTACGTTCTTAGAAGCGTTGCATGTCTATGATGAATTTCTATGGTACTGAGAAGAACCTGACGAAGATTGATAATATCAATCTGGGTATCCAAACTATTTTGGACAAGAAGATTAGTAACATCTTCCTTTTCATTTTATGTATCTTCACAACTAGATTTATTGAAAGTATTATCAAGATGAACTATTTCCTTAGAAGTCATTCCACTCAAGGCTTTTAGAAGACTCGCTTGAGATCTGGTTTGAGAATACATCCTTTAGTATACTTTTTCAAATATGCTGAGTACATATACTTGAAATACCTTTAACACATACCAAACATAGATATCAACCTTAAATAAATAATTTTGATCAAATTTGAAGAGATTTTCGCATCTAATATGTTACACACAACTTTCTCAAAGAGATTATCTTCGAAATTAGTACCATGGAATATTTCATACCACAATCCTTCTTACACGAGTTGTTGTAACACAACCTTTCTACTCATAAGATTATCAAATGTTCTTAAGGTAGATCATGTAATATCTCTATGTTGAATAAGAGATATTATTAGGATTGTAATTGCCCAGCTACATGTGCTTCCTTACATCCGAAGATTGGGCAAAGTAAGAATGCACATTTTAATGCGTTTTAAGCATTAGGATGAGATTTTACCTCATCAAGTCCCCTTTTCGAAGATACTTTCTCCCTATCGTGGGTGTTGAACCCTTCCTATTGATTATGATTATTCCAAGATACAATCTCTTTAAGTATATCATGAGCCCAGGATGGAATGTTCTCTGAACTAGAACCCGTGTGATCAAGATTATCCATTTGAATAATTGTTAATGTCTCTTGTTCTAGACATTCTATATGTTCCCTTAAGGTATTCATTCCTTGATGGAAATAATTTTCTAAACACTTGTCTAGATATACCTTTTGGTAGGTTCTAGTAAGAATATCTTCAGTAAGGACCTTATTCCTCATTAGTGAGTTCTCCGGCGAATGAGTAAGAGAATCACACTATGTAGCCTGCAGATGAACTTTATTACACAAGTTCATTATTTATTCCTTGCAATCAATCAGATTGTTTTGGAGACTGACTGTATATCGCTTTTCTTCGCAAATCCTTATGTTCAATTGAACTATAAGTTCTATGACATTGTATAAAATATCAATGGTTTTTACATTTTATGAAAAGTTCTCGATTCGATTGAAAAATATCCTCATCATCTTGTCAGATTCAGAACTTGGACATATTAGATAATTGAATCTCCTTCCAGATGGTTTTTCATCACAAATTGGACTCGAATCCAAATCAGGTTTCTTGAGTTTTGAACCCAACCTTTTCTGATCAGCAACCTGATATGCCATTGAGTCTTTAGTCATAAACTTTTTCTTTGCCTTTCGAAAGACTTTTGAGACCCGGTTTTTATTGGCATGCTCTGAGATGTTATTCTCATTATCTTGTCATACGTTAACTGAGTTCTTCATAAGTTTAGCTTTGCTTTTCTTACCTTGACTCATATCTTATAGGATGGATTGCACCAAACACATATTGTTAGATCTTTTCGTGTTTGCCTGCTCTGATACCAATTGAAAAGGCGAGGGTACCCAACTATACCTCAAGCTATTACTTTTCATTCATATAAGTAATTTCTCCGAAATCGATTATCTATAGACTGAGTCGAGACAATACAACAAATTGGTTCACACTTTGTGTGATCGTCTATGGATACGAGATCGAGGCAATACAACAACAAAGTGTGTTAACTTGATACAAAGGTTCAGACTTAACCAAACACAATAGGATTCACGTATAAAGTAAATAGGAATTAACGTTTGTGCAATTTATTTTAACTATAATAAAGATAATTATAATGCGAAAATATAAATTAAATGACACAGCAAGATTTTGTTAATGAGGAAACCGCAAATGCAGAAAAACCATGGGACCTAGTCCACAATTGAATACTCTCAGGATTAAGCCGCTATCCAAAATAATACCAACTTCGTATGGTAGAGACCAAGCAACTAAACCTATAGTTCACTTAGTTCCGTCTATATTCCCATGCCTCCAACCTTCAAACAAGTCACGTACTTGGACTAATTTCTTTGGTTCATATTCTAAATAGTAAAGGAACAACAAATCTGTTTGGTATCAAATCTCTTCAACCAAGTGATATGAGTTGGGCAAAGGTTCCATTATTTATCTTAACATAAACTCCTTTGTCAGGTTCCAAGATATATATTATGTTCAATCACCCAAAGGCAATCGTTAAGATTAAGAAAATCAATACCTTTAATCCCAAGGAAACGTATTGATGCTGATCTTCCTCAATAATCAATCCAATCTACCACAAGGATAAACCGATTATTAATTAGATCCTTTTTTTCCCAAAAAAGTATTGTGCACACCAAAGATTATAAACACCAAGTTAGAAATCTTCTATCTCTTCTTCGTCTTCAGATCTTCTTAGATCTTCAATAAACACCTGCACACAACTACTTGAATCTCTTGTGATAAATCACATACATAACATAGTCTGTTAACAATGTATTATCACAAGATCGTCTTTAGATCTAATAACAGTCTAAACATCCATGTCGAAACCTTGAACTAGTTTGAGTGAATATTATATCAGAAGAGAAGATTCTCAAGCATAAACAAACTAGGTGCAATCAAAGTTCAACCACCGTTAGTCAATCAAATGAATACAAAAACTAAAGATAAACCGCAATATCTAGTTTCCCACCAACGGGTCGCGCTAGAGCTTCTCAATCCCAAAGAAGATTTTAAATTGAGCGGTCGTACGAGATTTCACCTAATTAGATTACTCTCCTCTCCGATAGGCGGCTTCACCAGTAACAAATACAAAAGAGGAAGTCTATTGTTATGCAGGATTAGTTTGCTAGATATGCAAACTCAAAGTATTTATTGACAAGGAAGTTTGGACATCAAGGAATTTCCAAAACCGAAAAAATCCTCAAGATATTTTTCATTACTATACCAAATTCGGTTTTCATAATTCCTGTGAATGCACTGTCCAAAAATACAATCAAAATCTCCTTGGAAAATCTTTAACTAGTAAATGCATATTACTAATTCTTATTTTCCATATATAATTAAAAACCCTTAATTAAAAAGATTATTAACTTAGTAAATTCAATCTTGGGATTTACTTCCTTTTTAGTCGTTAAGGAATATCTTTGAATAATATAGAATAAGAATTAATGCACCGTATTCAAAGTGTGTCGACATCTTACCACACTTCCAAACAAGTTTAGAATTGGTTCATCTGACTTTAAAGAACTATGTGATTGATCAAGTAACACTCAATCACAAATCATAGGTTTACGGTTCTACCAAAACAAGTTTCGGTTCTACCTCCATGTGAGTACTGTGCATAGTTACACTAGCTTACCATAATTCGGCTGACTAGGTACTAGGATCGGTTCCCCATATATATTTGATATCTAGCTTGTATGCACTGCACATGTCCATAGGATCGGTTCCTCCTTCCAAAAAATGTGTTGCACATGTTCATAGGATCGGTTCCCCTTTCTTCCAAAAACCTTATTGCACCTCATACAAGGATAGGTTCCCCTTGTGGCACACTGCACCTCTTACTAGAATTGGTTCCCCTTCTCCTAATAATTAGTCAAACACTCACAAACCCGATCATACCCCAGGTGATTACTTAAGATCGGTTTCACTAATAAAAGTCATAGCAATACATAAGTCAGGCCTCATGTGAATAGTTTTACCAAGAACACAAACAAGTCATGATAGGTTATACTAATCACACATATTGGTCTTTCATAAGATATGCAATGAAGAACATCCCCAATAATGCCTAGCGATTTCTTTTACGGTTCACAACACATATCATGAACTTACTTCCTTAGAACACATGTAAACATTGTTCCCTATGATGAAATCCTCACCTCATACGTACATGATCACAATAACATTCATACGATTATATCGATGTCTTATATACAAAGTTTTATGGTTAAGCAAGAAACTTCAAATTGTATTCCTTAATACTATGTCTATCCAGAGTGTTCATGCTTCGCAGTTTTATGTTTTCAATATGCACGACTTGAAAGATACGTTAGGGAATAAAATAGTTCAAGTCAAATATCACTAACCTCAAGTGGAAGGATGATGTTGTGGTTGTAGATCCGTTCTTCTTCACTTCTTCAAGTCTTCGCAATACTTGTAATGTCTCACCCTAATATATTTAAGCTAACCTATACGAAGTTGACTCTAGTAAATCAAGAGACTCTTAAATGAGTTTTGGTTCACTAAAATATGACAACCAAACTTGACATACCAATGCTTGGTGGGTTCAACCGAGCAATGCTCTAAAAATATACTTCTATAATATCTAAGCAATTGAATGACTCTCTAACTAGTTCATTTGAGTCATTTGAACTAGTTATGGTGAAGATGAATAAGGTTTATATAAAAGTGCTCACATGGCTAACCCTTGGTTAACAATTGTTGAACCAACTAAGTGTACACGTTTAGGTACGGTTACTCAAACATAAATGAAGTTACATTTCATGTATGTATAACAAGCTAAGTTCGATCTAATGGTTGAAATATATTTACGTGAATCTAATCTGGTTTTCATCTAACGGTGAATATTGAATGCTTTATCACCAAGGTAAATTAGGTTGCAAAACCTGATTTAAAGACTATATAAATGAAAACTATAGTAACTGGGAAACTTAATCTCCACACCTCATGTGTGATACTAGTTGTATAAGCTAGAGGCGATTCTCCTGTAACCTTAGGTTTTTTACGAAAACCTGTAGGTTAACGACTTAAAGACTTCATTGGGATTGTCAAGCCAGACCCAACTATTTTTCTTTGTAGTAGTGTGATTTGATCTTGGTTTTTCTATCGTGCTTGAGTACAATCGTAAGATTGGATTGAGATTTATATCTCCGATAGGAAAGGTAGAAAAGTAGTCACAAACACCTTCGTCTCATAGTTTGTGATTCCACAATATCTTATTTCGTTAATCGATTAAGATTATTATGAGGTGATTCATATTTCTAGGTTGTTCTTCGGGAATATAAGTCTGGTATATCAATTGGTTCATATTCACCTTGATTTATCAAAATACGGAACAAAACTCGTAGGTATTTCTGTGGGAGACATATTTATCTATTCCTATAGATTTTTCTATGAGAGACAAATTTGTTTATCAAGTCATCGACTTTGGGTCGTAGCTATTCTTAGTTGTGGGTGACATCAGCTAAGGGAATCAAGTGTGTAGTATCCTGCTATAATCAGAGACGTAAGGAACGTAACTATACCTTGAATCAGTATGAGATTGATTAGGGTTCAACTACAATCCATACCGAATTTAGTTTTTAGTAGGTTAGTGTATGTAGCGGCTTAATACAGTGTGGTGTTCAATCTGGACTAGGTCCCAGGGTTTTTTTGCATTTGTGGTTTCCTCGTTAACAAAATTTCTGGTGTCTGTGTTACTTCTTTTTCACATTATATTTTGTTATATAATTTAAATATCACAGGTTGTGCGTTGAATCGATCAATTGGTAAATCCAACCTTTGGTTGTTGATTGAAATTGATTGATCCTTGAACATTGGTCTTTGGTATCATTCAAGTTAACTATTTGATATACTTTTCTTAAGATTGAGCCTAACTGTCTAGTTGATTCTCTTGTAAGTATATTGGAGTTGGTCCATATAGATTGCTAAGCGAAATATTGGGTGTGGTTGTTAGACCCCCGATTTTTCAATTCGTAACAGAGCATGCAAACACGTTTAAGACCTCATAAGTCTATGTTTGTAGCGATCTAATTCATGGACGACAGTACTATCTCTGATAAACGTGTCACCAGAAACAAAAGTTTTGTTTCTATAATGTCTATAAAAAGAGAAAGATTTGTCAATATCAAATATAGATGAACCTAGTGTTCTAACGAAATAGACAAACACTGACATGTGTTATCCTGATTACCATTCAAAAGAGTCTGACTCCATTGATGAAAAGGAAGCAACTGAAGAGAGTAAACTGATTCTAAATCTTGTTAGAATCTAAGATGATAAAATTAATTGGTTAAAAAATAATGTCAATGTTCTTCTCGGTATAGTAATAGATTGTGACTCTAAAGAAAAAACTCCTTGCAAAGAAAGTGTTAAAGTTCAGTCTTCACGTATCTTACTCGAGGTGAGCCTAAAAAAGGATGTTTTGGAAATTAAACATCTCTTGAGTAAACTCTCGATTCAAGGATATTCTAAAATATCTACTATACCATATGCTTTTTTCATAACTGAAATAGTTCCAGTTCCAGAAGTAAAAATAGAATCCCTTCCTATTGGAAAAGACGTGCTCATAGCCTCCTCTAATAAAGGATGTTCCACATCACATGGAAGGAAGAAATCTCCAAACGATGATGTTAAGTCTGTTCTCTCTAATCACTCTTGTAATCATAAAGTGTGTTTGTGATTCAAAAGGGCATGTTAAGCAAAAGAGAAACTCTAGGTTGAATAACAATTCCTTTGTTCGACTTCAACACACCTTATATTTAATCCTCAAAGGTGTAACTGACATTCGTATTTCTAAACCAATTGGTTTCAGTACTTACCCTGTGTATTCTACCAGGAGAGTCAGTTCGATGAGTTCCTCAAATGCTCATAAGCATAACATACGTCTTAACAAAAATCTTCCAAGAAGATATCATGAATTTTCTTCTGTCAAAAAGGGAGATAATGATACCTTTGATGTGGACAAATTATCAGGATAAGGGAGAAAAAAATGATGATATGAAAAATAACCTAAATGTGATAATTGAAGGTTATAAAGAAATCTTCAATAGGTTGTCAAATTCCTCTAGTCAAAATTATTCTAGTAAGAACTCAAACTATGTCTCGTATTTTGATGACAGTAAGTTTTATGATAATTTTTCACATCAAAAGGGATTCTTTCCAAGATTCGAAAGAAAAAAGAGACTCAACCGTAAACACAGTTCTTCTAATGAGCTTGGAGTTCATACTTGTGTTAATTAATCACAAGGGTTGAGAGCTTACTCATAAAAATCCCTTTGAGTAAGATGTGTTAATACTCATGTATACTTTTGGAAAAACTGCTTTCTGTTTAGTTGAGATATTTTCTTATCGTCCATAGCTAAACTATTGTCCACATACAACTTTGCTTAAAGTATTGGTTGTGTCTGAAGTTGTTCTTCGCTTGTTTTATTCTTGTCTTGTTTTCAAAGATGTTTGTGTTGCAACTAAGTTGCCTGTTACTTTTGTGCTTTAAATTGTTTCTATATTAAGATATAAAATTTATTGAGCCAAACAATTTGTGAAAATATTCATGTAGCAAAATTTTTGTCATGTCGTAAAAGTACGACCTTTTGTGTGTTTTTATTTTTGGGTCAATTGTTGTGTTCGTATGGGTACCTTTGTTACTATCACAAAGTAATTTTGGAAACCCTAAAAGTTACTGTAGCTCCCCCTAAGCTAACAACTGACTAATCCAATAAATTAACTAAAATTAAGGGGCACTAAAATCTAAAACATGCACTTAAGCATTCAATTAAGAAATGCGATACAGAACTTAACCCAAAGCTAACCCCGCTCAGAAATATATATATAAGATCTTCTCTCAAATGATACATATATAATAGTCAATTTGTTTTTAAATAAAATATACAACATAATAAATATAACAGAAGTTAATCAACTAGCGAAGTCAACCCGTGAAGCTTTCGTTGTGCAATCCTGATCTGTCACAGAAACTGAAGTGGGAATAATTAACATTTAACCTTCTAAGTAATCATATGCAAGATTTGGAAAACAATAATGTTATAGTTTTGCAGAGATTTTTGAAGTGGAGTGGGTTGAGTTTGTTGAACTGATAATGCAAGGATGAGAAGTTGGAAGTGCTGCTGATATTGAGATAGAGTTGCAGGTGATGGTTCTCTGCAATGAATAAAATTCAAGGTACAAGTGAAGTTGAATTGAGGTAATTATCCTTCTCAAGGAATTTGGTAAGTTAATTCTTTCTATTGTTTCTTATGTGATTATTTTCGAACCATGAATTGAGATGAATGATGTTTATAATAGGTGAACTGAATTATTGTTATTGTAGTTCAGATTTGGTTGAAGTACAGAGGACACAAAGAATAGTGGAGGTCTAAGAATGTTTGTATTGGTGGTGGTAATGGAATTGGTTTAAGCTGAGTTGTTGTTTGATCTGAGTGTAGATGGAAGTTGAATGATGGCTGGTGGTAGTGAATTGAGAAGGGGGAAGTAAATTATTGTTCAGTTGCAGTTATGAGAATTGTGTTGTAGTAATGGTATGAAGTTAAAAATGAACTGGTGAATATGTTATGGTTGAATGGATGCTTTTGTTGTTTGGTTGTGGATGAATGAGAGATTTCAAGACATGAATATGAGTAACTATGGTGATGTATTGAGTATGATCTCAATTGAAGTGCAAATGGAGTCTTAAAGTTATGGTAAGTGACATGAGTTGATCTGATTAATTGAGATGTTGCAGATGCATGAATTTTGAGGTTGGTTATAGAACTGAGAATGAGCGAAATTAGATGAAGCTTATAGAATTGAAGTTACAGAGATTTGGAATATCCTGATATGTGTGTGGATGTAGCTGAGTTGAGAATTGTATGATATATAGTGGTAGTATGAAGTTTGAAGTTGAACTGTGGGATTCAAATTTAAATGGTGGTGATTCAGTTTAGTAGCCGTGTTGCTTAAATCGAAGTAGATGTTGCTTAAAGCTGCTATTGCAAGTAAGCTTAATCGCAGTTGTATTGAATTTATAGAATTATATTTGAATGAAGTTTGTTTGAGATAAATGATTGAATTGTTTTTATGTGTTGAGTTAGAAGAGTAGAAATTGTGTAGGAATGGTGAATGTAGAATCAAAGTTGGATAGCCTCTTTGGAAGCTAGTGTAACTACTACAATTGCAGGTAATCAAAGTTCTTATTTGTAAATGAAATTCAAAGTTTGTTTTGATTGAGTATACTGGAGTTGAACTGGAGTTAGAGTCGCAGCTGTGTGAGTAGTTTGGCCTGTAAAATAGCTCAGGCCAGTGTTATGTCACCCAGTCAGATGTCTGACTGATTTAGTTTACCTGACTCAGTTTTCTGACTGAGTTGAATCGTGGTGACTCAGTGAGTTACCTAGCTTGACCTGAGTCGGACCGTTGACCGATTCAAGTTTGACTCGTTGACCACTTGACTTTTGACCCCTGGACTTTGACTGGACATGGACCGTTAATTGACTTCATTGACCGTTGCTGACCGTTAGTTAACTCAGATGGATTGGGTCTTAGTTTAATGGGTTGGTTTATTGGACTTGGGCTTAGAACAATTAGATGTACTTATATGATTCTTGTGTAAGCCATTTTGGCTAGATTCCTAGAGTGCTTGTATGATTAACAGTTTGTTATTAAAAACGATCGATTCAACCGACGAACTAGCGGATCGTGGATCTCGAAGTAGGCGTGGCTTGTCATCAAAAGGTGTGGGAATGCATTTGACTCTTTGATAATCATTGTCGTTTATTTTACAAAAGTTTATACTATTATAGCGCCCCCTAAGCTAACAGCTGACTAATCCCATAAATTAACTAAAATTAAGAGGCACTAAAATCTAAAACATGCACTTAAGCATTCAATTAAGAAATGGGATACAGAACTTAACCCAAAGCTAACCCTTCTCATAAATATATATACAAGATCTTCTCTCAAATGATACATATATAATAGTCAATTGGTTTTTAAATAAAAAATACAACATAATAAATATAACAAAAGTTAATCAACTAGCGAAGTCAACCCGTGAAGCTTTCGTTGTGCAACTCTGATCTGTCACAGAAACTGAAGTGGGAATAATTAACATTTAACCTTCTAAGTAATCATATGCAAGATTTGGAAAACATTATTGTTTTCCAAATCTTGCATATGATTACTTAGAAGGTTAAATGTTAATTATTCCCACTTCGCCCGTGACAGATCGAGATTGCACAACTAAAGCTTCACGAGTTGACTTCGCTAGTTGATTAACTTCGTAATATTTATTATGTTGTATATTTTATTTAAAAACCAATTGACTATTATATATGTATCATTTGAGAGAAGATCTTGTATATATATTTCTGAGCGGGGTTAGCTTTGGGTTAAGTTCTGTATCGCATTTCTTAATTGAATGCTTAAGTGCATGTTTTAGATTTTAGTGCCTCTTAATTTTAGTTAATTTATTGGATTAGTCAGCTGTTAGCTTAGGGGGCGCTATAATAGTTGGTATCAGAGCTCACTATTAGATCTTATATGGTAGACAATAGGAATAGCCAGTGCCAGTTAGTGAACTAGATTGGTTTAGAACTGGGTTGGGTTTGTGAGATAAATCTTAGTCACTAAAAGTTATTAATAATTAAAAGAATTTTGATTGATTGATTTGTTTGGTTGGTTATTTGTTTAGGTATTGAGAAAAAAAAAAGTAGGGTACACCAATAATTAATCTAGTGGAAATTAGAGAATAAATAATTTAAAATTATGAACACGTACACAATTCAATACTAAAAAAAATAGTGAGATTAGTATTATTGATAAATCTTGAAAGTCACATATATAAATATTAAGCACCTTGACTTATACGCAAAATCAACGGTTTATAATCACATAAATGTTAATAATATTTTGGGACTCAATAATATTTGTTGTAATAGTTGTTAGAATAATAATTCAATAAAATGTTATAATAGTAACTATAGATAGATGATAACTTGATAGATGTTAGAATATCAATTCAATAATATTTGTTGTAATAGTTGTTAGAATAATAATTCAATAAAATGTTATAATAGTAACTATAGATAGATGTTAAAAGTAACTTGTTATTAGAATAATAATTCACTATAGTTGTTAGAATAACAATTCACTTGTTATTTTTCAATAAAAGCCCGTGGTGGCATTCATTCATAAAAGTAATAATAATTTTAATAAAATAATAATGTTAGCCTTTATCAATTAGTACCATATCAAACTTAACTAAATTCTCAATAAGGATATATAAGGATTAAAATAATAATTATGATTAAATAATTATGGAAAATTGATCACGTTTATTTACAATTAAGCTTTGTAAATCAAATTAATTACAAATTAGGGATATACGTTTTTCGTTTAAAACTAGTAGATAGTTAAAATAATACCTATCATCTGTTAGACTTTAGAACACGAGGATACAATATATAAAAATAAAAGACTTAACTGGTTAGAAATCTTGTGGTAAAATTATATTTAGGCTAACAAATGATCCAGTAAATCTTTAAAATAAAACAAATATACATGCTTTTGTTTAATAATAATATTCAGATGCTTAGTGTAATATTAAAATTAAAAGAAAATAAATTTGTATATCAAATAATATTCTTCTTTGTAACTAGATTTAATCATCTTTTGGAATGGAAATATTAGTATGACGAATTTAAACTGTTAGGATTTAAATTAGTATTATATTGAGCATGACTTAAATTAAAATCTCATTAACAAATATATAGCGATAAAATAATGGTTATGATTATTTCAGTGACTTAGTCACTGTTTAATGTTTCGGAAAAACATTATTGTTTTCCAAATCTTGCATATGATTACTTAGAAGGTTAAATGTTAATTATTCCCACTTCAGTTTCTGTGACAGATCAGGATTGCACAACGAAAGCTTCACGGGTTGACTTCGCTAGTTGATTAACTTCTGTTATATTTATTATGTTGTATATTTTATTTAAAAACCAATTGACTATTATATATGTATCATTTGAGAGAAGATCTTGTATTTATATATCTGAGCGGGGTTAGCTTTGGGTTAAGTTTTGTATCGCATTTCTTAATTGAATGCTTAAGTGCATGTTTTAGATTTTAGTGCCTCTTAATTTTAGTTAATTTATTGGATTAGTCAGTTGTTAGCTTAGGTGGCGCTACAGTTACCTTCCTTAAGAAACCATTTACATACCAAACCCTTGAGTCACAGACACATACTCTAGGTTATTTTGTGTTTTATCAAGAGTGTTTTCATCTTCACGATCTGGTGATTTTGCAAGAGGTTTTCTTGATAAACGTATTAGTTTCGAGTCCAAAGGGAGGAAGAAAAGAACCCTAGTAGAAGATGATCATCCTAATGCCTCATGTTACTATGCATATCACGTTAGGATATTGAGAATGAGGATATGGTTTCATCTAAAGTGGTTCATAATTTTCTTAAATACTTTGAGGAAGTAAACTACAGCTCATTGATACTTTGAAGAGTCTTGTTGTGTTAAGAATTGAGTTGAAAAAGGTTACTTCTGACCATGGCCTCATAAATACACATGTTAAAGAACTTATCAATGAGGATATCTTCTCTAAATAAGCAGTGGATGTTGTCAAGGCTCGTGAGGATTTCAAAATGGCTATTTGACTTCTGTTCATGTCCGTTTTTGGTGGTTTAGGAGTCTATCTTTGTTTTCTTAGCTTGTTGATTTCTTTATGTCTAGGAAACTTCTTATGAGAATTTATTCTTGTGTTTTTAAGAAGGATAACTAGGGTTTGGAATAGCCTTTATTGTGAGTACACATATCTATTTCCAACGATTTTCATCTTGCAATGTTTTTAGATTTATTTATTTAAATTTTAAAATTTATTTGGAAGATGATTTTGCAGTATTAATCTTTAAGGTTTTATATAGTGCAAATTGTTATGAGATATGTGTGTTTGCGTCCGTGAACTATGATTATCCCATACATGGTCAAAAGTTAAGTCTTTCATATATCGGTATGCAAGTATTGATAAAAGAGTGAATGAAATTTTGACAAACAAAAAATAAGCCTATTATGTCATTATGAAAATATAGATGGAAGATAGGATGAGCTTTTGTTTACAAAGATTAAGTCCATTATATGTCATTTTGCAAATAATGATGAAGAATAGAATGAATCTTTGTTTATTCCGCAGTATTAATCTTCCCTGATCCATATTTTTATGTAAATATTGTGCGGCTCTGTAAGTCTTCTTATGTGAGCATTTCCGATTGAATTAATCATGGGTTATCTTGTGGTTAATTTAATTGAGATTTTTGGATACAAATTCATATTCTTATGTGATTTGTTAATGTCCAAAGAAATCCTTCTTTTCTTGTGAAAGTAAGGTCGGTCTTGTTGTTATTTCGGGAATGGCATTTTATGGGGGAGAGTTCTTAATTGAACTTGTGCTTAATTGCCAAATCTTTAAGGGGAGTGCGGCTGTGGAATATTATAGGGTTATCTTGTATCTTTATAAACTCCTTGATGAATGCATTTAGTTTCGGATATATGATTGCATCTAAAAGTTGAGATGTGCTTTTGTTTTGGTTATGAAGTATCTCTATGGAAATTTCATTAGGATCCCACTAATTTTCGTACCTTTGTCAATTTTATTGACAAAAAGGGGGAGAATTAATGTGTAGTTCACACTATAAATACATACGGTTTTCGGATCATTATGTAAGAGGGAGTGGTTTTCATGTGAGATGAAGTATTGACTAAGGGGGAGTGATACATATCACCATAGTGTTTTCGAAGTTGTGACACAATTGAACTTTGATGATGTGTAATAATACTATGACACTGTATAAAAATGATTGAGAGTTATTGTTTTCTCATTATTATGGCTACGAAACTTCAACAACGATGATACTGAACTGAACATCTTTAGAATCATTGGAGTACTTGGAAGTGACGAAGATTTCGAGTAATGTTTAAGAACCAAGGAGATCAAGCATTTGGATGAGAAGCTACAAAGTTAAATTTTTTGGTATTCCATATGTATTGATAGATTTGTCACGAAAATTGACAAATGGGGATATTTTTAGAGCACTGCTTGGTCGAAATCGCAAGCGTTGCTATCTCAAGCTTGTTTTTCAAGTTTAGTTGCCAAAACTATAAGTCTTGATTTCTAGTCTACTTATAGCTAAGTCTCAAACTATGAGAGTAAGTATAGTTGAGCACTAGACTCCACGACGTTCATCATATGAAGACGAAGAATGAATCATGAAACTTGTGGAACTTCATCGATGGAGATGAACTTATCTATCACTCAAAAGTTTATCTATTTTATCTCCTATTTTGAGACAAAAGTTGTATTGCTATATAGACTTCGATTATACACATTTGCTATTTCGAGTCGAGTTTATCTCGCTTATCTATTTCTAGAAATATATGTTGGTAAGCTTTCGCTTTGGCCAAGTTCATCTTTACTCGTGACGAAAGTCATGTTGATTATTTCAATAACTTGAAAATCGCTTTGATGAAAAAAAGTTTGTGAATAACAACTATATAACATCCTCTAAGAAAGTTTCAATGATTGAAATGAGAGTTTAGAACATGTAACCATCTTTGGATATAAACATAGTGTGTTATCACATTTGTGTAAAATACCAAAACCAGGAACCCAAAGTATATGCCCGTACGCGTACTGGCGGTTGTTGGAAATCCGGGTGAGTATGCGTACCTGTACGCATACTGGCGGAAAGTTCACGTCTGTGAATTTCTGCTGGAGTTTAAAAGTTAAAAACAAACTCAATCCGGTTACTTAAGTACGCATTCCCGTTTTTATACATAGGTAGGTTACTTTCTAAAATCGGTTTGTTCATGAACTAAAAAATTTATATAATTAGGAATGCAATCTTTGCAAACCATGGCTATAATGTTCATGAATCGATTCGAGTGAATCAAAACCAATTTTGTTTCGATTATGTCTTGTATACTTCTATAAGATCTAAGAAATTGAACAACTCTTTAACTAGTTCATTTGAGTCATTTGAACTAGTTATGGTGAAGATGAATAAGGTTGATATGAAAGTGCTCACATGGCTAACCCTTGGTTAACTATTGTTGAACCAACTAAGTGTACACGTTTAGGTATAGTTACTCAAACCTAAATGAAGTTACATTTCGTATGTGTATAACAAGCTAAGTTCGATCTAACAGTTGAAAGATATTTTCTTGAATCTGATTAGGTTTTCATCTAACGGTGAATATTAAATGCTTTGTTACCAAGGTAGCTTAGATTGCAAACCCTGATTTGAAGACTATATAAAGGAGAACTCTAGCAATTGGGAAATATAATCCCCACACCTATTGTGTGATACTAGTTGTATAAGCTAGAGTCGATTCTCCTTTAACCTTAGGATTTTCACGAAACCCTGTAGGTTAACGACTTAAAGACTTCATTGGGATTGTGAATCCAGACCAAACTATTTCCTTTGTAGTTGCGTGATCTAATCTTGATGTTTCTATCGTGTTTGAGTACAATCGTAATATTGGCTTGAGATTTATATCTCCGATAAGCAATATAGAAAATGAAAAGATGAAGGTACCCAAATATACCTCAATCTAAAACTTTTCCACCTATAAGTCCTTTCTCCGAAAGTGATTGTCTATGGACTGAGCCGAGACAACACAATAAATCGGTTCACACTTCATGTGATCGTCTATGGATACTAGATCGAGACAATACAACAACGAAGTATGTTTACTTGATAAATGGTTCAGACTCAACCAAACACAATAGGATTACTATCAAGTAAATAGGAATTAATGTTTGTGTATTTTATACTTCTAATTATAATAAAAACAATTATAATTACGGAAATAGAAAAGTAAAAGACACAACAATATTTTTTAATGAGGAAACCGCAAATACATAAAAACCCTGGGACCTTGTCCATAATTGAATACTCTCATAATTAAGCCGCTATACAAAATTAAACCAACTTCGTATAGTTGAGACCAAGCAACTAAACCTATAGTTCACCTTGTTCCGTCTGTATCCCTGCGCCTCCAACTTGTAAATAAGTCACGCACTTGGAAAAATTCTTTTGGTTCGTATTCCAAATAGTAAAGGAACAACAAATCTATTCGGTAATAACTCTTTTCAACCAAGTGATATAAATTCGACAAAAGGCTCTTCTGTTTATCCCAATAAACTCCTTTGTCAGGTCCTTATATCTATCCAATAACAACTACCAAAGTAATTGTCAAGATTTTGCAATCAATAATTTTAATCACAAAGAAATGTATTGATACCTATCTACTCAACTAATCAATCCAATCTACCACAAGGATAAACCAATTATAGTGGGATCCTCTTTACCTGAAACAAATATTGTGCACACCAAATATTATGAACCCAAATCAGAAATCTTCAAAGTCTTATTTGTCTTCAAATCTTCTTAGATCTTTAATAAACACCTGCACACAATCAAATTATATCTCTTGTGATCAATCACACACCGAACGGAGTCTGTTAAAAATGTATTATCATAGACGTATTTAGATCAACAAACAGTCTAAAGATCCCCGTCGAAACTTCGATCTAGTTTGAGTGAATCTTATATCAGAAGAGAAGATTCTCAAGCATAAAAAAACTAGGTGTAATCAAAGTTCAACAACCGATAGTCAATCAAAAACTAATAATAAACCGCAATTATCTAGTTTCCCATCAACGGTACTAATAGAGCTTCTCAATCACAAAGAAGTCTTTAAACTAAGCGGCCGTAAGAGATTTCTCCTAATTAGGTTACTTTCCTCTCTTAATAGACGGCTCCACCACTAACAACACAACTAGGTAGTTTTGCTAGCTTTAAGGATTAGTTTGCTCGAAATGCAAACTTTGATATTTATAGGCCAAGGAAGTTTGGACACCAAGGAATTTCCAAAACCGAAAATATTCTCAAGATATGCAATATATTCCAAAGTCGGTTTCCATAATTCCTGGAAATGCTTTGTCTAAACAATGACCGAAAATCTCTTAGAAAATCTCCAACTAGTAAATGCACATTACTAATTTTTATTTTCTAAAGATATGCAAAACTAACAACCAAGATACATAAATAAGTCCTTGTGAATAGTTTTACCAAGATACATAAACAAGTTTATGAGCGGTTATACTAAACACACATATTGGTAATTCAAAATAGATTTGCAATGAATAACAATACTAATAATCCTAGTGTTTTCCCTTTCGATTCAGAAAACAAGTTTATGAACATACTTCCTTTAAACGAATGTAAAACATTGTTTCCTAGGATGAAATCTTCACTCATACCCATACATAATCACAATATCATTCATATGATCATGTCGATGTATTATATACAAAGTTTAATGGTTAAGCAATAAACCTCGTATTGTATTCCTTAATATTATGTCTAACTATAGTATCATACACAGCTTCGCAGTTATGTTTTCAATATGCACGACTTGGAAGATACGTTAGGGAATGAAACAGTTCAAGTCAAATATTACTAACCTCAAGAGGAAGGATGATGTTGTCGTTGTAGCTCCATACTTCTTCACATTCTTCAAGTATTCATGTAATACTTGTAAGTCTCATATCCTAATACTTTCAAGCTAACCTATACGAAGTTGACTCTAGTATATAAGTAACTTATACGAAGTTGACTCTAGTATATAATCAAGCGACTCTTTAAATGAGTTTTTATTCACTAAAATATGACAACCAAGCTTGACATACCAACGCTTGGTGGGTTCAACCGAGCTATGCTCTAACAGAAAAGTAGTCACAAACACCTTCGTATCATCGTTTGTGATTCCACAATATCTTGTTTCATTGATCAATTAAGATTATTGTGAGGTGATTGATATTTTAGGCTGTTCTTCGGGAATATAAGTTCGGTATATCAATTGGTTCTTGTTCACCTTAATTTATAAAAAGACAGAAAAACTCGTAGGTATTTCTGTGGGAGACATATTTATTTATTCATATAGGATTTTCTGTGTGAGACATATATGTTTATCAAGTGTTCGAGTTTGGGTCGTAGATCAACTAAGGGAATCAAGTGCGTAGTATCCTGCTGGGATCAGAGATGTAAGGAATGTAATTGTACCTTGAATCAGTATGAGATTGATTAGGGTTTAACTACAGTCCAGACTGAGTTTAGTTTGTAGTAGGCTAGTGTCTGTAGCGGTTTAATATAGTGTGGTTGATCTTGAACGAATATAAATGGCTTTCTAAGATCATATTCCATCCATTTTGGTTGAAGCAATCCTTACTTTCTCTTCGGGAATCAATCTAGCTCCTGGTAACATTCTTAATTCATATTCAAAGATTCCCCCTACATCTGTAGCTGTTGCAAAGAACCAAATGACCATTTGTTGGTCATGCTAGATGATGCTATGAAGATTAAAAAAAATAAAAAATGATTGCAACACTCTGCAAAAACTTCAAACTTAAAGCCAAATTGAAGAAGGAGTTATTACACTGTAATCATTGTGGATATGGAGAATATAGACATTATCCATAGAGAATTAGTGGATTCTCAAAGCCCAGTTGCAAGACTTTTATGCATTTGCGGACTTCTTATGACGAAGACACATATGGAAGGCATTTTTGGAATGTCCTAAGTGTTTTTTGGTGGAGTAGGCTGATTGAAGTTGAAGGATAAATCAATTCAGTATGGTATTAGGTTATTTAGTTTGCTGTTTATTTTGTGTTATTACAATTATCTAACCAAACACGTGGATGTCTTCACATTTGCACCATCAATATCATAAGTAATTTAATTTTTTTCCTGGATTAAACATTGCACCATAAATCTCATAAATAAAAACATACTGCCAATGAACAACCACATCATACATGAGAATGAAAGAAATACATTAGATTCAAACAACTACTACATATGTGTCAATTCTTGGAGGGTGGTGGAATTCCTAGGGTGATGTAGGGATGATATCTGTTGAGCACCCTAAAAATGTTGAAACAAGCATGGAAGTCAAAAGGACGACCGCCGTGAGATGCTTCCCACATCGCTAGAGTTTTGGGTTCCACTTCATGTTCGACTTCATCATTGAGCTTGTTTTTGTGATTATCATTTAGTAAAGCGACGAACTCCGATATATTCCTACAGATTGAGCTAAAATGATGCGACAATAAGTGAGAATCACGCCCACTAATGTTCCCTGTTTCAGCGGTAAACATTATGTAAACTTTCTCCCAGAAAGTCAACGTTGATTCGACTACATTATTTAAGACAACATCTTGTGTGTGAAAAACAAAGGCTCTACAAATAGCTAAATCCTCTTGTTGAGTGAGTCTAACACCACGAACTCTGGGAGGCATTTTTGTAGATGATTTGAGAGTGAAGAATGTGTGAATTTATAGTTGAAATGAGGAATATTTATAGAACTCGAAAATTATAACCGTTAGATCACAAGAGTTTACAACCATCCAGATTCAGTCGATGACTCTTTTATGTAAAACTCGACGCTTTTAAGAAAGACGCTGGCGTTTGGAGTAACAATGGTCGTTGGTAATACAAACGCCAGAGTTGTTTCCAAGCTCGCCTGGCCTTCCATTAAGCGCGTGCTACATGCTCCATCTCACTTAACAAACCAAAAAAATTGTTGGTTTGAACATCCATTTTTCATGTTTGTTGAGTCCATAATGGGAGCAAAATCAACAAACTTCAAGTTTGTTGAGTTCATAGGAACTGCTCTAATTGAACTAGCACAATCCCGACTGTTAGAGCATTTCCTATGGGAATGAACAAACCCATTCATTTTTTGAGCCAAGTGGATGGCCAAACTAGGTTTTCCACTATGGTAAAGCACCGAGCGTTATATCAATAGGCGTGCGATCCAGGTAAAAACGCTAAAGTATGTAGACTGAACGCATGCATTAGAAGAACCAACGCGGCGTCACAAGATATATCGCCGGCATTTTTTCTTCTAACGCAAACGGGTAGTTTTTTAAATTTCGAAATTCACTTTTTACCTCTATAAATTACCACAATCTTCAAACAATTCACTCACACCAAAATTCACTTGAATTTTCTATTCTAAAATGGCTGGAAAGGCGATCACACTTTTTTGCGATACCAAACTTGAAGCTGATGTTTCTAAGATATGTGGGAGTTTTAAAAAGATTGAAAATTGTAAAAGGGAAGTGAAATTTTTAGAATTTCCTCCAAGAAAAAGTTCTGTTAAAAGCAAAGAAGAGCTCCAGTTTTGAAAGTTAACAACAAAAAAATCAAAAACAAAGGTGAAACTGTCAAAGAGCGCGTTCAATGGAAATACGTCAAATGAAGATAAACAAGAGGCCAAAACTTGTACTTGATTTTTATTGATGTTTTTTATTATTTTCTAAAGTTTATATCTTGTAAAAGAATTGGCAGTAACATCAATGAATCAAAATGTTTATATTTAAAAATAGATTTCCACTTCAGATTAAGTGAAATTTATTACAATTTAAACTTGCAAATAACATCAAACTATATTTTAATAAACCACAACAAAAACATCAAATTCAACGACATTCTCTCTGTAGAGTTCATAGCTTTCAAAATGCTTAAACTCTCTTCCGCTTTCTTCAGTAAACTTGGTCTGAGTGATGGTTTTTTGTAAAACATAGAAAAAAATAATTTTAGATATTTATAATACAGTTGATTAGTGAGTAAAAAGGGAAGATACTCACCAGTTCTTCGTTGGATAATCCAGAATAGCTACGGTGAACCATCCACAAAACTTCCGTATAATGTTTGACTTCATTAGTGATGAACTCAATTCTTAGTTCTAGGCTCTTAGTGTTTCTTATGCTTGCGTTCCCCGATGCTACAAAATGTCCCAATATTCTTTCCCAGAAATGGTCATTGTTCATTGGTCTCATCAAACGATGTATCCAACATCGAACAAGAGTAACATATTCTTCTATTGTAAAGACCGGGAGCGGAATTCGAGTGCAGTAACGATGTTCTTGAGATGGACCATCTTTTAGAATTCTGAAACACTCTTCGTAAGGAAAAGGCTAACCATGAGCTTCCTCCCAATTATCAAGAGCTGTTTGGATCACTTCATCTTCAGTTACACCGATGAACTTTTATCGATTAATTTCTATTACCAGAGCAAGAAATGTCTGGACCGTAATCCTAATAGAATTAAAATGAGCACACAATCGACGAGCATCTCGGTTTCCTGGGTTTCCCGTAAGTGAGACGAACATTGAAAAAACGTTCTCCCAAAAAGAACCGTCAAGAGAGATAACAACCCCAGTGATTACCCTATGAAAGAAATATGCTTTGCATAGACTTATATCCTCTTCTTGAGTAAACTTGGGACCACAATTTCTAACACACATTTCTGCAAAGGGAGAGAGATTTAGCAAAAAAGAAGAAGAAGAAGAAGATGTGATTTTGGAGATGTGAGGAATGAAATTTATAAGTCAAGAAAGAAAAGTGGGCCGTTGGAAATATGGACATTGGCGTTTGAAGTAAAAGCGCTAGTGTATTTCCTTTAAGCGCCCATTTGAACATAAAAGTTCACGCTTATAGTAAAGCCACGCGACTTTACTAAAACCGCTCGTTTGAATTACCAACGCTTATTTTCTATTATAAATACGCCTCTAGGTTTTATTCTAAACCAAACCATCCAATTTCTTTCTCAACATCCACTATGTTTTCTAAAGGCAAAGCGAAGCAAATATTATGTGTCGAAGCAAAAGAGGTTTGTCCATTATATTTCATGGATAACCACAGTCTTATGCAATGTCTCTGGATGTAATCAAAGTGTCCGCGTGAAGTTTGTTCACGCATCAGAATGGTGATTGAATCACAACCGGAAAAGCTCAGGTATTTGCAATGTCAAGATCCCAACTTTCCAGAGGAACCACATATGTTGGATGATGCTATGAAGATTAAAAAAGAAGAAAAAGAAAAGATTGCAACACTCTGCAAAAAATTCAAACTTAAAGCCAAATTAAAGAAGGAGCTATTACACTGCAAGCATTGTGGATATGGAGATCACGAATACAAACATTGTCCACGGAGAATTAGTGCATGCTCAAAGCTCGGTTGTAAGACTTTTATGCATTTGCGGTCGTCTTCTGAAGAAGACACATATGGAAGGCATTTCTGGGAATGTCCCAGGTGTTTTTTGGTGGAGTGGGCTGATTGAAGTTGTTGGACAAATTGATTCACTAAAACCATCAATATCAAGTAATTTAAAATTTTCCTCGGTTAAACATTGCACCGTCAATTTCATAAATAAAAACATACTGCATTGAACAGCCACACCATACATGAGAATAAAATAAATACATCATATTAAAACAACTACTACATAGACGGCGTCATTTCTCGGCGGGTAGTGGAATTCCTAGGGCGATGTAGGGATCGTATTTGATGAGCACCCTAAGAATGTTGAAACAAGCATGGAATTTAAACTGACGACCACGGTGAGATGCTGGCCATATCGCTAGAGTTTTGGGTTCCACTTCATGTCCGGCTTCACCGTTGAGCTTATTTTTGTTATTCTCCATTAGTTGAGCGATGAACTCCGATGCATTACAACTAATTACACTAAAACGATGCGCCAATCTCTGACAATCACGCCTATTAATGTTCATCATTTCAGCAACAAACATTTCAAAAACTTTCTGCCAGAACGTCGATTGTGATACATTCCTACCGGTAGCAACATCAGCGACAACATCTTGTGTTTGAAAAACGTAGGCTCTGCATATAGCTAAATCCTCTTCTTTAGTGAATCTAACATAACGGACTCTAGGAGGCATTTTTGTATATGATTTGAGAGGGAAGAATGTGTGAATTTAGAGTTGAAATGAGGAGTATTTATAGATTTCAGAAAATGTAGGCGTTGGATCAAAGGGTTCTGCAGCCGTTCAGATTGAGCTGTTGGCGCCATAGTGACTGACGCTGGCGTTATTGATACGGACTCGACGCTATATATGATGATGCGCGATGGAAATAATAACGCGGGGAGATTGACGATTGACCGAGCGTGCTTTGACTGCTCGCGGTGGAGTACTCTCTGACAGATTCACTCTATTATTGCCTCCTACTCTTGAGGGAGTTCTGGCGTTATTTATTCGGACGCCAACGTAGGTATCAATGACGCCCATCTTTACCACAGACGTGCGCTGGATGACCCGACTCAATGTTCAAAATATCAGATTTGTTAATTTGAACCTCTATCTTTCATGTTTGTTGATGCTATAGTGGGAGCAAAATGAACAAACTTAAACAAACTCTAAGTTTGTTCGTCCCCACGAATCTTAGTGAAAGAGTAATAATCGACGCAGTTACCATATGGAAAAACCGTCTGTCTCTGCTTAGCTGGCACAGAAGCACGTTAAAAAGTCTACAGAATAAATCCAAAACAAACGGATAGTCCTCTGAATATTAGCGCGAAACGACTCTGTTTGGACTATGTTACTAGTACGGCACTTGTTGACGATTCAAAATCCTTGCCTCTTTTGATATAAAAAACAAAATTACTGGTAATAATATTATAATCCATAAATCCCACTTCCATTCGTTAAGCACTCTCACCTAATAATTTCATACCCAGAAAAATAAAACCCCAAAACCCAAAGCAAAATAACAGAGTTGTTGAAAGAAGCAGAAATCATGAAAATGTCAAATAAAACCCTAGCTCAGCATCGCCATGAAGATGATAATGATGAAGACGAAGTTGAAGAAGAAGAGTTTGATGTTGCTGAGTATGAGAGAAGAGGTTTTAGTAAAAGTAGTGCTGGTAAAAACAGTGGTGGTGGTGATTCCAGTAGACTAAGGAGATTAGATTCTTTATATGATAGTGCAGATGAGTATGATGATGATGAGGATGAGGATGAAGACGAAGACGAAGACGAAGAGAGAGAGGAAGATGAAGTGTATTCCTCTGGTAGAAAGCAAAAGAGACATTCTTCTAATCCTTTTACTGATGATCAAACTGTTGTTGCTACTAATGATGAAGATGATGATTATGAAAGAGGAGAAGTTGATCGTGGTATGGTTAATTTCTTGTTTCTATGAATGGATTTTGTTAGATCCCCTCTCTTAAATTAGGGTTTCTGTAGTGTAGATGTCGATGTTGTCTCTCAATCTGTTTTTAGTACTTTTACTACATTTTTGATGATTTTGCCTCTTGTTAGAACAGTTTAAACATTAGGAATCTAAGCAATTTGTTGATTTCAGTGAAATTCTGTGCTGAAATATAGAAATTGTATGGAAAATTTTGAGAAATCTATAACTTCTTTGAATAATTGCAATCTTAAATCTAAAGCTAGCCACAAATGTTCTTAATAGGGTGTTGTTTATACGGGCAGATGAGTTGTGAATACTTTTGTGGATGCAGATTTCATAGAGCCTGATGAGGACATACCGGAAGAACATGAGGCCACAAGGATGCAACATCTTCATATGTTACCTCAAGAGGATGAAGAAGTAGATGTTGATGAATTTGAGAGAAGAATTCGCCAACGGTATTCCAGTCAATCCTACTTAGAAGAAGGTATTGATGAAATTAGTGACGTTGAGCAGCAAGCTCTTTTGCCATCAATTAAGGATCCAAAGTTGTGGATGGTGAAATGCGCAGTAAGTATTCAAATCATTTCCCTATGTTTCTTCAATTACTTCGTCTTCTGTTTGATAGTGTTTGTATGACAATTTTGTGCATTTCGAATTAGATGGGTCGTGAGCGAGAGGCAGCTGTTTGCCTTATGCAGAAACGTATTGATCGAGGTCATCGTGAAATGCAGATAAGATCTGTCATCTCTCCTCAATATCTTAAGAACTATATTTACGTTGAGGCTGATAAGTCAGCCCATGTGATAGAGGTATACAATAATCCACATTCCTCTAAGTTTGTGTTTTTCAGTAATATTCATTTGGATTAGTAGTGATATTATCTTTGCCAGGCTTGCAAAGGTCTCAGGATCTTAAATACTACAAAAGTAATGCTTGTTCCGATAAAAGAAATGATGGATGTGCTTTCAGTAGAAGGCAATCCCATAGATATTGCAAAGGATATGTGGGTGCGACTGAAGATCGGGATATATAAAGGGGATCTTGCAAAAGTATTCATCTTTGACCATTTCTCATGATACCTTTGCCTTGATCTTTCTTCTCAATTTCCATCACTTCTTTTTCACCAGGTTGTTAATGTATCTGATGTACGACGAAAGGTTATGGTTAAGCTAATCCCATGGGTTGATTTGCAAGCCATTGCTGATAAACTGGTATGTCTCACTACATTTGTTATCAATTTATGAGTTGTTCATGTTCTTCAATTTCTGGCCGAAGACAAAATCACTGGAAGGCTCTTCATAGTATGTCTGTGTATCTGTTGGGGAGTACTGTTTATGCACATCAACCTGCTGTAGCTATTTGTAACTTACCGACTAGTAAACTTTCATAATTTCCTATGAATATTGACCACCCGGGAGCTTCTTAACTCTCTTCTATGATGCTTCACTAGCTCCATTTAAAGATTTGGATTTTGCATTCCTTTCATATTCGTATGTTAATCTTGTCTCCCTTGGTAATACCATCGTACATGACACATGCTTTTAGCTCACTTCATCAGTAAACACTTCCTTCTACACCCAGACTTACCACTTGCTGTGGTTTTTAACAGATTCTAACCTCATTTATTTGTTTGTTTGTGCTTTCTTCGTATACTTGTTTTCATTGTTATTCTATCTGACAAGAAGGGCAGTTTTTTCTTTGCTGTCATCTTTAACTGCTGAGTTATGATGGGTTTAATTTTTTTACGGTTTCAGGAAGGTAGGAAAGTCTTGAAAAAGGCATATATACCCTCTGCACGCCTCATGAAAATAGATGAAGCAAGGTAATATCAGTGCTTCTTCACTTAAGGTGTTCATGTGTTTTAAAAACTTACAGTATATTATAAAGAGCTTACTATCATATTTGTTCACAATTGTTAGGAACCTTAATATACCAGTCGACTATAGAACGGGACGAAGCACTAATATTCAATTCTGTGTAATTGATGGAAAGATGTTTAAAGATGGTTTCCTATATAAAACTGTATCAATGAGATCAATAGATTATCAAAACATTCAACCAACTTTTAGTGAGCTTGAGAAATTTTGTGAGACTGGGCATGGAGTTGTGGGTAGTATGTCCACTTCACCTAGAAACAGGAAAAAAAGCCACTTTATGAAGGGTGATGCCGTCATTGTTGTTAAAGGAGATCTCAAAAATCTGATGGGATGGGTTGAAAAAGTTGAGGAAGATAACGTCCATATTAGGCCAAAAGTGAAGGGCCTGTGTGTAAGCACTTACCTCTGCCTATTTGTTTTGGATTCACATAATATGTTAGTGGAAAACGTTTAGCCATTTTCGTATCTCATTTTCTGCAGACAACAGTTGCTGTGAATGAAAAATATATTTGCAAATCCTTCAAGCCCGGGGATCATGTGAAGGTTGTCTTTGGTGCTCACAAGGGTGTAACCGGTATGGTTATTAAGGTTAACAGTAATGTACTCATCATTCTATCTGACACAACTAAAGAAGAAGTAAGTAACCCATCAGCTTTTTCAAGAGTCAAATACCTCCTGAATCGAGGACTAGTAACCTACTATGAACACTTTTTGATTGCTAATTCGCGTGTTGGTTGTATTCAGATCCGTGTCTTTGCTGAACATGCTGTGGACAGCTCCGAAGTAACTACTGGGGTTACCAAAGTTGGGGATTATGAGTTGCATGACCTTGTCATGCTTGAGTAAGAATATGATATCTGCTGTCTTATCAGTATTTCACAGTACAATTCTTACTGTTCGGCATCATTGAATTTGCATGTATAATGTATTTCATGTATCTGGTGCAGTAACACGTGCTTTGGAGTAATTATACGTTTAGAGAGTCAAACACTCCAGATACTGCTGGGAGATCCAGATATACCTGATGTTGCACGAGTGAAGTTGAGGGAGATCAAAAACAAGATTCAGAGGAGGAATACTGCTCTAGATCAATCGAACAACACTGTGTCTGTGAAAGATGTTGTGAAGATTCTAATGGGCCCTTGCAAAGTAGGTTCCTTCGTATTCAATCAAACTTCAGAAAACCTTCTTATGTGCGCTTGGAGGATTCAATTGTTATGTTTTACTCGGCATAACTATTTCCTCGCTAATCATTAGGAAAAACAAGGTCCTGTAGAACACATATTTAGAGGAACATTGTTCATAAATGACCGCCATCACATGGAGCATTCTGGTTTTATCTGTGTGAGAGCACAATCTTGTATAGTGATGGGTGGCTCACCTGCCAAGGTAAGATCTAGAATTTATCTTCTTATTGTTATGGATTTCATTTCGTGTAACATTCCTTATCCAAGTAAACGTATAATTAATTCTTCATTTCTCTTACTGGTAATATGCATATTTCTTGTCAATTCTATTCAATTCATACTTGCATAACTGCTTTTGTAGGTTTCCCTGTCCTCGAGATTTGGAACTTCTACAGATGCAGCTCGTATCCCCCCTTCACCAAGAAGATTTCCTAGCGGAGGACCTCCATTTGACTGTAATTTTCTGATAGTTTAATGATTTTAATATTCTGCATTAGAAAGAATCATTTTTGGCCTACTATTTTTTTTATAATATCTACAGGAACAGTTATTATCACATTCATTAACATTCTGTTTCTTGGTTATATAAAGAAAGTTTCACTGCTAACTTTTTGTGCAAACAATGATGCAGCTGGAGGAAGACAGAAGAGTGGACAGCGAGGGCATGATTCTTTTGTTGGTAGTACCATAAAAATTCATATTGGTCACTATAAGGGATGTCGCGGTCGTGTTGTGAGTGTTAAGGGCCAATCAGTTCTAGTTGAACTGGAATCTCAGATGAAAACTGTACTAGGCAAGTATTCCATATAGTTTTTATCCACTTTTCAAATGTGGCTGTCTTTCTCTTGTACTGTTAAAATATAAATTGCTGGTGCATAATGCAGTTAACCGTGACGAGATATCTGCTATCCCAGATGTTTCTACTTCATTAAGGTAATGATTGATGATGGCATCTTTTTCTGTGGGTCCTGAAAACCATAGTCAGCAACTATTTATCGTAATGTTTTTCCATTTATGAATCAGTGAACCACATCAACATGGTATAGGAAGTGAGACACCTGCACATCGCGCACAAACCCTGAAACACTCATATGCCACTCCTACGAGAAATGAAGGAGGTTTGTTTGTTTAGTGTCTGATTTAGTTATTTGTTTTGCTTTTTAACTGAACACTTATCTGTTATCAGTGCAAAAGTTTTTTATCTGCTGAATGTTTTCTTCAGGAACACCAAGACATAGTGGTAGCTGGACGCCCCTGCGTGATCAAGCTTGGAATCCTAATGCTACCACAACTCCATCCGGGTATGTTCTTTAATGTGTTTGTTGTTAAAGGTGTTTTAATATTTAGACATTATTTGACTGTGAAACGATTGTAGTCAATTCTATCAAAATTGTTATTGACATTTATCAACTCATATGATTTCATTTTTGTTTTCGAAATTAGTATACTTGCATTTTTAAATAGGATTGCTACTGTATGTTCCATTTTGGATTAGTAATAACCTGTCTATTGATCCTTGAATCGAATTAGGGCAAAATGGGAAGATGGAAATCCTGGCTCGTGGGGAACCATTCCACCAACTCAAGTAAGAAATCTCTCTCTTTGTCTTTGCCTTGCATGTATTTTTACAGTGTTTTGTTCTTTTGATATTTAACATATTTACTCTCCATGTTCTCTCTCTTTGACATATTTATGCATTATGCTCTACTGAGTCACACTTGTTTGGTCACAACTGAGTTTTTGTATTAATCTAGATTAATACTTTTTATTTTGTAGTTATTGTTCAGAGTGAGAGGGTCTACCATAATGGTATGGATAACAGACGATGGGCATATTTTAATGGGAGCAGACGGTTTGGGGTTTTTAAAGAAGATTTTCGAATTTGATGGGGAAAAGAGAATAAAGCGACGGTTAGATATCTATGATGATTTTACAGAAGATTTCTCCGATGGAAGTGAATGTGAGAAATATTATGCAGAGCTTTTTCAGATTATATCATATGAATATGGAATTTCTGCAGCAGAAAAGATGGAAATCAGCAAGCGTTGGTTATGGAGGAAACAAAGTACCGTTCTTGACAACATGGAAAAAGCAGGATACTTGGGATCTGGCTCCAACAAAATTATATACTCTTGCTGTGGACTCATATATTTGACTTCCTATGTTCTTATACTTCTGCGAAGATTGGTAAGTTTATTTGTAATATAATTTTTAAAAATTTAAGGTATAAAATATATGTAGGTATGTTTCGTAACTGTGACTAGTTTCGACAGGACCCTCAACCAACAGATATCAGAGTATGGGCTTATTGGTGTCATCATTTCCTCTCCACTGCGGTTCCAACCGAATTTGGGTTTGCTGAAGGCGATGAAGGTTTTTATGGAATTTTCCTATTAGCCTCACATGTAAGTATACCCGTTTATATAACCATAGCATTCTCATCAATTATTTCATTTTATGTTGAAAATCAGAAATTTAATCTAAATAGTTATAGTTATGTATTCTATTTTATTTCAGGAAAATAAAAAACCATTGGTTTTTCATATGGACAGAACTCATGAACCCAAACAAATTCATAATTATGTATGCATTGGAGGAGGTTCAGTGTTAGGGTATAAGGTACTCGACAGACACTATCCTAAGAAACCTGCAAAACAATTGGCTGTCTTAAGGATGAGGGAGGCTTTTGAAGCATGCTTCCTTATGAGGGCTAGCGGTGGAACTACATAGAGCTGTCAACGGGGCAAGCTAGGGTCAACCCGGCCCTAGCTTGTCAACCCATTGACAACTTAGGGTCAACCCTAGCCCTAGTCCTATTCATCTACAAGCCCAAAATCCCAACCCTAGCTTGCCCGCGGGTTGGCTCACGTGAGTTACGGGTTGTTTGGTAAATTTGCACTTTACTATTTACGTAATAAAAGATAAACCACCACAGGTGACAAGTCTAAATACTAAAAATCTCATCACCGAAAATAGATTACAGACTACGAAATGTAACTAAAACAACATGATTGAAATGAACCAAACCAAAGTTGTGGAAGTATGGAATGGAATACATAGTTACATACATATATAAAAACAAAAAAATGCAAACTTCCACTTTTACTTTAGAGATAAGTGCCCACAACGATATTTTGGATTATATCATTTTGGTCTAAAAACACTTCATCACTAGTGAAAATGAGACCATAATAACAACCATTTCCTGCACAAAAAGTATCATATTCATTAATAAGGATATAGGCTTGTGTCTCCATTCATACCTAAAGTCTAAAACATTTCTACTAACTTTGAAATCTTGAATCACAACCTAAGACGCTCTCAGGGTATGGATCTGTAATTTGTAGCAAAAAGTAAATCAAACAAAGGGATGTGTTTATGTAAATAAATAGAATTTGCATAATTACCCGCTTTAAATCGAATCACAACCTAAGACGCTCCCAAAGACGGATACTATTAGACGCATAAGAACTTAACTGCCTCATTGTTGTTTGCTAGCTCAAATGCCAATACATCCTCACTAATATCATTATCTTTCACTTCCTCAACATCAGTTGATGCAGCTCCTACATATAATTGAAAATAAGTAAATATCAATCTCACATATCTTTACCGTTAAATACACTTGCAACTACTTTAAAGATTAGTCAAAGACTTGTCGACTTACCAATTCCATATATCCAATCACGAGTTGTTATCAATGCCTCGGCACTTTCAGTGATAAGGAGCTACGATATCGTCAAGCACCCTTCCCCCAAGGCTAAAGGCGATTCGAAGCAACAATTGAAATAGGAATTGCTAAAATATCAGTTGCCATTCTTGTAAGATTTGGGTATCGTAGTTCTTGACTTCTCCAATACTTCAAGATGTCAAAATCTTTCGATATTGAGCACGATGACTCACTTAGATATTGTTCCATTCGAATTGTCGATTCTTTGGCCACCATTTTGTTTCTTTGCGGCAAATTCTCGCATCAAAAAATTGAAAACTTAACTACCAGTTCAACATGGACAGATTATAGAAATGTTCAAGCAGTCAAATTAATGAAATATCACCTGAAAGAAAGCACTTCCTTTGTGGCCAGTATTCCCACCATTTACAAGACCCGAATTCTGAGTTTCATTGGATGTAGAACCTCTTAAAGTTGATGCCGGATGATATTCTTTATAGAGTGCTGCCATCCTTTTTTGATAATATCAACTTCCTTTTTCATTTCACGCTCGATAGGATACACCTTTTGGAAAGTAAACTCTACAAATTCAAACTTCAATCTAGGGTCTAAAACTCTTTGCCATTGCCAATATTGGACTCAATTTTTTCCAATACTTGGCAAATTTTTCTTGCATTTTCTTTGCCATGTTTCGATGAACTCAATTTCATTAGTTCTCTCTTGCTCTAATAATACTTTAATCTGACAAACCCCATCGAAGTACAAATTCGAAGTAGGATACTTGTTTCCAGAGAATAGAGTTGTGAGGTCATAAAAGACCTTGAGAAACTTCGTTACCACTTTGATTTGCTCCCATTCTTCTCCGTTAGGAGACTCGCATAGTCGTGGTCCACCAACCTCAAATGAGTAAAGACTTTTTCATATGAAATACAACTTTGCAACATAAGATAAGTAGAGTTCCATCGTGTTTTGACATCTTGCCGAACACCCATCTTCACCGACATTCCTAAATCATTGACAAGTATCCAAGAAATTTTGTTTTCTTCTTTGTGAACCTTTAAGGTACTTCACTGCTAACCTTATCTTGATTACTGCTGGATCAATCTCTGTCAGTCCATCCTTTACAATAAGATTTATTATGTGAGCACAACAACGTATATGAAAGTTTCTTTTCCCAGTTTCCGACATAACATTCCTTGCAATGAATCGCCTCTTCATAATTTTAACACATGAAGTATTTGATGCTTGCATTATCAAAAGTGATCTTGGTTACTTTTCCTTCAATTCCCCAATCATTTAACATAAAAATAACTTATCAGAGAGTGCCGGACAGTATGGGGTGGTGGCAGTGGAGAAAAATTCAAAAGAAAATTCTGCAATACCCAATCTTGATCAACAAAGTGAACGGTTAAACTTATGTATCCAGTGGTGTTGACGGAGGTCCATATGTCTGATGTTAATGACATTTTACATGGAGCACATTGCAATCTCTTGCGAATAACTTCTTTTTGTAACTTATGCATTTTAAGAATATCAAACCTTGTAGTATTCCTTGATATGGTTTCAACATCAACATTTAGATAACTACATAACTCCCTAAATTGTGCCATTCTACACAATTAAAGGGAAGATTTTTACCAATAATTAGTCTCGCAACTAATTCCCGAAACTTTGATTGATCAATTTTCCGTGCATGAGTAGCCATTTCTCCATTATTTGCAGATAACAAAAGTTGCCCCACATCTTGCATCTTCAGTCTAGGGCACTTAGTTAAATGCCTTGACAAAGTAGATGTTCCTCCTTTCTTCATCGTCATAAGCATATTCCCGCCCACGTGCTTGCACGTTGCCTTTTCTTTACCATCGTATCTCGTGACCAATCAAAATCCTTCCATACTATTGATGTAAGTTTCCTTTTCCTTGAAGCTTTGCTCTTGAACTGTCATTGACTCCACTACCGTGATATCCTCTTCACTCATGACATCGTCATGGTCTTCTTCAACTCGACATTTTATGAAGCTACATAAGAAATTCGAAAATCAAAATTAGTAAGCCTTGAGCTACATCAATCATCATAGATTCAGGGGGCTAGAGGCTAGAGCTGTCAATTTAAAGTACACTAATTTAAAAGCCAAACAACATGTATAGAAGAAGCTTATCTCTTTTCAATGTAAAAGGAGGGTAGCACACCGTAATTAATGTACCTTAGTACTCAGTTCAAGGTAGACAATGAACATAAAATAAGCTTTCCACTTTTTCTCACACTAATTTGGGTGGATTGGTACAAGGATTTAAACTGGGTTCATAGTTTAATTCAGTTTTGGCTTGGATTTGGGATTGTTTTGCTCATGGATAATCAATTCAAAACGATGTAGTTTGTCATGAAAATAGCCAACAAAGTGTTGTCTCTGTTCTTAGTTTTATAAGATAAATGAGTGTGATTGGTGATGTTTTATTACCGTGTATGTCAAGGATTGTTTTAATGTCTAGATCTCGAAATTGCAGGGATTAAAAGACATAAAAAGGAGCTAAAAATATAGATGAAATACACCTCTCCACAACCGGAGTTATGCCTCGCAACGCAACCCGTTTGATAAAAGTGCGAAAGATGAATTTGAGACGATCAATAAACTCAAATTTCTTTAAATAATTACGGACTAAGAGATCATATATTTAAATACAACAAAATCAATCCCATTATAGCATTTTGGAATTAATAAACTTAGAACTACTCACCTTTTTTAGGAAAGTAGAAAAGTATAATCAATCTCGCCAATCTTTTCTTTTTCTTCTTCGACGAGTTCTAGTGTAAGCTCCCCGAAAATCAAATCGAATACAAAATTGGTCAATACAAAATCGAATCAAATCAAATCGAATTAATACACATCAAAATCGAATCAGAACACAACGTTAGAAGTGAAAAAAGAACAAAAAGGATGAATCTATTTGGTTTTAGATAGAATCATAGAAATTAGTTCACCACTTTCTTTACCAGATTCAGATCTAGAACTGGACTGGGAAGAGAAAATATCTTTTGTCTCTATTTTTTTCTCTGTCTTCTATCAACATCACATGTATAGATAAGAGATGGGTAACCATTTACCTGGTAGTGGGGTAAAATGTTACCATTACTCTCCGATTATAGGTTAAATTTAGATACTAAATATAACCGCATCATTTTTGATTGGGTTGGTTGTAACTCAGGGTTAGACCTAGCCCGGCTTGTTTTCTAGTAGGGTTGTATATGCCAACCCTAACCCGGCCCGTTTAGGAAACAAGCCCAGCCGGTCCGGGTTGAAACAAGCCGGGTTAGGATCAACCCGCGGGCCGGGTTACAAATTGACAGCTCTAGAACTACACATAGTAAGTTATGGATTAATAAAATTTAATTTTATATTTATAACTTCTCATTTTTGTAACTTCTAATATCAAAACTGAGTTCACATTAATAAATATAATATCATTTGGCGCAGTTGGCTCCTTGGACATAGACAACAACTACAAATCTGAGTTCCACCAAAAGATTGGATGTATATGATGGTGTTACTGTGCTGAATCTGTTTCCCTGCTTTCTACTAGTCCATGTGGGACCAAACATAAGTACACCCCCTTAAACAAGTTGAGTTTTGAGTTAAAAGAGTTTTGTTGGGACATTTGAACTGAGATGAGACATCTAAAGTCGCTCTAAGCATGTTTTTTGTTTTTCTTTATAACTTCTCATTTTTGTAACTTCTAATATCAAAACTGACAAGTCTCTCTCCTCTCTGTAATAGTGTTTTTTGTCTCAGAAATCTATTTTTTGATGGGTTAAGAGCTATGAGGAACGGAGTTGAAGGGTTCATAGACATAGATGTGATGAAAGTTTTGGTCTTTTAAATCTGCTTTTTTCTTAATAATTTTTTGTCCTCTAATTTCCGGGGGAGAATGTATGCTGTGGTTCTCATTAACACAGGTAATTCTTCTATCCGGATCTGTTATTGCTATGGTTTAATTTTTCGATTTCTCCTTTCCCCTTTTCAGGTTATTGAGGGTATTGTTGCATTAAATACGTCAATAACAGGGGATCTGAGTTTTTTAAATTTTGGGTCCGAATTTGGATTAGTTATGCTGTGGTTCACATTAACATAGGTAATTCATCGATCCGGAATTTTGCTTTCTCCTTAATTGATATAGCTATGCATATAAGTAGTAATCTTTCAAGTCCCTCTCATTTTTAGGTTGTTGCTGGTGTTTTTGATAGAAAATACAACAACATTAGGGGTTCTGAAGTGGGCTGCTTTCGCCAAATTGTGATTTCTATTTGTCTCCTTGGAATTTGATAAGTGCTAATCAATCTTAATATTTTGGCTAATTGTTCCCCATTGACGTTTGGGTCTGTGGACTAGTTGTGATCCGTTCTTTTAATTAGTCCTTACTAACCATTTTTGATTGTTTTGGTTTCTTTATGTTTATTGCTGCCTTATATCTGTTTGTTATTAGTCCGGACTCATCTAGATTAATGGTAGTCCTGATACTCAATGGTGCTTACTTCAGATCCGTGTTGTGGTTGTTAATCTGAAATCCCAATTTTGATTGGGTTTTTTTCTTCCTCGTCTGCTGTTTCCTCCTAATCCATTCGATCGTTGTTTCCATAAACTCTCTTCTTTAAAAATCCTGTTTTGAAGCGTTGTTTTTTTAAAAAAAAATCCACCAAGTTGTCATCGTTTTCTTTCGTTGCTATGTATTTTTGAACACTAGTGACTTTGCAATTTTAAATTGATTAATTGGGAGCCGTTAAAAGTTTGTATTTTTTAAATTGACTCAAGGCTTAAAATCTTTGTGCAGGTGTATGTGCACTTGCTTGTTTCTTTAAGAGGAAAAAAAAAAAGGGGGATGGGGAGGGGAGGGGAAAATGTATCCCAATCTATCTCTGTTTGGTGACTTTCAGGGATCTAGTGTAGGTGCACCTTGTTTTAAAAGGACAAAACTTTTAATTAGTTTTTGTTTTTTTATAAGACATTTTTGAATGTCGTTTTAAGTTTGGCCTGTGGCTGTACCTTATAACTTGGCACGTTTGTAATTTGAGATGTAATGTCTTGGGTAAAGTAGCCCTATATTAATAGTCTTTGTCCTCTTTCTATTGTTACTAGGAGAATTAGTAGTGTCTTCTAGTTCTAATTTTTGTAGAGATGATGAATCTGTAATCAGATGTATTGGGTGTTTAAATATTCGTGTTTCTTATCCTGTGAATTATGCGTACGGTGGTTTTTGAATTTTTGAACCTTTGTTGTCCCTTTACAGGTGGTTTCATGAATTTGTTGGTTCAAGTAGTATCTAAGTGTTCAAGTATCTTCTAAATGCTCTTGTGATTGTTTGCAAGGATTTTCCATTTTTCTGTTTCGAACTAGGTTCTAATGTTGTGGTCTATCTTCGTCTGATGGAGCTTTCAAATTAGGTATGTGAGACTAATTAGTTTCTTTTTTTGATTTTAGATATTAAAAGCACAGTATCCTTATTTGTTAGATTAAAGTTGAATCATCACATCTATTACTGGTCCTAAATATCATATCTAAACCTACGCTCCTCTGACCCGATAAAACCCGAAGTTAAGCTGACCTAATCCTTTGATTTCATCCTTTATCTGCCGCTATAATATCTCTCTCCTTCTTCGAAATCCTACTCATGTGCATGACTTTGGTGATCCATTTTGAAGAGCGTCTTTGCTTTATCAACAAACAAGACTTCATAGCAGGAATCGAGGTAACAAAAGCTTGAGGGTTTCTAACGGGAATTAAAATCTGATTGTTTATTGCAGATTAGGTTGCTATCCCCTCAGGCTTTTGATTTCAAACCTTCTATTTAGTATTTAAATTCAGTTTTCTTGTATTATGTCCTACAAACATCCTGCATTCTCTAGTTTTAAAATTTTAGCAAACATCTCTAGATTTATATTTGTTACTTTTTTCTGAGCACTTAGAAATTATAATCTGGTATCCTGTTTTTTTTCTTTTCCTAGGCAACTGTTTTATCTTGCATATTTCTATAGATAAAATTCACATTATGCACACACACAAATTGTAATCTGATTTCTTGCTTTACTTTTTCTTACTTGCTATGCACCTGTTATATCCTGCATATTTCTATGAACTAATACTTTATCTAGACTTAGATTTAGTAATTATAGTCTGTATTGTATTTCTGTGGAATATTTTGTGTGTCTTTATGTTGATTATGGCCATGAAAATTCTAGCATGGAACACACAAGGTTGTGGACAGAAAAAAAACACAACAACATTTGCACTCTTTACTGAATTTGGAAAAACCTGACATACTTTTTTTATCTGAAACCAAGTCTCAGAGGAGCTTGATGAAAAAACTTCTTAATCATTTCCCAAACACCCACATTGTAGACCCAGATAGAATAGCTGGTGGTCTAGCAATTGCTTGGGTGGATGGTTTTCACTTTGAAGTGGTTCAGTGGAACCTTAACATGATTAATGTCATTGTTAAAGACAACTTCAACTCAAAAGAATGGCTATTAACCTGCTGGCTCCCAAACATAAAAACAAGTTAGAAATTTTGGGATACTTAGAAGAAATTGCCTATAGGGTTAACATAAATCAAATGCCATGGCTAGTCATAGGAGAGATCTAAACATTATTTTCAACAGTGAAAAAAAGGAAGGTGGTCTGCCTTTCGATAGAAAAAAAGTTGAGCCTATGTTAAACTTACTAAATAGAACAGGATTAGAAGATCTAGGCTTTAAGGGTAATATTTTCACATGGAGTAATAAACGGAAAGGTTTAGCCAACATCAAGCAGAGGCTTGACAGGGCTATGGCAAATGAAAAATGGACCATGGAATTTCATGAGGCAACTCTGGAAAACATGGTAGCTATAGGTTCAGATCATGAACCTATTTGTCTAACTTTAAATTCGTCAACTTCTGTTTATATTCATACTTTTAAATTCTATGATGTCTGGCTTAAATAACCAACATGCTTAGAAGTCATAAAACAATCTTGGAATGAGTTACATTTATCTCCGGCTGATAACTTACTTCAAAACATAATGATATTAGGAGAAAACTTGAGTTCTTGGAAAAGGGATATCTTCGGAAAACCAAATAAACAGATTAAGGTCCTTCTTAAACAAATAGATCTCTTAGCAGCCAAACCTTTGACTATAATAAATACTGACTTGGTAGATAAAAAGATGTTAGAGTTAGAAAAACTTTATGACATCCAAGAGAATATAGCAAAACAACAGTATAGGAATGACACAATAGTTTTAGGAGAAAGAAATACAAAATTTTTTCATGTTACAACTTTAAAGAGAAGGAAAAGAAATAACATTGATTGTATAACTGATAAGAATGACAATGTTGTCTCTTCTAGAGAGGAAATAGAAGTGGTCCTAAACAGTTACTTCTCTGATTTATTTACTGAGACATCCAACACCATGAATGAGGAAATTTTCAACCATGTTAAACCCTGTATTACTTTAGAAGAAAACAAGTGAGTTAATCACTACCCCTTCACCAAGAAATCTGGAATGTGGTTAAAAATTTAAAACCTAATAAAGCCCCGGGACCAGATGGCTTTCCGGTAAGCTTCTTTAAACACAATTGGGAGATAGTAGGAGATCAGATGATAGCAGTAGTTCAAGATTTCTTTATAAACAGAAACTTACATCAAGACCTAAATAAAACTTTTTTATTCCTTATACCTAAGATTAGAAATCCCAAATCTCCGGCCGATTATAGGCCAATAGGACTCTGCAACACACCTTACAAGGTGATTTCTAAACTATTGGCTAATAGATTTAAAAAAGTTTTGGAAAAGATAATCTCTCCTTTACAGTCGGCTTTCTTATCTTCCATACAAATCTCAGATAATATTATTGTAGCTCATGAGATTGTTTATTCTATGAAAAAAAATAGGAAAAAAAACAGGTAACATAGGTGCAAAGATAGATATGTCTAAAGCGTTCGATAGAGTGAATTGGAAATTTTTGATAAAAACTCTTCAATCTTTTGGTTTTTCGGAACATTGGTGTGAACTAATCACTCAATGTATCTCAACTTCGACTATCTCAATACTCCTTAATGGGAATCCTTGTACTGAGTTTAAGCCCTCTAGAGGAATCGGACAAGGGGACCCTTTGTCCCCTTACCTTTTTATCCTCTGTATGGAGGTTTTCTCCAGGTTACTTTGTCATTTGGAAACAATTAAAAAGATTCCAGGAATTAAGCTTACTCCAAAATCTCCACCAATATCTCATTTATTTTTTGCTGATGACCTACTTCTCTTCACTAAGGATGACTTAGGCAGTTGTAAGAACCTCTTAGATGCCATAAATCTTTTTAGTGACTCTTCCGGACAAGTTATAAACTTTATAAAGTCTGGTTTATTCTTTAGCAAGAGAGTTCATAGTAGACATCAGGGAATAATAACTAGGCTCATGAAAATAAAGAAAATCAATATTAGAGATACACACTTAGGAGTTCCTCTATTTGTTGATAGATCAAAACTGAAATATTTTGATAACATAATCGAAAAGATGGAACATAGAGTCAAAACTTGGCTAGCTAAAGTACTTTCTCAGTCCAACAAGATTGTTTTAAACAAATCAATACTTTCTAGCATGCCTATTTTTACCATGGGTTGTGTTGTTTTACAAAAAAGATTACAAAACGAATAAATGACATTCAAAGGGATTTTTGTTGGGGGAAAAACACTAACTCCAAAGGCATTTACATAAAGGCCTTTGATTTTCTTTGTAACCCTATTAACCAGGGAGGTCTGGGGTTTAAAGAAGCTAATAAGGTGAACCAAGCTATGATCAGTAGGATAGCTTGGAGATTAGTTAGTAAACCAGATGACTTATGGGCAAAAATCTTAAAGGAAAAATACTTTAAGAAGACAAGGGCTTTACACTCAAAAAAGAGTCTTCTGCTTCTTGGATTTGGAAGTGCATTCTACAGGGAATATAACATATAAAGAAATACAGTTTCTGGGAAGTAGGAGATGGATTATCTATCAACCTTTGGGACGACAAATGGATACCAACCAGGGACCAACATCTGGCTAATTCAATTACCAGATTTTCAAATATAACACTTGTGTCTGATTTGATCAATCATTACACAAGAAAGTGGAATGAATCATTGTTATACTCTTTTTTCGATAGCTCTTTAGTTTCTGAAATTTTGAACATCAAGCTTTACACCAACAACACTGGAAACTTGAAAAAAGATAAACTGAGATGGATGCTCACCAGAAATGGTGAATTCTCTGTAAAATCTTTATATGCTAAATTGCTTAATCCAATGGGATCAGTTTTTACTGAGACTAAAAGATTTTGGCAGGGTCTTTGGCATATGGATACCTCCTAAAGAATAAAGCTTTTTCACTTGGAAGTGTTTGCAAAACACTCTTCCAACAAGAGAGAAATTAGGCTCATTTCTGGATGTGGAAAAACAGTGTATTTTCTGTAAACAGGCCATCGAATCAACTTACAATCTGTTCTTTGATTGTTCTTATGCTCAAGCAGTATGGAATCTATCACCGATGGCATCATAGGGATTAAACTCTAACTCTATCTCTAATAATACTTCTTTCTTAGATAAATACAATGAATGGTTGACAGTTGACATAAACTCTATATTTATGGCTTTAGCTGCAACTAAATGTTGGTTTATATGGAAAGAAAGATGCTTGCGTGTGTTTGAAAAACAAGAAAGAACACCAGAACAACTTTCTGTAGATATCACAAGGCATTTTACATATTGGCATCCACAAACGCTTAACATTGACACGACACAACCTAGAATTAAGACAGTGATGCTTAAGCCATGGAACTTTCCTGCAAAAGATACTCTCAAATTAAACTGTGATGCCTCTTGGGTTTCAAAATACACGGATGCAGGTTTTGGTTGCGTGCTTCGAAATTGGTTAGGAACAGGTAAAGGAGCAGCAATGGGAGTTCTCAGAGCATCAACAGCAGAAGAAGCAGAAACTCTAGCTCTCCTGCAAACTACCAGATGGGCTAATCAGAATAATCTACATAATCTGGTCATAGAGGGAGACAATCAACTCACTATCAACTATCTGCAGGGGAATTCTGTTTCAGTTCAATGGCAAAGTATACCTATTTTGGAAGAAGTAAAATCAGAATCAGCTAAATTAGTTTCTTTTTTGGGCTTTAAACATGTCGACAGGCGAGCCAACAAGGTTGCAGACTTATTAGCAAAGAAAGGGAGAAAGGAACACTTGATGTCATGTTGGTTTAATTATGTACCTGCATTTTTATTTCCTTCAATTGCTTATGACTCTGTCAAAGCACAACAACTATATAACATTCAAAAATCTCTTGTAATCGTTACATAAACTATTAATTCTGAAGATTCAGTCACCAGCAGAACAACTTCTACACAGTTGATTCCAAATGGGTCTGAATCAAGGAATTAACTTTCTGCTTGGCAATATATCTTATTTTCAAAAAAATAAATTAAAATAAATAAATATCAAAACTGAGTTCACATTAATAAATATAATATCATTTGGTGCAGTTGTCTCCTTAGACATAAACAACAACTACAAATCTGAGTTCCACCAAATGATTGGATGCATATGATGGTGTTACTGTGCTGAATATGTTTCTCTGCTTTCTACTAGTCCATGTGGGACCAATATATATATATATATTTTTTTATTTTTTTTTGCTACAAGAAAGAACAAAAACTTAAACAAAGGAGATATCGTCTGGAGATACAGAATGGGGGTTGGAGGACAGCCACCACATATTAAAATGGTGTGTTAGCGCATATTTAGCTAGAGTATGGGCTACATTATTCCCACCTCTCTTGATAAAAACATATTTATCTAGAGTGTGGGACCAAACATAAGTACACCCCCTTAGACAAGTTGAGTTTTGAGTTAAAGAGTTTTTTTGGGACATTTGAACTGGGATGAGACATCTAAAGTCGCTCTAAGCATGTTTTTTTTTTTTTTTTGAACCATGTAGTTGCAGAATTACCTATAACTACACCCTCAATAGAATTAGTAAAAACTCAAGAAGTTCTTGATGATGAATAACAATTTTCTTATTAATGTTCTCAATTGATTACAAAGAAGTATCTAAATGGAACTAGAATAGTTACAACTTTCTCTATTCTCTTTCCTAAGATATTTTCTAACACTCACTAAAAGAACCTCTCAATTTTACATTTGAACTCCTATTTATAGTAAAATTTATACAGCTGTATATGAGTTGCGAAGTATCGCAACTCATACTCGCAACATCATTTCATCCTCGCAAAACTTCATATTTCTCCGCGCTACTTCTATCATCGTATCATTTTATAATTCTTTTCTCCTTTATTTATTACGATACTCGTGAACTATTATCCTGCGATATTCAGTACCTACATCTTGCCTCTTCTCATGTCAATTCTACGAAGAAGAAATGATCGTGAGAACATAACCGTTACTTAGTCTTTTAAAATTTTGACACGTCTTTTGTAACCTTTCTTTTCTAGTTATTCCCTTATATAACTCCTTTATATTCTCTTCCTTTTCTTCTTCTTATTTCCGCAATTCTATCTTCTACTCATACTCTCTATTACTTTTTTCTCTGCAATTTTTTATTCTACTATATCTTCATGAGTTCTCCAAGGTAATTTCCTTCTATCTCTGCGTATTTCATTTGTTCTCCTCTTTGATTTCTCGTATAATTTGTTATCCGATTTTGGTTTATTTCAAAGCAAAATAACTCCTCAGATGAAATCTCAACTAAAGAATCCAAGCCTTAATCCACGAAGAAGAAAATCTGAGAATTAAAAGGTAGTTAAAATACTTTGCCTTCTTTCCTGAACAATATATTGTTGCCTCAGTTTTTAATCTACATTTTGATTCGCAGGTTGACGAAAAACCAAACCCTAGTAAGAGATCTCGAATAACTAAACCCACACCATTAATTCCGATTGATGATTTTCTTCCTGAAGTTGATAAGGAATTTTCCTCTCCTCCTCGTGAAAATGCTTCTTCACACACTCCTGCCTCTACTCCATTACCTACCTTTCAATCTCCCATCAGTGTCAATTTATCAACACTTCTTCAAGATCATCCCTCACAAAATATTTCTTCAACTTCTTCTCTTGAAAAACAACCCTCGCAAAATATTTCTTCAACTTCTTCTTTTGAAAAACCTGTCTTGTCCCCAAATCCTTTGAGTGCTATTTCTCCAGACAATTTGCAGCTTGCTCTTATTCCTTCAAATTCTTCTCCTCTTCCTCAGAAATTCGAGATGGAATTTATTCAACTTTCCGAATGTTATCTGAGGTTTTGACCAATACCGCGAAGTCTACTAATGTTCGTTCGCAATATGAGTTTTGCGAAGTTCTAAATAATTTCGTCAATCCAGACATTTCTTCTTCACGTCAATCCTTGGAAAAAGAAATTGAATTGCTTCGCCAATCTTTGAAAGCTTCTCAAGCAGAATGCGAGGATCTCCATAAAGAAAATCATCATCTTCTTTAATAATTCTCTCGAATGTGCGATTCTTCGCAAAAGAAATGATGAATTGAAAGGTATGATTACTATCTTCATATTTTCCCTTTTATTTACTTATATTCTTCATATGCTTGAAACATCCATTAAAACCCATTCCCCTTTATAGAATCCATCCGGAAATGTAGAAGATTGGTACTTCACCATGAATCGATGCAAATGAATATCGAACCAAGCATGAAAGCCTCTCAAACCAATTCTCCCATTTATCTAATCTTTACTCGTGTGCTCTTGACAACTCTGATGCTCTTTTTCAAGAGAATACTCAACTAATATATGATCGAAATTTTTTGAATGATGACATATCTCAACTTTTTTCTTCCTTAACTAAAGCTAATTTGAGAATAGAAACCTTATTAGAAGAGAACAAAACCTTATCAGAAGAGAAATGTTCGTTTTTGAATACAATGATTGTTTCTTCGCAAGAATTAAAGATTCTTCAGAATAAATGTTGCGATCAAGAAAATCTTCTTTCTTTGTTGAAAGGTGAACTTGAGGAATTAAAGAAGTCTTCAGATGTTGAAAGAAATTCTTTTGTTATTGAGAAGAATTCCCTTATTAATAAGAATATAGTCTTGAGTGCTAAGAAGAATCAACTTGAAGAAGATTATTCGTCATTAAAAAGTCTTAATGCCAAACTTGCGAAGGATAAAATTTTCTCCTTTCTAAAGATCAAAAGCTTCAATCTCGACTTAAAGGATTAGTTGGTGATGGTTTTGATAATGCGATGAATCAGATGAAGAACTGTTGTCTATCTTTAACTCAATCTCTTACTTCGCAAAGAGAAGGTAGTCATTAAAATTTGACTGCCTCTGGTATATCTTTAAATTTCGTTATACTCGCAAATTTTATTCTTTGAACTTTGTTTTATTTGCAGAATCTGAGAATAACCTTCGTAATGCGAAAGCTGGATTAGAAGCCTCCTGTTCCGAGCTTCGTAAGAAAAATGCTTTGCTTTCTACCCGCTTAATCAACTCTCGTGACCGTGCTACTCGGAGATTCAACTATCTTGCTTATTCCAAAGATATCGAAGATACCAATCATCAAAAAGCTATACTTCGTGAAAGTCATCTGAAAGCTCAAGTCTTTACGAATAACATTCTCTTATCAAGAGCCTTGCCTCCGTGAAAATTACTCCTCTGAAGATATCTGACGATGAAGTTGTTCGTGAGCCTGATAGTGATTTCGATTATGAGAGTGATGATGAAGATCTTGATGATGAGAAAGAATCTATTCCCCAAGGAGATGTTCTTGTTGCATATTCTTCCAAGGATGATATCTCGCAAAAGTCGAAGGCTGCTAATGACCCTACTGATCTTAAAGATCCAAAGACACAAAGTGTTGATGAAGCATGATAACATTTTTTTTCAATTTATCATTGACTCTCCTGTCCTTCTTTCTTTTGAATTCCTTCCTTAGTTACTGTTGGTTTTCTTTTTTGCGAACAATTCTATTTTTTGAGAAGTACATCCGATATTTTGCGAAGATGATTTATCCTTTCTTTCTGATATTTTGCGAAGATAATTTAACCTTTCTTTAATTAAATTTGCCCCATTTGATCATATGAAGAGAAATAATATATAACTCACAGGTAAAGCTTAGTATCTCCTTTTCCCCCTATTATTTCTCTTTAAATGATTAAACATTGTTTGAAGTATTAGAATATCTGCCTCAATTTATCTTACGAAGTTTCAACTTGTTACGATTGTAAATAAGAAATCGTCCTTTTTTAAGTATAAAAATAAAATATATGAAATATCCTTTAATAAGTATACTACATATACAATACCTTTGAAGAAGTATTAGAAGTACCAAATCCGTCAAATGAAGAGATATAAGAAGTATTAGAAGTACTCGATCCACCAAATGAAGAGATATAAGAAGTATTAGAAGTATTCAAGTTACCAAATGAAGAAATATAAGAAGTATTAGAAGTACTCAATTCACCAACTGAAGAAATATAATAAGTATTCAATCTGTGAATAATTACGTAACATATGACGAAATATAATGATTATTTAACCTTCACCAAATGAAATATCCGTTAAAGAAGTATAATAAATATGAGATATTCTTGAAGAATTATAAGAAGTATTCAACCTTTTGGAGAAATATTCAATATATGGAGAAGTATAAGAAATATGTAATTTCGTAAACTTTTACTTAATATGAACTTATCTCGTATTTGATTGCTATCAAAATCGCATCTTTTGTTAAGTCTTCATTAAAATTCTTCAATGATGTTGTCTTCTTTGATAGGACTTCTTGTAAAAATTCTTCAATGATATTGACAGAGCTGTCTTCTCTTCAAAATTTCTTGATGTATATTCTTGTAAAATTTCTTCAATGATATTGACGAAGTTGTCTTCTTTTCAGATCTTCATAATGTATATTCTTGTATAATTTCTTCAATGATGTTGATGCAATGAATTTCATTAATTTCTGTGGTATTATCATGCCTTCCTAAGTAAAGGTCTTATTTTGCCACCTCTTTTATAGTAAATTTTTGTATTTGCGATAATATGACAAGTCTGAACATTCTTGCGAAAATACAACCTCGTGACATTATCGTCTTGCGATGAAATCGCAGGACGTTCTTACACTTTCATGCAAAAACCCATTGATCTCATCTTAACTTCTTTGAATAGTATTTTAGCCTCTTCAGGAATTGTTGCGACAATATGACAGGCCTAAATATTCTTGCGAACATAAAGCCCCATGACATTGCCGTCTTGCGATGAAATCGCAGGACGTCTCTACACTTTCATGTAGTGACCCATTGATCTCATCTTAACTTCTTTATTATGTTCTGCGAGTTCTTTATTCTTTTCTTTCTTTCTTTCTTCTTTTTTTTTTTTTTTTTAGAAGGCTCGCAGAACTTCATTTGTTGCACAAATATGACAAGCCTTTATGTTTTCGCAAACAAGAAGCCTCGTGACATTTGCGTCTTATAGCACGTATCAGCTCCCTAATGGAGGGTGCTGCCCTTTATCTTCCCCCGATTGCCCCTTCAAGGAAGCGTACATCGACCATACAAGGTTATCTCTTCCCATCCGGTTCGCCAACAACCAGCTTTTGATCGCAACCTCTTATCCTTTTTGCCTATAGGGCTTATAGTTACGAGGTTGCACCCTATGGGGTATCTTTGGGCCAAGTGCATCATTTGCCAAGACTTGTCAAAAATGGCAGATGTGGTTCAACCTCACCCGAACTCTTGACTCAACCGTGTACCTCGGCGCCTTGATCGTTTTCGCACTTCTTGGGAAAGACAATATGCCTTAGTCGCCCAACCTAAATCTTCTTACACCGCATTTTATATTGCGTAATGTCGCTAGATTAGGTGAGAATCCAAGGTGTCTAACCCGGATAGGTACCCCATTATTGGGTTGTACCCCAAAATTTTTACCATGTACTAAGGGCCCTTGGTGGTGTTCCGGTTACCCTTAGCCACGTTATAGGTACCCCTTAAATGACGTACTTTAGGACTTTGCCTCTTATTTAAATATAGCTTCGCGAACTAGGGTGTACGCCACAAAGGTTTGCCTGTATAAAATTTTTTGCGGCTCTCTTTTTTTTTTTGGAGGCTGATCACAGATTGCGGTCTTTTATTCGCAAATTAATGAAAGTTTAATCGCAATATAAATTTTGAAACTCGTAACTTTTCCCAATTTCCTGCGAGCAAACAATATTCGTAAAAATTTTCATGAGTTTTATGGGTAATACCTTTTCAAATATAGCCTGTTCCAAGGTCTACCAAGCCTCAAACCCATGTCTCTCCCTTCTGGATCCATCAGCCGATAAGCTCCGCTTCCTACAACTTCTTTAATAACATATGGTCCATCCCATTTTGGTGCTAATTTTCCTCCATTTTCTTTTTGATATTTAGGTGTTTCTCGCATGACCAAATCACCTGGTTTATATTCACGTTCAATGACTCTCTTGTTGTATTCTCGAGCTAATCGTTCTTGATAAATCTTCATATGGTGCAACACCTTTTTCTTTTTCTTCCAAATCATCCAATTCACTTAATATTACTCCCGCACTTAAATTTCTTTCCCAAGCTTCTTTCTTTGTTGTCGGAATTACAACCTCTGTGGGTAATACTGCTTCTACTCCATATGTTAGACAATAAGGAGACATTCCATTTGCTTCTCTTCTAGTTGTATTGTATGCCCAAAATGCGCTAGGTACTTGCTCGCACCACCCTTTGAGATGTCCTTCTAATTTCTTTTTGATTGTATCTGCGATTGTTTTATTTGTTGCTTCTGCCTGTCCATTAGCTTGTGGATATAATGGGGTTGACTTCCCACATTTTATCCTAAAAGCACCGAGTAACATCTCTATGTTCTGCCCCTCAAATTGTTTTCCATTATCGATACTAGTTGTGCTGGAACCCCGTACCTGCAAATGAGGTTCTCAAATATGAATGTAAAAACATCTTTATCACGAATATGTTGATCGCTTTTACTTCGCGAGCTTCGTGAAATAATCTGTTGCAACTATCAAGTATCTCCTTTGTCCAGATCCAGGTATAAATGGTCCAACAATATCCAACCCCCATTTACCAAAAGGCCAGCAGCTTGTTGAAGAAGTTAATGTGGCCCCTGGTGCATGAATTCTTTTACCATGTCGTTGAAATTCCTTGCATCTTCGTACGAACAATTTTGCGTCTGTATGCATATAAGGCCAGTAATATCCTTGTATCTTTGATCTATATGCTAGAGATCTTCCCCCACTATGATTGCCAGCTTCTCCTCCATGTAACATCTTCAATATCTTTTCTCCTTCTTCGCGAGTTAAGCACCTGAGAGGTGGTCCATTGAAAGATTTTCTATATAAAATTCCTTCTCGCAACTCATAGTTTGTTGCACGACTCTTTAATTTATGTGCTTCTAGTCTGTTCTCGGATATTTCTCCTGTTGTGAGGTATGCATGAATTTCTTTTCTCCAATCTGCGATGTTGTTTGATAACTCTCTTTCTACTTCCATCGCAACAGCTTCCTCAATTTCTTTCTCTTTGTCCACTGATGGGTGTTGAATTGTTTGTATTTGGATATTTCTTGTATTTGGATTTGTCATCATGCTTGGAATAAATGCAAAAGCATCTCATGCGAGACGGTTATATTTTCTTGATATATGTCTCCATTTTAATTTTGGTATCTTCGCAGATAATTCCTCAACGAGTTTCTTGTATTTCTTCAAAGAAGATTCATTTGTGGTATATTCCCTTTAATTTGACAAATCACTAATTGCGAATCACTTGTTATCCTTATACTTTCAAGTTTCTTTTCTATTGCGATCTTTAATGCATGCACTACAGCTTTCGTATCTGTTTCATTGTTCGTGGATGCAAATTCTAGTCTGAATGAGAATGTTGTTCTTTCTCCTTCGGTGAAATCAACACGACTCCAATTCCATTTCCTCACTATTGGATGATCCATCCACTAGAATTTCCCATCTATCCGGTTCTGTTAACAAGTCTTTTGGATTTCCAAATTCTTCTTCAACATCCATCATTTCCTCTATCGCTTCATCTTCTTCCAAAGGAAATTCTCGCCAAAAAATCTGCGACGACTTGTGATTTTTGCGATGACAATACTTCGTATTTTATCTTGTAATGGTTTACTTGTGCATTCCACCTTTCTATTCTTCCTGACCTTTTTGTGTTCTTCATGAATGATTCAATTGGGACTTTGGTTACCACTTTTATCACATGTGCTTGAAAGTATATTCGTAACTTGAATGATGCATAAACCAGGGCTAAGATTAACTTCTCCATTTTAGAATAATTCTTCTCTGCTGCATTAAAGGTTTTACTAATGTAGTAAATGGGCCTTTCTACTCTTGCATCTGCTCGCAACAGAACTGCACTTAGAGCATATGGAGTTGTTGAGGTATACCAATAATTCTTCGTCTCTCTCTGGTTTCTGTAGTATAGATGTATTTGCGAGGTATTCTTTGATTCCTTGAAAAGCTTTTTCACATTCATCAGTCCACTTGAATTTTGCTCCCTTTTTAAGTATGTTGAAGAAATGCTTGCATTTATCTGACATTCGCGAAATAAACCTTCCAAGTGAAGCCAAGAGTCCATTTAGATTTTGTACTTCTTTTACCGTTGCAGGTGTTGGCATGTCACGAACTGCTTGGACCTTTTCTGGATCAACTTGTATTCCCTCCTTTGATACTATGTATCCCAAGAACTTTCCAGATGAAACCCCAATTATACATTTCTCAGGATTTAATTTGATGTTGAACTTTCTCATTTGCTCAAATATTTCCTTCAAATCTTGCACATGGTCTTTAGCTTCCTTGCTTTTTATCAACATATCATCTACATATACCTCCAAAGTTTTATGTATCCACTTCGCGAACACTTTTTCAACCATACGTTGATATGTAGCACCCGCATTCCGCAAACCAAATGGCATCTTCACATAACAATACAAACCCCTTGGAGCAAAAAAGGCAGATGTTCTTGATCTTCTTCTCGCGAGTGATATTTGATTATACCCTTTATATCCATCAAGTGAAGTGACTCTATCATGACTGCAGCTGATTCCACCATTTGTGGTATATCCGGTAATGGAAAACTGTCTTTGGGACATGCCTTGTTTAGATCAGTGAAATCTATGCAAATTCTTATTCCTTTATTCTTTTTCGGAACAATGACCATATTCGCAATCCATTCTGGATATTTTGCTTCCCTTATGATCCCTGCATCCAACATCTTTTGTAATTCTTCTTCTATCTGTACATGATAATTTTGTGATATCTTCCTTATTCTTTGTTTGAATGGTCTTATATTTTTATCTATGTTCAATCTATGACACGCCACTGATGGATCAATTCCTGGTATCTCATCTACACTTCCTGCGAAGATATCTTTATATTCTCGCAAAAGATCAATAGTTCTTTTTTCTTCTTCTTCATCCATCTTAGTTCCAATTCGCAAGAATAAAGGCTCCTCTTTGCTTCCGATATTTATTTCTTTAGTTGGTTCAGCTGCAACATAGCTTGGACTTTGCTCCCCCATAGGTGTTGGTTCTTTGATTATTTTTGGTGGTTCCCCTTATTTTTCTGGAATTTCATTTGGTATACCTCTCCCTTCCTTTGCTCTTATTGTATACACTCGGAATTCTTCTTCTTTTCTTGTTTCCTTCGCAAGTTTCCTACGAAGTTGTTTCTTTCTTGCTCTTCCTCCGCATTGCGTTACTTCAATTTGATAACAAAATTTTGCACTATCAAGATCTCCTTTTATTTCTTGTATTCCATTTGGTGTAGGAAATTTTATTTTTTGATGTAATGTTGAAGCAACAGCTTTGATCGCATGAATCCACGGCCTTCCTATCAGCATGTTATATGGAAATTCCATATCTATCACACACAAGATTACATGTGTTTCGATTTCTCCCAGTAATACTCGCAGCGTGATTTCCCCTTTAGATTTTGTTGTAGATTTTCCTAATCCATGAATAAGACATTTTGAATTTGTGATTTCTTCATCTTTAATTCCCATCCCCTTAAGTGCATGATAGAATATGATATTAACAGAACTCCCTGTATCAACCAGAATTCGGTTTAATTTCCATTTTTCTACAACTTTCTTATCTTCTAGCATGATCGGCATTGTGATCACCAATGGTGAAGTGTGGTTCAAGTCTTCATTTGGAATTTCTGCTACTGAAAATGTGATTTTCTGCTTTTCCCATTCTTCTAAAGTTGTTATCTTTTCTTCCTCCATGATCTTTCTTCCTCTACAATCTCGCTTGTATATTTTTCTCTTCATATTACTATGAAATTCATCAATCATTGTCTTTGTGATCATATTACATTCTTCTTTTTTGCAATCTCCATCTACTGACTTCATTTGATCTTCAAATTTTCCACAATTCCCTCAAATTTAGGCTACCACAATTCTCAAGTTCCCTGTTTCTAGCGCCAATTATGTAGTTGCAGAATTACCTACAACTACACCCTCAATAGAATTAGTAAAAACTCAAGAAGTTCTTGATGATGAATAACAATTTTCTTATTAATGTTCTCAATTGATTACAAAGAAGTATCTAAATGGAACTAGAATAGTTACAACTTTCTCTATTCTCTTTCCTAAGATATTTTCTAACACTCACTAAAAGAACCTCTCAATTTTACATTTGAACTCCTATTTATAGTAAAATTTATACAGCTGTATATGAGTTGCGAAGTATCGCAACTCATACTCGCAACATCATTTCATCCTCGCAAAACTTCATATTTCTCCGCGCTACTTCTATCATCGTATCATTTTATAATTCTTTTCTCCTTTATTTATTACGATACTCGTGAACTATTATCCTGCGATATTCAGTACCTACAAACCAGGATTGGATTTAGCATGTGTTAATCTCTTAGAGAATTTGCCAATGTATAAAGAAGTAAAGAATAGTTTTATCGAAAATGATTTGTGACTCTCACTTAACATTTAATCAGGTAACCTATATTTAGGAGATATTTTCACAATCAATTGAAACTCTATCCTAGGTATATGCCACCTAATGTTGGGACTGATGGGAGTCACAAATTATTTTCGACACATCGTCACTTTCACTTATTTCTATCTTCAGCAATTATTCAACATGTATCTTCAGTAATGAAGAATATAATCTTCAAAACTAAAAAAACTTTTAATAAAAATATAACAATCTTCTTGGTAAATAAATAACTAAAATCACTATAATTCTCTTGCACTCGAGTATCACTATAGTAAGAACACCTCTTTGTGATCCTGTAAGGATCCTCAAGCTCGTCAACGCTATTAGACTAGTCAAGAGATGATTTGCAACTTTTTACTCGATTAGTTAATATAAATTTTAATTAATAGAAGTTAATCTAACAATAATTTAGATTCGAAACTAGTATTACTAGATATGTCTCGAAAAGTTATGCACGATGGACTACTCGAACGTGTCATTCGAATATCAGATGAAGAAGATATCATTGGATAAGTATGCAGGGCAAAATAGTAATTCTTCCTTAGAATACCTGGGTCTGCTCATATCCAAAACGTGGGTGCCGTAATAATCTCGTTTTCCTTATCATCAAAACGTGTCGAAGAGAAAATCATTCTCTCTTTTCTTTTTCTTTTCTCTTTCTTTCTTTCTTTCTTTTTTCTTCCTTCTTCTTTTCTGTTCTTTCTCCTTCCTTCTCTGCCGATCTCAGTTCAGAAGAACTGAGTTATCTTTGTGTGTGATATGCATAGAAAATTAGGTAGCTTGATGAATCGAAGAAGATGAATTAGAAATTGGGGTTGTTCAAGCTTCAGGAGAAGAAGAAGGTGATGTTAATCTTGAATTGAATTTAGGGTTTCTGAAGTTAGGGTTCGTGTACAGAACTGATGATGATATATTGTTGTTAATGGATGAAGAACTGAAGGGTTGTTATTGATTTGATGAAATGAAGCTGTTCTGATGATGAATCGAATAGAAAAGGTAAATCAGAGATTTAATTAGGGTTTCTGTTTTGGTATGTTTCTTTATGAAATTGTTGTTATTCGATTGTTTTATTACTTGGGTTTGTTCTTAATTGAAGTAGAGACAGTTGTGTGAGATTTAATTTCAAAATTAGGGTTTTGGTGATTCTGTTTTGAAGATGAAGATTATGACTCTTGAGTTGGGAAATTTCAGATAAAGAAGAAGTATTGAGTGGTGGTGATTGAATTTAGGTTATTGAATTTAAGGTTTGAATTTGAGAAAGATAGAAACTAGTGGTGTAGATATGTTATTGAAAATGTTCGGATTTTGAGGTTGCTATATACATTGGTGTTGTCGGAAGTAGAGCCACAGGTGATGAACATGAAGGAGTTGAAGATATTGTAGAGTTGTAGTTACAGATAAAATGTTTATGAAGGGTTGTTTAAGTTAAAGATAGAGGAATGAAGTGAACTGATGATGATGGTGATCTGAAGATGGTAATATGCAGTGGAAATTGAGTTGGAGATGAGTCTGGATTGAAGGGGTTGGTTATTATTAAAGATGTGAGAGTTATTGTTGAGGTTAGATGAATAGGTACTGGTGTATTCACAAAAAATGGAACCCTAAACATTGGTGTCCGCAGGCGCATTGGTGGCTAGTATTGATGTTATTGAAGATATTGGAAGTAGTTACAGTTCTTGTGATAGATGAATGTTAGGCTATGACTTGGAGGTTGAATTAGGTGATGATGTTGTTCTATGGATACTTTAAAGTTTGTATTGGTGCTGTTATAAATGGATGGTTGTTATCTGTCACTGGGAAATGCTCATGAGTTACTTAAATGAAATATGAAGCATGGTTAGATAATGGGTTGGATTTGCATCTTCAGTTGAGAGCAAGGATTGATAGTGTTGATGCACTTAGAACTATGGAAAAAGATTTGGAAGAATATTTTATGAACATATGAAGACTGGATTGTTGTCTTGAATGTGTTTGAGGTTGAGTTGGGTGGTGTATTGGAATTAGAATTAGAAATGGTGATTATAGTAATTGAACTGAATCAAGGAAGTGATGTGTTGGTTTTGTATTTTGCTAAGAGTGTTATAATTGCATGTGATCTTGATATGCTTTGCATTGCATCTTTTTAGTCTTGGCAGGTTAGGTGTTGCATCAAGTTGGTGTTTTAGTGCTCTTTGGCCTGAGCAATGAGTCTGGCCTATGCAAGGGCTTTGGTCTTGAGCCTTGTTTTTCAGTCAGATGTCTAATTGATTCGGTGTGTCTGACTTAGTTAATCTGACTGAGTTGAATCGGTGTTGACTCACCGAGTTCCCTATCTTGACCTTTGACTTGGACTGTTGATCTGACCTTGGACGTGGACTGTTAGTTGACCGTTTGACCGTCAGTGGCCGTTAGTTGACTCTGATGAACTGGGTCTTAGATTAATGGGTCGGTTTAGTAGACTTGGGTTTAGACCTAGGTTTCTTACTTTGATGGTTTGGATCCTTATGGTCTGAATTAATATTTGGTTCCTTCTACAAAGTTGTAGATACTCATTAGACATATCTAATGGACTATAGAACCAACCTAATTGGATTAGTAAACCTTTGTATGTAAGGTTAGAGGAAACTTTTTTGAACCCGCAGTGCGAGATCAAAAATGAACACGCAGCTTTACATCCGTCATATTTTTGAGATGTGACATCATCAAACAGGAACTTAACCACAGTTATATAAACTACTGTTTCCATCAATCCCAATGTTGTCTTCTGATCATACTATCATAGTCTTAGGTGAATCAAGCAAATTGATTCAAGTCTACTGTCTACCTAGTCCATAATAATCCGATGAATTACTCATTACTTGTGAACGGATTATTGTCTAAGATCCCAAAATGGCAATAATCAGTTTGCTCTCAATCAAATTCTTATCTCAATAATTCTACACTAACAACTTCATTAATCTAGTGCAACTATTGGGAGATCAATACCCATCTTATTTATTTTCATTTAATTTCTGATACCATTAGACTTCAACGAATCAAGTATGAAATGGAACTTCTTCATCCATCTCACCCTCCACGATGACCAGAAATTGTATAAGTGGCCTTATAGTTTGGTGATGAACGGTGGTGATGAAGTTTAATTATATAGTTGTTGATGATTCGATTGATATGACCGTGGCTTACTTCATTCGATTTTCGGCAATTTACAGATCGATGAATTTGTTATGTTTATGTTTAACTGATGGTTTCTTATGATTTGATGGAGACGACAATTTATAGCTATGGTTAAATATCCGTTTTGCTGATGTCACATCTCTAGCATCTGGCGGTTGTGAAGCTGCGAGTTCGTTTTTGATCTCGCGTTGCGGGTTCAAAACTTTTCCCAAGGTTAGATAATGAAAAAGTGTAGAACCATAAATGGTCTTAGAACCATTAGATAGTTCACTTATCCTACAACTAGAAAATTGTATGAAATTATGTTATGAGCCTTGTGTGATCCTTTTGGCTAATCTCTTAGAGTTTTTGTGTGATTAACAGTTACTCTTTATTAACAACGATCGAATCAAAATATAAATTAGTGGATTGTAGATCTCGAGGTAGGCGTGGCTTATCATCTAATCAGGTGGTAACTCTGTAACCTTCTTGTAATCATTGAGCATTTTTTTTTAATGCGAGCATGATGTGCCATTACTTCTTATGAGCATATTTGTGTGTAAATAATTGGGTATGTTGTGTAATATGCATTGTGTGGATTCTCCAAATGTTATATCTATTTTTATGCTTATTATAGCCCAGATGAGGCAATATCGTTATATAAGGGAATATCACCTTTTACAATTTCTTGTGAGAATTCATTCATTTTCATATTATGCTTGATTGCAAAACATTCTTGAATCATGGTTTGTATGGGCACTCCATGTGGATGGGCTATTATTAGAGTATGGAGTTATTATGCTTTCAATTTCTTTAATGAGTTTGGCGAGGTCTGAGTGACATATTTTAGTTGTTCTTGTTCAGTAGTTGCAGGAAATCCTACACTACACCCTTGATAAGAATTTACAGTATTCAACTCATATTTGAAGATTAAAACAACACTTTTATTATCTGATTCTCAGAAATGTTTACAAGAAATGGAAGAAATCAAGAATACAATTGCTCTCTTGAATTTTCTCTCTTCTCAAGACTTTCTCAACACTAAAAAAATACATCATCCCTCTCTGAGTTTACTGGGTCTCTTTATATAGGGTAGTTACATGGTGGATGACAGCTAAGTTGTCCTTTAATTTCAGATCTGATCTGCGATATTATCGCAATAGTTATAATGTCAATTCTCGCAAGCGTTGTAACCATCGCTGAACAATCATGCTTTTTTCGTGTTTCTTCGATCGTCAGCTATTACGTTATTATTTGAATCATCCTTTAAGTTATTTTATGACGCTCGCAAAGTGTTTTTTAAGAACTCGTGGTGATGCTCGCAGAAGTGTTGTTAATCTCGCGAGAATAATGTCATGGCGATATTCTGGTCCTACATCTTGCCTCTTCTCATGTCTTTTCTGCGAAGAAGGAAAGATCATGAGAACTAAAATGCCGCAGCCGTTTATCTTTTCACATTCTTTAGATCTGACACGTATTTGTATTTCTCGCCATATTTATTACACGTATCTTTTTATCCATTCAACCACTGACATATCTATTTCAACCGTTGAAATCTAATAATTCATGTCTTTTTTTGTATTAATTGCACTTATCTTATCGAGATTTTTTACCTTATATATATATCTTCTTCATTCCTCTCCTTTCTTCTTTTTACTTATTTCTTCCTTCTCTTCGTAATTTCTCTGCAAATTCATTGTTCTTCCGTAGATTCCAGATCTGTTACTGTTACAAATTTTCTTTCGATCTTTCACTCTTTCAATCTTCATTCCCATACTAAAGATGGTTGTAGCTGGTCGCAAATATGAGGCTTCTTTCGAGAAGATTCAAAAAGAACTTCAAGACAAAGGTCTTACTTTATCCACCATTCCCAATCAAAACCCTAAGTCTGAACTTTCTCTTCCATTATTTTCTGATTTTCCATGTAATCGTGAGAATATCATAGTCTCGCTAGGACAGCTTGAGGCTGGTCTTCCCATTCCTCTCTATGACCCTGAACTGCCTTTATTTTACCAAATTCTTGCTCACGATAAATTCTCGCGAGCCATATAACAACTGAGTGGGGATAGCATTCGTTTAATGCTTGAGTATGCTACTCGCGGTGCTGATAAAGAATCTCGCTACCCTGATACTGCGAAGAATCCTAAATTTAAAGATGTTCCAATTATTCCCGCGAATTATACTGTGGAGAATTTCTTCAAAAATTACAAAATAATCCCTATGAAAAAAGACAGCACTTGTTGGGGTGTTCGCTTACAAAGGAAGGATAATATTGCTGAAGATAAAGTTCATATGTTAGATATCGATTGGCATACAAGTAATAATATATGCCCTCGCCACTCCAGCGATGACAAATGGTTCATTTTCCCACTATGTCTTGAGAGTCCCTACATCTCTGGTACTCATGCATTGCCTGCGAATCTCACAGAATATAAACCGTGGGTTTTCTACTGGCCTGAAAGGACTAAAGAGGTATGTTCCCTCCAATTTTTTGCATAATTATCATTATTATCTTCCTCATATTTTCATACTCTCGCTGACTTCTTCAATTTACCCAGATTAACAAGCTGAAACTTAACTACCAGAAATTTGGAAAACCAATCACTCTTTTATCCCTTAAATCTCTCACAGATGAAGTAAGAAATATTCCTTTATGAATCTTGACAATATATTGTTGCCTCTATATCTTATCTTTATCTGTGCTCGCAGGTGATAGAAGAAATAGAACCAGTAAAAACCCGCGAGAACCAAGGAGAAATCTGCTTCTGCTCGCAAGGGGAAATCTATTGTCTCTTACAGAGAGAAATCTGGTGCTCCTCTCTCGAAGAAAAAGAAAAATTCAACTCCCTTCTTCTTCAACTCTTCAATCTAATAAAGAAGTTTCGAATGAGGATTCTGATAATGATGATGATGATGACGATGATGATGAAGATAGTAATGATGTCTCTTCCATGAAAGATTCCTCATCTCCTGAATCTTTTATGACTCAACTATCCAAGATTTTTGACGATGTTACACATGGTATCACAAATGATTATGGAGATGAAGCTCTTAATGGAGTATCCCAGGCTCTCGCTAAGGTCTGCAATGCTCCCATATTAGTTGACAATGAATCTCTCCAAGGAGTTTCAAGATCATTGACTCCTAGCCTCTTAAATTCATTAAGTATTTTGGTATGTCCTCATTTCTTTGCCATATCTGTATAATTTTATTTCTTCGCAGAATTTTAATTTATGTTAATTTTGATAACGTTTATTTTCCCTCGCAGGATGGAAGGGCTTCTTTTGTTGTTGCCTCAGATTTGGAGAAGATGCGTGCATCTTCCCACAAGAAGAACATTGTTCTTAGCAAAAAGAATGAGGAGTTAGAATCTGAATTCACTAATCTCCGTGAGAAGAACGGACAGATGGAATCTGAACTTGTTAGTCTTCGCGAGAAAAATAAAGAACTAGAATCTGCCTCTGCTGATCTTGGCAAGAAGAATAAATAACTAGAGAAAAATCTTTCTCAACAACTGCTCAAAGTATCCAACCTTAAAAGTGCCAATAAACAACTTTTAGGTATGAAAATTTTCCTCTTTTCTTTCATATTTCTTATTTCCATTAATCCTTCTTATTTGATTTACCATTCTCGCAGACATTTATGGTCTCTCTGATGAGGCTTCAACCCTCCGTACTTTTCCTGAACCAATAGATGATGATGCTCTTCTAGAACTTCTTAATAACTCTTTGAATAATCCTTCCACTGATAAAATTAATTCTCTTTCCATAGATGAGCTTAAATATAAACTTCGCCTCTTAGAAATTAACCACATATCTTGTTTAGATATGGCTAACAAATTCAAGCAATTTTACCACAATTCTAAGGTAGATATTAAAACTTTAAAGGCCAAGAACAGTGATCTCTCAAAAGACAAAGATCGTATATCTAGACAAGGAGCTGAAACTTTAGCGGATTTTCATAAAACCCTTCTTGAATTCCAAATAGAAAGAGATAGACTTATCCGCGAGAAAGAGGGTCTTGTTGAAAGGGAAAATCAAATTCGTTCCCGCCTTCTTATTAATAGCGATGATGAGTTTGCTTGGGCTGCGAAGGTTCTTGACAATGCCAGAACTAATTTAGGTGTAGATGTTAGTCTTCATGTTGAACAGACAACTTTAATTAAAGACATGATTTCTGAAAGAGAAGATTGTTAACCGTTCTTCCTTGTTAATTTTTTTTTTAAAATTCTTTTTCCTTGCAAAATTTCCAACTTGTTGTTATATACTCGCAGGAACTGAGAAGAGATATTCTGAAAGAATTGGAGAACTTGAAGCCAACAAGGGTAAGCTCGCAAAGACTCTTGCTTCTCGCAATGAAAAATATTTAAGGATGAAAGACCAATTAAAGATTACTGCTGCGAATTTTTAGTAATGCCCTTATTGTCGTTCGCAATGACTCCTCCAAGTTGGTCTATGATGATCATAATATTCCCCATTCTTTGTATCCTTTCCTCGCGTAAGAAGTTCCAGCAAACACTCCAAACCTTGTTATTTTTGATAGTGAAGCTGGGGAATCTGGCGAAGATGAAGATGATGATAAAGATGAATCAGAATAGAAATCTGGCGAAGATGATGATGGATCTAATTAATCTTGAATCCCTTTGTAATATTTGTTCATTTATCTCTTTTTCCTTGTATTATTCTGCTGCGAGTACCTCCAGCTTCTAACATTCCTTATTATATAAATTTCTTTAACTTCTACCTGTATAATTAAAAAACAATTCTTTTCTGCAATATAGTTAATCAACATGACTATTAGTGTTTAACTATCTTCGTAAATTTACCATATAATAATGTCTACGAAAATTTATCATATAATGATGAATAACAATTTTATCATTCTGTTCATTCACATACTTGCCTCTGTTATTCATCTGCAATATGAGAAAATTGAGTAGAGCTTAGATATTAGTTGTGAGTGAAATTTATTTAAATATTTTTGCCTTAACATTTGCGATTATATCGCGAGTAACAGTTGCATAGTTTTATGATCTCTGCGTGAATATCGCAAATCTCATAATCTTTGCGTCAATATCTCAATCATTCAATCTTGATTCCTTGTGGTCTTATCATGCCTTCCTAGTTAAAGGTCTTACTTTGCCACATTTTGTATTGGCGACAAAATCGCAGGATGTCCTTACATTTGCATGTAAAAACCCATTGATCTTGCCTTATCCTTGTTTTGTCAAATTTTCTGCGAGAATATGACATGCCTAAGTTCCCTTGCGAGAACGAAGCCCCATGACATTGCCGTCTTGCGATGAAATCGCAGGACGTCTTTACACTTTCATGTAAAAACCCATTGATCTCATCTCATCTTTATCTTATGGCTTGTTGCCTCTGTATAATATTTGTCACGCGATAATATGACAGGCCTAAATGTTCTTGCGATCATAAAGCCCAATGACATTGCCGTCTTTAGACACTTATCAGCTCCCTAATGGAGGGTGACGCCCTTATCTTCCCCCTAGTTTCCCATTAAAGGAGGGCACATCGGCCATACAAGACTAGCTCCTCCCATCCGGATTTACCAACAACCAGTTGTTTTCGCAACCTCTTGTCCTTTATGCCTATATGGCTTATAGTTACAAGACTGCACCCTAAGTGAAGTTTTCTTCGGGCCAAGTGTATCATAGCCAAGACTTGCCAAAGATGTCCAGGGTAGTTTCGTACGCCCAGGTCACCCTTGACTCAACCGTGTACCTCGGTGACTTGGTCATACTCTACACTCCTTAGAAGAGATCCTTAGTCGTCCAACCAGGGTATAACCTTATATAGTTGGAAATCCAAGGTACCTCTCCTGGATAGGTTTTCTTTAACCCCAACATATTCATGACTCGGGTTCCAGCAGCGGTATAACCTTATCCCTGAGCCACGCAAAGAGATACCCCCTCATATGATGTAATTTTTAGGTCTTACATTTTCCTCTTGCAAAATTGTATCCGCGAACTAGGGTATACGCCATAAAGGTTCGTCCCATTCTATTAATCTCTGCGAAATTTTTATTCGCGTTTCTCGCGAGTACTATAACTATGATAAAATTTCTTTTCTTTTCTTTGATCTTTTCTTTTCTTGTATAATTTTTCAATTTCATCTTTGTCATTCAAACAGAATATTCTTTTGAAACATTTTCTTCAAACAATTCATTCATAAATTTCTTAAAATCCATCATTTTACCTTTCTACTTACTACCTTATGCTTCTGCTCCTTTGTTACTGTAGGACCCGAATATCGCCATAGCAATTCTTGCGATATTAACAACGCTTCTTCAAGTAATCCCGCGAGCGCTACAACCATATTTGGAGAGTGTCACAAAAACACCAAAAGAATGACAGAAAGGTTGACGATTGAAGAGAATATGAGAAGATAAAGTTTACACCACGGTGGTTACAATTCTTGCGAGAATGAGCATAAGTATTATTGCGAGAAGATCGCAATACAAATCCGAAAGAAGGGGAAAACCTAGCTGTCATCCATTAGGTAATTTCTTATATAAGGGGTCGAATAGGTCCAGAAGAGGGGGATTTACTTTTAGAGTTGAGAAAGTCTTGAGGAGATAGAAACTCCAGAAAGAAAGTTGTATTTCTGAGTTTGAATATTTTATGTAAACATTTCTGAGATCTAAATAATAAAGTGTCGTATAATTCTTCAAATTTTCAACTAGTTTCTCATAGATTTCTGTAGAATCTTAACAGGGGTGTAGTGTAGGAATTCCTGCTACTACAGTTACGTTTTGTTATTTCTCTGCATTTGCGAGACGCTCGCCATCTACTTCCTCTCACCTCTCTATTATATCAACCATTAATCTGTCATATATTTGTCTTTGCTTGATGTTTTGCTTCCAATTGCTATTCTTTGTAGCTCTCTCTTCGCAAGATCTTACATCAATCTCATAACATTTCCTGCTTTCTCCCCAATCTCCTTTAATGACTCCAACTCCATTAGGATGAGGAAATTTAATACATTGGTGAAAAGTGGATGCCACACCTAATATCCCATGTAGACAAGGTCAGCTAATCAGGGCATTATAAGGTGATTCAATATCAACAACGCAAAATAAGATCTTAGAAGATATCCCCTTTAATGGAATTCACATTGTAATTTACCCTTTGGGCTTGTTAGCAGTACCATTAAAACAATAAATTTTATATGTTGATGGTATCAAATCCTCGTCTTTTCCACCCATGGTTTTTTAGGTATGATAAAATAAGATATCAACTGAACTTCCAGTATCTATTAGAACTCTGTTAATGGCCCAAGAATCTTCAATTTCATTATCACTTTCTTCATCTTCTTCTTCTATTTTTTTCAGATTTATTTCTAACCTTACCACCAGTGGGTTGTCATGTATCTCGCCAGGCTCTGGTACCTCTTGCGCGGTGAAAGAAATAGTTTGCTTTTGCCACTCTTTTAATGGAGAGACTCTCGCAATATTCATTATCTCTCTTTCATCTGCGTCTCTTGCAAAGACTCTTCTTAGAACATTGTCGTGGAAATCCTCAATAGTCTTGTATGAATGTATGATGGAATTACAGAACAAATTATTCGCTTTGGCTCCAACCTCTATCACAAACATTTCTGCTCCTTTTATAGTATTCACCCTGCAAATGTCTGGTGCCGGTGGTAATTGTTGAGATTGCGGATATCCTATTAAAAAGTGATTTAACTTTCCCTGATCAATCATCCTTAAAATTATCCTTTTTACATTCCTACAATCATTTACTGAGTGACCATGAAAGTGATGATAAGGGAAAAATTCTTGATTTCGATTATTTGGATGTGTCTCTTTTCCCATATCCCATGGCGATGGTATATTTTCCATCAAAATGATAGCCTCCCAAATTTTTTCTATACTATCATTTAAAGGTGGCATCTTAATTTCTTCCCATATTATCTTCTGATTGCCTTTCTCTCTAAAATTATTTTTCCTCTGTCCACCATAAGTCTCTTGCGGCTGATCAAGTCTCTGAATCTTATTATTTCCACCGCAATTGCAATAATTCTTTTCCCTTTCATATTCTTCTTGATCTCGACTTCCCATGGCTACTAATTTCTGCTGGTTATCAATCACCACTTTTCTTTGTTGTGTCTGTGAGGTGCTCGCCACATTGTTAATTAATCATTTTAGGAAGTAAATTTCCGTTTGCCGCTACTGATCTGGTGTTTGCGACTGGATATGATTCCATTTCATTTTGTTTCTCCTCCAAAGAAATGTATTCCTCTTGAAATTCTCGCAGCTCCGTCATGGTGATTGTATTTTTTACTCTGAAGATTTGTATATACAGCAGATTGGTTGCGAATATTGCATTAATGAAAGATAAAATAAGGTATCTCTCATTCACCCTTCCTGCCATCTCACTGCACATTGTTTTCCATCTTATGGTTAGGTGTTTCAAACTCTGCAATCCTTTGTTTTAATCCAAATACATCTTCAATACCGGGCCGCGAAGAATTGTTGCTTATATATGCTCCCAGAAATGTAGCTTGTAAATGATCGAAAGAAGTTATAGTGTTCTTTGGTAAACCTTCGAACCATTTTAGCGCCTCTCCAGTTAAGCTTAATGCAAAATATTTGCACTATACAGCAACATGGTTCTCCCATTGTAGCATACACCTAACATAAGCCTTGACGTGTTGTACACCACAAGTGGTCCCATCAACGATACTGGTAAATGCTGGTAAATTGCATTTTGGGGGTATTCCTCTCAATTGTACTTCTTGAGTGAATGGAGTTCTCGCAGCTTCTTCAATAGCTTCATCAAGTTTCCTTCTGCCTCCTTTTCTTCTCTTGTTTATCATTCCCCTCATTTCTGCAAACTCCCTTAAAATTTGCTCATTCGAAGTTGAATTTTGTTCCATTGGTATTTTCAGTGCAGCTTCCCTTCTCCTGCGCTCATGTCTCTCTTGCCTTGCGAGATTCTGTATGTCTTCTTCTTCATCTTCATCCTGCCTTCCCCTGCGATTTTCGCCTTCACTTTCTTCTTGAATTCGCAGTTGATTATGTTGTCTATTTTATTCTCTGCGAATTTCTTCATTTCTCATCATTTCTCTTCATCATGGTTATTCTGCCGTATTGACTTTTGAAACTCTTGTTCTTCTACTTCTGCTCTCAACCTTTATCTCTCGTAAGCTAGACGTGCTTGTTCAGCATAATGTCTCTCAATTTCATCCTCAATTATTCTTCGATTTCTTTGAATTTCTCTCTCATGTAATATTCTCTTACCTTCTTCTCGGTTTTCTTCATCATTTTGGTTATTTCCACCTTCTTGATTTCTATTATTACGTCTACCATCCAAAGCTTCACTGCGTGTATCATAGAGATCATTAATCATCTCTTCTTCTCCATGACGTTGCTCTTCATTTGGATTTTGCATTTCTTCTCGGATATTTTCTATAGCATTTCTCATATGGGAATTTCGCCTTGGCTCTTCTCTAAATGATCTTGAACTTGATCTAGCAGTACTTTTTGATCTCCTACTTTGTAATCTCAAATTCTCCATTCTCAACTCGTGATTCTGTCTTGTTAGATTCGAACGTTCTTCCGCCTATAATCTCCTTTCCTCATGTATTCTTTGTCTTAAGTCATCTGTTGCTTCATTTTATCCTTCTCCATGAATTAATCCTTCAACCACTCCTTGATCTCTTTCTTCTCTTATTTCGTTTCTTAATTGTCGATCCTCTGTTTCTTCTATCGAATCTGACCTCCAAGTATGCACACTTACTCTGTCATAATCCACATCTCCATCTTTTATTGGTGTTTGTTGATTCGGTTGTCGAATTTGATCTTCTCCTCCATTCCTTGTTCTACGTCTTCTTGTTCTTATCCTTGAAGATTCTCCCATTTCATTTGTTCCTCCACCTGCAAGTCTTTTACTCCTCCTCATGGTTGTTGGTGGTTATGACGTATTTCTTCTTCTTCTAGCTATTAATCGTATTAAATTGTTGGATATTGCATAAGATCTTTCACTACTTGTTCCAAATTCCTTTCAATTACAATGTCAATTTTAATCTTTTTCTTCAAATAATCATCAATTCATCCATGTTTCGGGCGCCAAAATGTAGTTGCAGAAAATCCTACACTACACCCTTGATAAGAATTTACAGTATTCAACTCATATTTGAAAATTAAAACAACACTTTTATTATTTGATTCTCAGAAGTGTTTACAAGAAATGGAAGAAATCAAGGATACAATTGCTCTCTTGATTTTTCTCTCTCCTCTTCTCAACACTCAAAAAATACATCATCCCTCTCTGAGTTTACTGGGTCTCTTTATATAGGGTAGTTACATGGTGGATGACAGCTAAGTTGTCCTTTAATTTCGGATCTGAACTGCGATATTATCGCAATAGTTATAATGTCAATTCTCGCAAGCGTTGTAACCATCGCAAAACAATCATGTTTTTTTCTTGTTTCTTCGATCGTCAGCTATTATGTCATTCTTTGAATCATCCTTTAAGTTATTTTATGACGATCGCAAAGTGTTGTTGAAGAACTTGCGGTGATGCTCGCAGAAGTGTTGTTAATCTTGCAAGAATAATGTCATGACGATATTCTGGTCCTACATGTTTCACTTTTGTGGATTCATCCGGTGGTGGTCTTTCACGGATATTGCCACTATGGACGTAATATCTGACGAAGTGGAACTAGAATAACATTCTTTCATGAATGATATATTTTTTTTTTGCTGAGTGAGTAATTTGATGTGTGTTTGAGTGAAATCCCCGCGAGGAGTGACTGTGGTCTCCCCACATCTCCTTGCTAAGTCTTATATCCCAGATGAGGCAATACATATCACGGGAAGTGCATATAATAGCTATCTAGAGCGTAAAGAGAAATACTATTACCTTTTATTTTATAACCTAATTTATGTCGTTAAGACCCAGATGAGGAAATATTATATCGAGGTATTTGGGGAAATCACTCTTATGCATGTTATGCCCGATGACATGTTTTAAATTACTAATTCTTTAGCACTGTGAAGCATATTCGTGATTACTTGAAAGTTATTTGTTTTCATTGGGCACCCTTTGGGATGATGTGATCACTCGTTCCCACTTCAGTTTTCAGTAATCAGAAGAAAAGGTGCGCTCGAAGATAACCATTTCGTAGCTTAAAGATTTTATCGTATTAGAGATGTTAATTGCATAGCTTTTGTATATGTATATTTTTGTTAATCTTTAAAATAACACATTATTATATTCATATCACTTGAGAGATATTCATTTATTTAATGTCAGAGTGCATGGGTTTGCCTTAGGGATTATCTTATGTAATTGAGATTCTTAAGATCACTAATCTAGATTTTATGCTTCAATTAGTTTATAATCCTATTAGCTAAGCAGGTTTAGTACTTGGGGCGTCACAGATCCTCTACTTTTTCTTGAAATATTTTTGATCCTTATTCTTCGTTAGTGTATTGGGATAAATCATCTCTAACATGGAAGATCATTATTATTATCAGAATTATCACCTTGCGTTGGGGAACTATATATATACAGACGAATTACCTTATTATCATAATTAGATCCGGGTAACTTATCGTCTGGCGATGTTTTAATTGGCTAGACTTACCGATTTTAAATTTCCTTTCTCCCCATGTCATTGGATATTTTTTTTGGAGATTTGTCCAGTCAAACCTGCTTGTTGCATCAACATTATTTGGGTGATCCATTAAAACGCCTATAAATTACAGGCAATGGCAAGAAAAGGGTATTTTGACTATCTATGGTGTAGTCAAGTTGTACTCTGTAATTTAACCTTGACCAGGTTTTAAACCTTCTTAAAAACCATAGAAACCATTGACAGCAAATCAAAAACAACAAGCTTCTAGTATCAGATTTTACCTGACGCATGAAGTTTTTCAGTTTTTGTTATAGCATTGCTCGGTTGAACTCGCATGTGTTACTATCTCAAGCATGTTTTTCAATGTTAGTGATCAAAACTAATGTCTTGATTTCTAGTCTACTTGTAGCTTAGTCTCAGTCTAGACAGTTAAGTATAGTTGAGCTCCATACTCCATGGCGATTATCTTACAAAGACGAATAACTACTCAAGGAACCAGTGGAACTTCATCCGACTAAAAGGTATGTGGAGACTTGAACTCATCTATCACTCAAAAGTCTACTCTATCTCCTACTCTTGAGACAAAAGTCGTATAAGTAGGATAGTTTTCATACATACACATTCGTTATTTCGAGACGAGTTTACTTGCCTAGTTTTTTCTCGAAATATGTGTTGGTAAGCTTTTGCTTTAACCATTATCATCTTTATCCGTGAAGAAAGTCATGATGACATTTCAATCTTAAAAATAGCTTTGATGACGATAGTCATGAATAACGATTGTTATAACTTTATAGAAGAATGTTTCAATGATTGAAATGTAGAGTTGAGATTACCACCTATGGATATAAGCATATATAGTGTATTTTCACATTAGTGTATAAATCCATGTACCAGAAACCAAGTGCGTGCATATGTGTACATGCGGTATTTCCGTATTGGTGAAGGAAACAGGTTGGGTACGCATACTTGCGGAACTTTCCTCCCGAATTTTTTTGTTGAGTTTGGAGTTTACGAACTCATAAACCAGTCACCTTAGGTACTTATACTGGTGGAACTTTTCTACCCTAAAAATTCTGCTGAGTTTGGAAACTAAAACCAACTCAAAATCTGGTAGCTAAGGTACGCATACCCGTATGCATACCCAAGCTGGTTATTTCTCAAATCGGTAGTTCATGGACTTAAAACAATAAATTATAAGGAATACAGTCTTTGCAAACCGTGGCTATATTATTCATGAATTGATTCAAACGAATTAAACCGATTTTGTTTCAATTGTGTCTATGCATAAAGATTTAAGCAATTAAATAACACTTCAACTAGTTCTTTTGAGTCATTTGAACTAGTTATGAGAAAGATGAATACGGTTAATATGAAAATGCTCATATGGAAAACCATTGGTTAACTATTTGTGAGCCAATAAGTGTACACGTTTAGGTACGGTTACTCAGACTTAAATGAAATACATTTCATTTGTACGTAATAAGCTAAGTTTCAAACTAACAGTTGAAAGATATTAGCTTAGTTGAATCAGGTTTTTCATCTAACAGTGAATATTGAATACTTTGTTACCAAGGTAACTTAGATTGCAAACCCTGATTTGAAAACTATATAAGGGGAACTCTAGCATATGGAAAAACTAATCCCCACACCTCCTGTGTGATACTAGTTGGTTTTGCTAGAGTCGATTCTCCTTTAACCTTAGGTTTCTTCTCGAGACCCTGTAGGTTAACAACTTAAAGACTTCATTGGGATTATGAAGCCAGACAAAACTACTTCTCTTGTAGTTAAGCGATCTGATCTTGCCATTTTATATCGTATGAGTTCAATTAAATAATTGGCTTGAGATTATATCTCCGATAGGGCAAGATAAAAAAAAAATCACAAACATCTTCGTCTCATCGTTTGTGATTCCGCAATATCTTGTTTTGCTACCATACGATTAATATTATTGTGAGGTGATTGATAATACTAGGCTGTTATTCGGGAATATAAGTCCGGGTTATCGATTAGTTCGTGTTCACCATAATTTATATCAATAGTCAGAACAAACTCATAGGTTTATCTGTGGGAGACAGATTTATCTATTATCGTAGACTTTTCTGTGTGATACAAATTTATTTATTAAAGTACAGTAGAACCTCTATATAAGAATATCCTTGGGACCGTATAATAATATTCTTATATAGAGGTTATTCTTACACTGATTAAGCCAAATTGGGACCAATTTTTTTTATTCTTATATGGAGTTTATTCCTTTATAGAGTATTCTTATATGGAGGTTCTATTGTATTCGACTTTGGGTCGTAGAAAATATTGGTTGTGGGTAAGATCAGCTAAGGGAATCAAGTGTGTAGTATCCTGTTGGGATCAGAGACGTAAGGAGCGCAACTGTACCTTGAATCAGTGTGATATTGATTAGGGTTCAACTGCAGTCCAGATCGAAGTTAGTTTGTAGTAGGCTAGTGTATGTAGCGGCTTAATACATTGTGGTGTTCAATATGGACTAGGTCCCGGGATTCTTATGCATTTACGGTTTCCTCGTTAACAAAACTTCTGGTGTCTGTGTTATTTCTATTCTGCATTATATTTTGTTATATAATTGAAATATCACAGGTTGTGTGTTGTATCAATCAATTGTGAAATCCAACCTTTGGTTGTTGATTGGAAATTGGTTGATCCTTGTATATTTGTCTTTGGTAGATTCCAAGTTTATATCTCTTGTATTTGATAAAGACTCACAGATTTCTATTTGTTTGAGTATAGATAAAATCGAGAGATAGAGATATTAACTCCTTGATATACTTTTTATTAAGATTGAGTCTGACTATCAAGTTGATTCTCTTAAAAGTATATTCGAGTTAGTACATACAAATTACTAATAGAAATATTGGGTGAGGTGGTTAGAAACCCGCTTTTTCAATTGGTATCAGAGCAAGCAAACACCTTAAACCTTATAAGTTTGTGTTTGTCCGATCCTCAAAAGTCTATCCCGATGGATAATATTTTTGGGAGGCTTGCTCATGGCATCTGTAACGTACACCAGAGTTCTTTAAATACTGTTCAAATATTATTACTCTCTAGACCTACGGTCTCTCTTAATAATCTTGTACCATCTAGTATACCATTGAATCTAGATAATGAGAAACAGTCTAAAGAAAAAATAAAAAACCTTCTAAGAAGAATTTTCAGAAAAAACATGATCAACGCGCAAAGGTATGGACCCTCATAAGAATTACTCTTAATTTCTTTGAAGAATACTATCACAATGGATCAATTGACAAGGATCTATTTAGAGCGTTTGAAAATGTTTTGAAATTCTTAGAAAAACTTAATTCCATAGAGAAATTGAATCGTTCTTATAAAAACTTTTTACCTATCAAATAATGTTCTCATGATGTACAAACTGTTCCACTACCTACTCATGTGAAGTTGATAAAAAAAATTCATATGAGGTTGGTAAAGGAACCATTTTTCAGAAAAAATCATTTACGTGTCATAAGAAAAAGATTTTAAAGAACTCTGAGTATTATCACTATGATTATGCCCTAAATTATGATCATAAACGTCAACCGAAAAAATTGCATGAGAAATCCTCTGCACTTTTCACCACCTGAATTCAGGATTGGCTCCACCCCATTTGTATATAATTTGAAATGGGGTAAGTAATGGTTTGGCTTTGTTTATGTAATATTTTCTTTTCTGACAAAAGCTTTTCAAAAATATGGTGTAGGTACTTTTTCCTTCTAAATATGGTATTTACTCCCAGTATGCGTACCTCAAAAATCCTGCTTTCCTCTTTGTGGGTCGCGGTTCCTGTACGTGTCCAATCCCATCTGTGGGTATAAAAGAAGCACGGGTACGCATACCCTCCCTCCTCTCTCATCAGTCCACGTATGTGAACTATTCTAGGGTTCATGTATTGTGTCCATTAAAGCTCTTTGGAGAACAATTTGTGAAATGATTTCTCAAGAAACTAGTCAAGTAAGAAATCTCTTTCCCACTCCTTTATCTCCTTATAGAATCATGAAGAATGTTAAGGGTTCAAAAGGTTTTTCAAATAACTTAGATTTTTCATCCTCTTCAATGGATCTTCTTATTGAACAAGATTCTATTAGGATTAGATTTCTGAATGAATCCTATGGAAAGGTTTTTGAAAAGATTTCTTCTACTGGGTTTATTCTAGAAAAGAAATTGGATGATGTTAGTGGGTATAAGGAGGATTTATCTTGCTTTGAAAAATTCAATCTTGGAAACATCTTTGATGGCCTTGGTGAAGGTTTTGATACTCTTACTAGAATATTTTGTACCAACATTCATGATGTTGTTCTTGAGGACATGGAATTCAAGACCATGGTCAATAGAGAAACAATTCTAGTTAATAGAGAATTGATTTCGAAGATTACTAAAACCCCTTTGGGTAACTTTTACCTTCCTAGACCAAGCAATGAAAGACCTTCACATGAAACCATTTCAAGTGGCCTTTGTGGTAAAAGTGTTGTGTTGAATAGAGGAAAATTTCCTACTAATCAACTAGATTTTCCTCTAAAGTCTTTCGGAAAATTGGGTATTTTTAACCTTTGTCCTTCCACGGTTGAAAATTCTCGTTGGAGTCGTTAGTTTACGGAATTGGTATATTAACTTGTGATGGAAACCAAAGATCTTGACATTTGTGGATTTATTATTTTTCAAATGTTAGATATGACTTCCGTTGACAAGAAGTTAGGCTACCCATGATTGATTGAGCATATTTGTCGCAACTTCTCCATTGAGCCCATTGGGAACTCCATTGGAACCCCCAACCTTGTTCGGCCGTGTACCTTCAATCGAATGAAGGAATATGCTTGCAAAAGACAAAGGCGTGACACAATTGATGGCTCGAGTGATCCTTCTACGAAGCTTCTTCGCAAAATTTACAAAGGTATTTGTAATTTGAATACCAAAGTAAGTTATGTTCAAGAATAATTACTTATGATTGCTAACAAGTTCCCCGATATCAAAGAAGAAATGGACAAGGTTTGTTCCACCTTCATGGTCTCCGAAGATGAAGATGATGAGTAGTTTCTTGCACTTCTTTTTATTGGTGTCAATTTTTTTTTTGACCCTTTGTCTAGGAAACTTCTTAAAAGAATTTGTATTCTTGTTTTTGTTTAAAAAGGATAACTAGGATTTGTAATAGCCATTATTTTGAATACACATAGCTATGTCCAATATTTTTATCTTGCAATGTTTTTATATTTATTTATTTAAATTCTAAAGTTGATTTGGAAGATGATGATTGCATTATTAATCTTTATGGTTTCATATATTGCAATATGTTATGGGATATGTGTGTTTGCGTCCGTGAACTATTATTGTCCCATACGATGTCAAAGGTTATCTCTTTTATATGTCGATATGCAAATATTGATACAAGATCGATGAACTTTTGACAAACAAAATTTAAGCCTATTATGTCATTCATTGATGGAAGAAGATAGGTTAAAATCTTTTTTTAAGAGGATTATGTCTATTGCATGTCATTGTGCAAATAGTGATGGAAAATAGAATGAATCCTTGTCTATGCCGCAATATTGATCTTCCTTGATCCATATTTTATGTATATAATGTGTGGCTCCATAAGTTTTCTTGTGTGAGCATTTTCAACTTAATTAATCATAGATTTGTTTGTGGTTATTTTGATTGTGTATTACGATTAAATTAATCATGAGTTCTCTTGTGATTAGTTTAGTTAGTATTTTTGGATGCAAAATCATTTTTGTAGTTTTTGGTGCCAAATAAATCCTTCTTTTCTCGTAAAATTAAGGTCGCTCTTGTTGTTCTTTCGGGAATGACATCAAATGGGGGAGAGTTATTTTGAACTTGCACTTAATTTCCATATCTTTGTGGGGAGTGCATGTATCTTCGGCTTTATGATTACATCTAAACAAAGCTGATATGTTTCTTTCTTTTGGTCGTGAAGCGTCTCCGTAAAAATTTCATTAGGATCCCGTTTTAGTACCTTTGCCAATTTTATTGACAAAAAGGGGGAGAATTAATATGTAGTCCACACTAAAAATACATATGGTTTTCAGGTCATTATGTAAGGGGGAGTGGTTTTCGTGTTGAGATGAAAGTATTGACTAAGGGGGAGTGATACATATCACCATAGTATTGTTGTCCAAGTTGTGATACAATTGAACTTTGATGTTATGTAATAATACTATGACATTGTATAATAATGATTTAGAACTTTTGTTTTCTCATTGTTATGGCTACGGATCTTCAAAAACTATGATACTGAACTGACATCTATGGAATCATGGGAGTACTTGGAAAAGACGAAGTTTTCAAGTAATGTTGAAGCACCAAGGAGATCAAGCATGTGGACGAGAATCTACAAAGTTTTATCTATTTTGTAATCCATATGTATTGATAGTTTTGTCACTAAAATTGACAAAGGGGGAGATTGTTAGAGCATTGCTAGGTCAAACTCGCATGCATTTATATCTCAAACATGTTTTTCAATGTTTGTGATCAAAACTAATGTCTTGATTTCTAGTCTACTTATAGCTTAGTCTCGGTCTAGGACAATTAAGTATAGTTGAGCTCCAGACTCCATGGCGATTATCTTACAAAGACGAAGAACTACTCAAGGAACCAGTGGAACTTCAGCTGACTAAAAGATATATGGAGACTTGAACTCATAATGTTTGTAGGGGAACCCTACCTTCTCTTGAGACAAAAGTCGTATAAGTATGATAGTTTTCATACATACACATTTGCTATTTCGAGCCGAGTTTACTCGCCTATCTTTTTCTATAAATATGTGTTGGTAAGTGGTGCGTGTCGTTTACGCAAAAAATTAATTGCACCTTTCCACACAATTAAATGGTAATATAATGTCAAGGAATTCATTCCCACGAAGAGTAGGGAGTTTCTAGCCGTTAAAAAGTAACTGAAAGGGGGGTTTTTAGATTTTAATAAAAGTAACTAATAAAACAAAATAATAAATATTGGTATAAATTAATAAGAAGAAAGATGACTAGGGAATCATTCCTCGTCCCTGAGTCGAAGCTTAACTAAATAAAATTCTATTTCTTGTTGAAATTATATTGTTACCAACCGTAGAATAGCAATAAGCTCTGCTATCCCCCGGATTCCTACTGTCACTGGATACGGAAGCGCTCGACTACCGGATTCTATCCAACCAACCCACCAAGAACAAATCTCTCAAAGTGTAAATTAGTCGAATGCTTTACACTCTCTAAATTAGGTTGATCCTAGCATCAGACGCATAGGCTCAGCCTGCTTACTAGTGTTATCTTTACACACAATTTCTTAACAAAATCCCTCTGTCAGTTCTTGCAATTTAATATTTGTATAAAGAGTTGATGTGACAATTACACGTTTCACACAACCCTAAACTAGTAGAAGAAATATTGATTGGTTAATTTAATTGATCATTTTAAATGACCCCTCAATATTCTTACACATTAAAAATAATAAAGATAATCAACAATAAAATAAAACTTGAAATAAATGTGATTAAAGAAAATAATGCTTCATGGTTCAGGACTTTGAAATCGTCTCTAATCAATAAAAAGTTTAGCTACTCATAATTAAAAAGTACTGCCAAATAAATAAAAAAGAAGGAATTAAAATAAAACTAAAAACGAAAACCAGCCAGGCCCAGGAGGCAGGAGCGCTTTCTGTGTTTCTAGCTTTCTAGCTGGAGAAGAAAATATAAAAGAAGTAGTAAAGGAAGAAGGCTTTAGGTCCACTACATTCGACCCCTATTTATACGAGAGGATCCAGACACTTTTCTTAAAAATCCGTAGTCGATAAACATACAAAGGCGGTTGATTGAGAAGTTTCCGAAATCATGCGTCAATGATCCGGAGTAACAGAATGCAACTAAGAAATGTGTACAGGATTCCCAATCCATTCGATCACCCAAGAACTACATGTGTCTTCATGTAATATGTCTATCTGTTCAGCTTCAATAAGCCCCGTTGTAGTAAATTACTACCTTTCCCAAGACGCGTCAGAGATGTGTTTTATCTTCTGAGAATTACTGCGATCTGGCCCCACCACACGTTATCTTCCTCCTTTATTTTTACTGCACGTGAAAGCAAAAGCCAGATGTGTCCTACCGGTGACACGTCACAACACCAACACCAATACATCCTCATCTATCGTTCCTGATCATCACAGCTCAACTTCGTCAATGGCTGCTTCTCATATCTTCCCTGACTTCTCTCGTCTTCATCCATGAATCTCGACTGCCGATAATAGCAGCAAGAATTACAGATTCTTCTCGAGCTCCACTGATTACATCAAACATCGATATTATAACTCCATTATCGCATCATGATTATCCAGTAATCAACACTTCCTTCCATCAATCACCAGTAGCATAATCATCAACAACACCCATCGTTTCTGCCATGTTTGAACGAGATGAATTCTCATCATTCTCTATTTTGATCACCCGAGTTCATTACCATGTTTTCTCTTCCAACAACGGCAACAACCCAACTCCATCATTCACCGGATAAAATCGAGCATCACCTTCTCTGCAGTTCTCTCTTTTCTTCATTGCAGCATCTCCAAGCTCGGGTCAATGACAGCAACCAATAATCCACTGCCAAACTTGAGTATGAGTGATTTATCGAAATCAGGATAGTACCCAAGATTTTTATCAGCTTCAATGACCCAATGATATCTGCCAAATCTCGAATATCAGTTTTCCAAAATCCATCATCGTCGTGATCATCATGATCATCAAGTTCCGATTTCCATAGCCTGCATTCCATTTTGCAACAATGAAGACAAAGTGCCCTGAGTAATAGGCCGGGTGCCTTTAACAACCTTTGAATCTTGGCAGCCCCTTAGGTAAAAAACTGAACTGTCTTTAGCAGTCCCTTTGAGCTGTGTCTGTCCCTTAATATGAGGTTTCCCCTTGACGTTCGATTGGGTACCGATAGCACTTTCCTTAGAAATTGACCATTTTGACCTTTAGTCTTATAAGTTCTTGTTTTGCTCATAACTTCTTCATACGAACTCAGAATGACTATGTTCTTTCGTCATTGCCTTCATATTCTCGCCCTTCATAAGTTCTTGAAAAAAGTTCCATTTTCCCTTCATCTCCACTTGTAGCTAGCTTCTTTTATTGCACATTTAAGCACAAATTCACTTTTTTTTTCCAGATGATTCACCTAATAAAACACAAATAAGAGGAAACAAGCGTAATATACAATAATTTGCAAGAAACCCAACAAATACTAGCATATAATTGACACTAAATATATATGAAATATACACTTATCATTAAGCTTTCTCTTTAACCATTTTTATCTTTACCCATGACGAAAGTCATGATGATGTTTCAATCTTGAAAATAGCTTTGATGACGATAGTCGTGAATAACGATTGTTATAACATTATAGAAGAATGTTTCAATGATTGAAATGTAGAGTTGAGATTATGACCTGTGGATATAAGCATATATAATGTGTACGCACATTAATGTATAAATCCATGTACCGGAAACCAAGTGCGTGCATATGTGTGCATGCAATATTGGTGAAGGAGACAGGTTGGGTACACGTACCCATACGCGTACTGGCGAAACTTGCCTCCGGGAAAATTCTGCTCAGTTTGGAGTTTACGAACTCAAAAACCAGTCACCTTAAGTACGCGTACCCGAACGCGTACCGGCGGAATTTTTTTACCCAAAAAATTCTTTTGAGTTTGGAAACTAAAACCAACTCAAAATCCGATAGCTAAGGTATGCATACCCGTACACGTAACCAAGCTGGTTATTTCTCAAATTGGTAGTTCATGGACTTAAAAAAATAAATTATAAGGAATGCAATCTTTGCAAACTGTGGCTATATTGTTCATGAATTGATTCAAATGAATCAAACTGATTTTGTTTCAATTGTGTCTATGCATAAAGATCTAAGCAATTGGACAACTCTTTAACTAGTTCTTTTGAGTCATTTGAACTAGTTTTGAGAAAGATGAGTACGGTTAATATGAAAATGCTCATATGGCTAACCATTGGTTAACTATTTGTGAACCAACTAAGTGTACATGTTTAGGTACGGTTATTCAAACCTAAATGAAATACATTTTATTTGTGTGTGACAAGCTAAGTTTCGATCTAACGGTTGAAAGATATTAGCATGGTTGAATCAGGTTTTTCATCTAACAATGAATATTTAATGCTTTGTTACCAAGGTAACTTAGATTGCAAACCCTGATTTGAAAACTATATAAATGGAAATATAGCAACTATAAAAACTAATCCCTATACCTCCTGTGTGATACTAGTTGGTTTTTCTAGAGTCGATTCTCCTTTAACCCTAGGTTTCTTCTCGAGACCCTGTAGATTAGCTACTTAAAGACTTCATTGAGTCTGACTATCAAGTTGATTCTCTTAAAAGTATATTCGAGTTAGTCCATAAAGATTGATAATCGAAATATTTGGTGAGGTTGTTAGACCCCCGGTTTTTCAGTTTCCTTCACCATGTAATCAACCAAAGAACCATAGAAACCATATATTCATATATCCATATATCAAACCCTAAAAAAAGAAGATTGTGAAGGATGAAAGGCAGGACTTGCAGCAGGTCTTGACCCATAAGAAGCAGAAGATATATGAGTCTGGCAAACGACAGTTTGGGCCAAAGAGAAACAGATAAAGAACTTCAGTATTGAGGGTGATTGCGAAAGTCTTTTTTAACTACATCAATGGTCAGACTGCAGATTTATCTTAGAGAGTGTTTGAGGGTAAAAACTGATTCTGTAGGACCAGAATATCGCCATAACAACATTCTTGTGATATTAACAACGCTTCTTCAATTAATCCCGCGAGCGCTACAACCACATTTGGCGAGTGTCACAAAAACACCAAAAGAATGACAAAAAGGTTGACGATTGAAGAGAATATGAGAAGAGCAAGTTTACACCGCGATGGTTACAATTCTTGCGAGAATGAGCATAATTATTATTGCAAGAAGATCGCAATACAAATCCGAAAGAAGGGGAAAACTTAGCTGTCATCCATTAGGTAATTTCCTATATAAGGGGTTCGAATAGGTCCAGAAGAGGATGATGTATTTTTTAGAGTTGAGAAAGTCTTGAGGGGAGAGAAACTCTAGAAAGAAAGTTGTATTTCTGAGTTTGAATATTTTCTGTAAACATTTCTGAGATCTAAGTAATAAAGTGTCGTTTAATTCTTCAAATCTTCAACTAGTTTCTCATAGATTTCTGTAGAATCTTAACAGGGGTGTAGTGTATGAATTCCTTCTACTACATTTTGGCGCCCGAAACAGGGAATATCAAGCTACAAAATATCTAATTACAATTTGAAGATTTTAAGGAATTGAAGAAATGGCTGGAAGAAGAAGAAGAAATACATCAGAACCACCAACAACTATGAGAAGGAGTAAAAGACTTGCAGGAGGAGAAACAAGTGAATTAGGAGAATCTTCAAGGATGAGAACAAGAAGAAATAGAACAAGGAATGAAGGGGAAAATCTAATTTAACAACCAAATCAACCAACATCAATACAAAATAGAGGTGAGGATTATGATAGGGTGAGTGTGCATACATGGAGATCGGATTCGATGGAAGGAGAAGAAAATCGTCAATTAAGAGGAGAAAGCAGGGAAAGAAGAAATCAAGAGGTAGTAGAAGGGTTAATTCATCAAGATGAAGATGAAACAACAAAGGATTTAAAACAAAGAACACAGGAAGAAAGAAGGTTAGAGGCAGAAGAACGTGCAAATTTGACAAGACAAAATCACGAGTTGAGAATGGAGAATTTGAGATTACAAAGTAGAAGATCAAGAAGTACTACTAGATCAAGTTCAAGATCATTTAGAGAAATACCAAGGCGAAATTCCCTTATAAGAAATGATAGAGAAAATGTACAAGAAGAAACGCAAAATCTAAATAGAGAGCAATGTCAGGGAGAAGAGAGAGTAATTAATAATCGTTATGATCCACGTGGAGAAACTTTGAATGGAAGACGAAATAATGAATATCAAAGAAATGAAAACAATCAAGATGGTGAAGAAAATCAAGAAGAGGGTAGAAGAATTTTACATGGGCGAGAAAATGTCAGAAATCAGAGAATCATTGAGAAAGAAATTGAGAGACATTATGCTGAACAGGCACGCCTATCCCGCGAGAGAGAAAGGTTGAGAGCATAGATGGAGGAACAGGAGTTTCAGGAGGCAATAAGGAAAAATAATCACGATAATCGAGAAAGAAGACGTACGCAAAATCGCGAAAACGATAATGTTCGAGAAGAGTACGACAGAATACAAAGAAGAATAGGAAGACAACGAGGAGAAATGACGAGAAATGAAGAAATTGGTGGAGAGGAAATTGGAAGACATAATCAATTGTGAATTTTGGAAGGAAATGAAGATAAAAATCGCAGAAGAAGGCGAAATGATGATGAGGATGAAGATTCACAAACTCTCACAAGACAAGAAAGACAAGAACGCAGGAGAAGGGAAGGTGCGTTAAAAAGGCCAATAGAGCAAAGCCCAGCTGCAAATGAGCAAATTTTAAGAGAATTAGCAGAAATGAGAGGAATGATAAACAATAGAAGAGAGGGAGGAAGAAGACAACTTGATGAAGCTATTGAGGAAGCAGCTAGAATTCCCTTCATGCATGAAGTACAACTAAGAGGAATTCCTCCAAAATGCAATTTACCAGCATTAAACAGTATTTTTGATGGGACTGCTTGTGCTGTTCAACATGTTAAAGCTTATGTTAGATGTATGCTACAGTGGGAGAATCATGATGTTGTTTTATGCAAGTATTTTTCATCCAGCTTTACTGGAGAGGCGCTAAAATGGTTTGAGGGATTGCCGAAAAATACTATTACTTCTTTTGACCATTTGCAAGCTATATTTTTAGGTGCATACATAAGCAACAACTCTTCATGACCAGGTATCAAAGATGTATTTGGATTAAAGCATAGAATTGGCGAGAGTCTAAAACATCTTACCATAAGATGGAAGACAATGTGCAGTGAAATGGCAGGACGAGTATATGAGAGATATCTTATTTTATCTTTCATTAATGCAATGTTTGCGACTAATCTGCTCTACATACAAATTTTCAGAATCAAAAACACCATCACGATGACTGAACTAATAGAATTACAAGAAGAATACATTGCTTTGGAAGAAAAACAAAACGAAATGGAGTCATACCCAATCGCAAACACCAGCTCTGTAATGGCAAACGGAAGTTTACTTCCTAAAATGATTAATAATGTGGCGAGCACCTCGCAAATCCAACCAGAAAAGGTGGTGATTAATGACCAACAAAAGCTAGTGGCTATGGGAAGTCGCGATCAAGAAGAGTATGAAAGAGAGAAGAATTTTTACAATCGCGGAGGAAATAATAAAATCCAAAGGCTTGATCAACCCCAGGAGACTTATGGTGGACAAAGGCAAAATAATTTTAGAAATTAGGGAAATATGAGAACAATATGGGAGGAGATTAAAATTCCGCCTTTGAATGCTAGTGTAGAGAAAATATGGGAAGCTATCATTTTGATGGAAGATATACCATCGCCATGGAACATGGGTAAGGAACCACATCCTAACAATCGCAATCAAGAGTTCTGTCCTTATCATCATTTCCATGTCCATTTGATAAATGACTGCAGAAATATAAAGAGGATAATCCTAAGAATGATTGATCAAGGAAAACTAAATCATTTTCTAAGAGGGCATCAACAATCACAATAATTACCACCACCACCAGACAATCGCAGAGTGAATAATGTAAATGGAGCATAAACTTTTGTCATAGAGATTGGAGCCAAAGCAAAGAATTTGTTTTGCAATTATATTGTGCATTCTTTCATAACCATCGAAGATTTCCACGATAATGTCCTAAGTAGAGTCTTCGCCAGAGATATGGATGGAAGAGAAATAATGAATATAGCGAGAGTCTCTCCATTAGAAGAATGGCAGAAACAAATTCATTCTTTTACAGCACAAGAGGTACCAGAGCCTGGCGAGTTGCATGATAACCCATTGGTAGTAAGGTTGGAAATAAAACCAAGACAAACATAAGAAGAAGAAGAAGAAGATAAAGAAAATAGTAATGAGGTAGAAGAATCTTGGGCCATTGATAGAGTCTTAATTGACACTGGAAGTTCTGTAGATATCTTATTCTATCACACTTATAGAACTATGGGTGGGAAAGATGAATATTTGGTATCATCAACATACAAGATCTATGGTTTTAATGGAACTGCCAACAAACCTAAAGGGGAGATCACAATGAGAATTCCGCTAAAAGGGATGTCTTCCAAAATCTTATTCTGTGTTGTTGATATTGAGTCACCATATAATGCCTTGATTGGACGACCTTGGTTGCATGGTATATTAGGTGTTGCATCTACTTTCCATCAGTGCATTAAATTCCCTCATCCAAATGGTGTTGGAGTAATTAAAGGAGATTGGGGAGAAAGTAAGAAATGTTATGAAATAGATATCAAATCTTGTGAGGAAAGGGCAGGGAGAAAGTACAGAGGTAAGAAGCAATAGAGAAGGGAAATATTGATGGTGGATTCAATATAAAAGCGTGAAGAAGAAGATACCGAGTCTCTCACGAATATCCAGCAAATAATAAAGCGCAGCAAAAACGCGGGTGCAAAGAACACAAAAAGAGGAAATGGCGAGCAATTCGTGGGAAAATAACAAGAAGAAGAACAGATGGTGAGAAAGAGGAGAAAGAAGTAATTATAGTAAGAAAGAGTTTATGACGAGCAGATCGCAGAAATGGAAAAACCAACAAAACATGAAAGAAAGGAAGAATCAAAAAATAGTAAGTAGAAAGGTAAACTTGCTTTTGAAAAATATTTTGTTTGAATGGAGAAGATGAAATTAAAAAGTTGTAAAAAATAAGATCAAAAGAAAAAGAAAATTTTAACAGAGATTTGAATCTCGCAAGAAATTTCTTTTAAGAAACGCGAATAAAATTTCACAGAGATTTAAAGAATGGGACAAACCTTTATAGCGTGCACCCTAGTTCGCGAATACAATTTCGTAAGAGGCAAATGTAAGACCTACAAGCACGTTATAAGGGGGTATCTCTTTATATGATTCAGGGATAAGGTTATACCGCTACTGGAACCTGAGTCATACAGATGTTGGGGTTAGAGAAAACCTATCCGGGAGAGAGATCTTGGATTTCCAACTTTATAAGGTTATACCCTGGTTGGACGACTGAGAATCTATTCCAAGAAGTGCAAAGTATGACCAAGGCGCCGAGGTACACGGTTTAGCCAAGGGTGCCCGGGACGGACGAACCTACCCTGGCCATCTTTGGTAAGTCTTGGCTACGATGCACTTGGCCTGAAGAAAATCCCAATTAGGGTGCAGTCTTGTAACTATAAGTCATATAGGCATAAAGGACAAGAGGCTGCGAAAACAACTGGTTGTTGGTAAATCTGGATGGGAGGAGCTAGTCTTGTATGGCCTATGTGCCCTCCTTGAAGGGGCAACCATGGGGAAGATAAGGGCGGCACCCTCCATTAGGGAGCTGATAAGTGTCTTAAGACGGCAATGTCATGGGGCTTTAAGATCGCAAGATCATTTAGGCCTGTCATATTGTCACGTGACGAAAATTATACAGAGGCAAAAATCCATAAGAGAAAAAGTTAAGGTGAGATCAATTGGTTTCTACATGAAAATGTGAAAACGTCCTGCGATTTCATCGCGAAAGACAACAATGTCATGGGACTCTATATTCGCAAGAATATTTAGACATGTCATATTGTTGCATGACAAATATCCTGTAGAGGCTATAATACTATGATAAGGAAAGATCAATGGGTCAATACATGAAAGTGTAAAGACGTCCTGCGATTTTGTCACAGAAAGAAAAATATGGCGAAATAAGACCTTTAAGTAGGAAGGCATAATAAGACCATAATATTGGAGAAAGAACATCGTGAGATTTCAATGTTCGCGATGTCATCTTCAATATTTTCATTTCTCTTTTAATTATCATTAACTTTCTCATATTGCAGATGAATAATAGAGGCAAGTATGGGAATGCATAGAATGATGAAATTATTATTCATCACCATATGAGAAACTTACATGGATATTATTTAGAGATGCAGATAATTAGCAGATATAAATTGATCGAATTATATTGCAAAAAATATTGTTTTCTAATTCATACAAATGAAGGGGCAAAGAAATTTAGATGAAGCAAGTTACAGCAAATTGAAGAAACTCGCTACAGTATTACACAGAGGAAAAAGATAAAAAGCTACTTAGATACATTGCTTCATTTATCAGCATTGTTATCTTCATCCTTGCCAGATTTCTCTTCGTCATTATCTTTATCAGATTTCTTCTTGTCGCCAGAATTTGTTTCTTCGTCATCATTCTCCTCTTCATCATCGTCAAATTCTTCATCAGTATCAGAAATTTCAAGATCTGGAACCTCTGGTGGTATTGCTGTTGCGAGACCAGGATACAAAGAATGGGAGATTCCATGATCGTCACAAACTTTCTTTGTAGAATCATTACGAGTAATGAGTAGGGTTCTATTAAAATTAGCGGAAGTAATCCCGAATTGAGCCTTCAATCGTGAGTATTTATCATTGCGAGCAACAAGGTTGTTCGCGAGCTGATGGTTATTATCTTCTAGTTCTCTCATCCTTACGCAAGATCTTTCTTCAGATTCTGCGAAAGTAAAGCACAGTCAAGTTAAAAAATTTATAAGGAAGAATAATAAAAATCAAGAAATCAATAGAGTAAAGTGATTAACAACCTTCTTTCTCAGAAATCAAGTCCCTAATTAAGGCTGATTGATCAGCATGAAGACTAACATCTACACCTAAATTATTCCTAGCATTATCAAGAACCCTTGCAGCCCAAGAAAATTCATCATCGCTAGTAATAAGAAGGCGAGAACGAACTTGAGTTTCCCTTGCAAGAAGCTCTTTATTCTCGCAGAAAAGCCTATCTCTTTCCATTTGAACTTTGAGAAGAATTTTGTGGAAATTTATTAGAGCCTCGCTACCATTTCTAATTGCTTGATCTTTCTCATCAACAAGATCACTATTTTTACTTCTTAATTCATTGATCACTTCTTTTGATTCATGATAAAGACGCTTAAATTTATTAGATAAGCCTAAATCGTGTCTATGTTCAATTGTTAGAAGATTGAACTTGGATCTAAGTTCATCTACAGAGAGGGACCTAGTTTGATCATCAGAAAAATTACTTAAAGAGTTATTAATACGAGCAAGAAGAGTGTTATCATCTACAGGTTCAGGAAAAGATTGAAGGAATGTAGCCTCATCAGTTAGACCGTAAACATCTGCAAAAATGGTTGCTTAAATAAGATATGATAGGGAAAAACATATTTAAAAGAAAGAAGAAATAAATCATACCATAGAGTTGTTTGTTGGCATTACTAATATCATAAATATTCTGCTTATCAACTGAAACTTCAGCCTCCAACAGTTTATTTTTCTCACGAAGCTCAACATTTTCAATCTCCAATTTCTCCTTATCTTGGCGAAGATTAACATCCTTTTTATTAAATGAAGCACATTTGTTATCCAAATCAGAAGCAGCAGCAAAAGAAGCTCTCCCAACCTGCGATAGAGTTTTATAAGTACAAAACATTTGGCGAGATAAATTTGGCGAAAAATAAAGACGGCAATAGAATAATTAAGAGAAAACATACCAGGATACCAAGTGCATTTAAGAAACTCGGAGTTAATGACCCAGAAACTCTGCGAAGAGAGTTATTATCATTTAAGACTGGGGCATCGCAGACTTTGATGAGCGCTTGTGCTAACTCATTGAGAGTCTCATCTCCATACTCATTTGTAGTTCCACGAGAGGAATCGCCAAAAATCATGGACAGTTGGTCCATGGAAGAATCAGAAGGATAAGAATTCTTCATAGAGGGAACTTCATTAATGTCATCAAATTTGTCTCCATATTCATCATAAGATTTATTGCTAACATTAAGATCCTCGTGAATAGGTTGAGAAGAAGAATGCTGAATTTTCTTCTTCTTCAAAGGAGGTTCATTAGATTCTTCATCACGAGAGGCAGAAGGATTTCCTTTATTAGAAACAGTAGATTTACCTTTGCAATCAGTTGAAGATTTATCCTTTGGTTTTGGTTCTAGAGGCGGTAATTCTTTAATCTCCTATAAGCACAGATAAAGATAAGAAATAGGGGCAACAATATATTGTTAAAACTAATAAAGAAATATTTCTTACTTCATCTGTGAAGGATCTGAGATCTAAAAGAGTGCTGGGTTTCCTGAAGTTGTGATAATGGGTTTTCATCTTCCCAATCTGCGAGACAACAAAGAAGTTAGCGAAAATACATGTGTATAAAGAAGAGAATGAATAAAAACAATGAGAAAGGTTAAGGAGAATATACATCTATAGATTTAGTAGGCCAGTTGAAAACCCATGGTTCATACTGGGAGAGATTCGCAGGAAGTTGAAGAGAACCAGATATATATGGACCTTCAAGGCATAGGGGAAAGATAAACCATTTATCGTCATTAGAGTGGCGAGGGCCATGATTCGTATTGGAATTAAAATCGATGTCTAGCATAAGAGCATCCTTAACAGCGAGCTTCTTCTTATGCAAGCGAACCCCCCAATAGGTGCTATCCCTTTTCATAGGGAGTAATTGGTAATTCCGAAAGAAGTTATCTACAATATAATTTGCAGAGATAATTGGAATATGTTTATATTTGGGACTTTGGTGTTCTTCAAGATATCGTGATCCTTTGCCAGCGCCACGAGAGGCATATTCAAGTAATAATCTAATACAATCTCCACCGAGTTGATATACCGCTCGTGAAAATCTCTCGTCAGAAATTATTTGGTAAAATAGTGGAAGTTCAGGATCGTTGAGAGGAAGTGGGAGACCAGCTTCGAGTTGACCTAACGTAACTATGATTTTTTGGCGAGAACATTAAAAATTGGAAAATAGTTCAAAAGAAAGATCAGATTTAGGATTTTGACATGGGATTAGGGATAAGTTAAATCCTTTTCTTTTGATTTTTTCTTGCATCTTCTCGAAAGCAGTCAGATTCTTAGCACCAACATCAACCATTTTTAGAGTATGGGAATGGAGGAAGATTGAAAAAGAATAAAAAATGGCGAAAACAACAGATGCACAATTTGCGGAAGAACAGTAAAATTTGCAGAGAAGAAAGAAGAAAGAGAACGTAGAAAAGAAAAAGAGGAGAATGAAGGAGGTATTTATAGGAGAAGAAGTTTCTAGAGAAATTAAATGTAATTAATGCAATGAAAGGACATGAATGGTCAGATTAGGGCGGTTTAAATTGACGTGTCAATCTATATATGGATGAGAAAATTACGTGGAGGCAGCTGGTGAAAAGTTTAGAGACGTGTCAAAACAAAAATGGAAGTGAAAGGATAGGTAATTGCGGCAGTTTATTCTCACGATCTTCTCTTCTTCGCAGAAAAGACATAAGAAGAGGCAAGATGTAGTACCAGAATATCGCCACAACAATATTCTCGCGAAAAGAACAACATTTCCACGAGAAGGTCGAATACTCCCACCATAGGAATGACATTTTTCACGAGAGCGTCGTGAGAATTCTCCAGCGAAATTTGGCGAACGTCATAAGAAAGCATCATTATAGCTGACGATTGAAGAAGCATGGTAGGAGAGTGTTGTTTCACGAGGACTATGAAAGTTGGCGAGAATTAACATTATAGCTTCCGCGATGATATCGCAGAATAGATCCGAAAGAAGGGGAAAACTTAGCTGTCACCCACTGGGTAATTTCCTATATAAAGGGTTCAAGTAAGTCCAGAAGAGGATGATGTATTTTTTAGAGTTGAGAAAGTTTTGAGGAGAGAGAAACTCCAGAAAGAAAGTTGTAATTCTGGGTTTGAATATTTTCTGTAAACATTTATGTGATCTAAATAATAAAGTGTTGTTTAATTCTTCAAATCTTCATCTAATTTCTCATAAACTTCCATAGAATCTTAACAGGGGTGTAGTGTGGGAAATCCTGCTACTACAATATCTCTTTACATGATTCAGCGATAAGGTTATACCGCTACTGGAAGCTGAATCATGCAGATGTTGGGGTTAAAGAAAACCTATCCGGGAGAGAGATTTTGGATTTCCAACTTTATAAGGTTATACCCTGGTTGGACAACTGAGAATCTCTTCCAAGGAGTGCAGAGTATGACCAAGGCGCCGAGGTACACGGTTGATCCAAGGGTGCCCGGTACGGACGAACCTACCCTGTCCATCTTTGGTAAGTCTTGGCAATGATGCACTCGGCCTGAAGAAAACCTCACTTAGGGTACAACCTTGTAACTATAAGCCATATAGGCATAAAGGACAAGAGGCTGCGAAAACAACTGGTTGTTGGTAAATCTGGATGGGAGGAACTAGTCTTGTATGGCCGATGTGCCCACCTTAAAGGGGAAACCAGGGGGAAGATAAGGGCGGCACCCTCCATTAGGGAGATGATAAGTGTCTTAAGACGGAAATGTCATGGGGCTCTAAGATCGCAAGATCATTTAGGACTGTCATATTGTCGCGTGACGTAAGTTATACAGAGGCAAAAATCCATAAGAAAAAAATTTAAGATGAGATCAATGGTTTTTACATGAAAATGTGAAGACGTCCTGCGATTTCATCGCGAAGACAGCAATGTCATGGGACTTTATATTCGCAAGAATATTTAGACCTATCATATTGTTGCATGACAAATATCCTGAAGAGGCTATAATACTAAGATAAGGCAAGATCAATGGGTCAATACATAAAAATGTAACGACGTCCTGAGATTTTGTCGCAGAAAGAGAAGTGTGGAAAAGTAAGACCTTTAAGTAGGAAGGCGTAATAAGACCATCAGATCGCAGAAAATAATAGCGAAAAAATAAAATCACAAAATTTAATGTTTGCGATATCATCGTAATAATCATGAGATTCGCCAACAATTTCATTGCAAATATGGAGACAACATATATTTTTTAAATTGTCATTAACTTTCTCATATTGCAGATGAATAACAGTGGCAAGTATGGGAATGCATAGAATGATGAAATTATTATTCATCAACATATGAGAAACTTACATGGACATTATTTAGAGACACAGATAATTAGCATATATAAATTATATTAAGTTGAAGCAAGTTGCAGAAAAGGATTGTTCTCTAATTCATACAGATGGAGGGGCAAAGAAATTTATTCAATAAGTTGAAGCAAGTTGCAGCAAATTGAAGAAACTCACAACAGTATTACATAAAGGAAAAAGTGAAAAATCTACTTAGATACATTGTTTCATTTATCGACATTGTTATCTCCATCTTCATCATATTTCTCTTCCTCTTCAGATTTGTCCTCTTCATTATCTTCGTAGGATTTTTCCTCACCGCCAGAATTTGTTCCTTCATCATTATCATCCTCCTCACCATCATCAAATTCTTCATCAGTATAAGAGATAACAAGATCTGGAACCTCTGATGGTATTTCCGTTTCAAGATCAGGATATAAAGAATGATAAATTCCATGATCGTCACAAACCTGCTTAGTAGAATTATTGCGAGTAATGACGAGAGATCTATTAAAATTTGCAGTAGTAACTCCAAATTGAGCTTTCAATTGTGAATATTTCTCGTTGCGAGCATCAAGATTGTTCGCGAGTTGATGGTTATTATCTTCAAGTTCTCTCATCCTTACACGACATCTTTTTTCAGATTCTGCGGGAATAAAACATTGTCAGATTAGAAATTTTACAAGGAAGAATAATAAAAACAAGAAATCAACAGAGTAGACTCAGAAATCAAGTCCCTAATTAAGGCTGATTGATCAGCATGAATACTAACATTTACACCTAAATTATTTCTAGCATTATCAAGAACCATTGCAGCCCAAGAAAACTCGTCATCGCTAGTAATAAGAAGGCGAGAGCGAACTTGAGTTTCCCTCGCAAGAAGGTTTTTATTCTCGCAGATGAGACTATCTCTTTCCATCTGAATGTTAAGAAAAGTTTTGTGGAAATCTTCTAGGGTCTCGGCACCTTTCTTAATTGCTTGATCTTTCTTGTCAATAAGATCACTATTTCTACTTCTTAATTCATTGATTACCTCTTTTGAATCATGATAAATACGCTTAAATTTATTAGTTAAGCCTAAATTGTATCTATTTTCAATTTTTAGAAGATTAAGCTTGGATTTAAGTTCATCTACAGAGAGGGATCTAATTTGTTCATCTGAGAAATTACTTAAAGAGCTATTAAGACGAGCAAGAAGGGTATTATCATCTACAGGTTCAGGAAAAGATTGAAGGAATGTAGCCTCGTCAGTCAGACCATAAACATATGCAAAAATGATTGCTTAAATAAGCTGTGATAGGGAAAAAGAAGAATTAAAAGAAAGAAAAAATAAATCATACCATAAAGTTGTTCGTTGGCTTTATTAAGATCAGAGATCTTCTGCTTATCAACTGAAGCTTCAGTCTCCAGCTGTTTATTTTTCTCGCGAAGCTCAGCAATTTCAACCTCCAATTTTTCTTTATCTTGGCGAAGGTTAACATTTTTCTTCTCATATGAAGCACGTTTATTATCCAAATCGGAAGCAGCGGCAAAATAAGCTCTCCCAACCTGCGATAGAGCTTCATAAGTAAAAGAAATTTGGCGAAAAATAAAAATGACAATAAAACAATTAAGAGAAAACATACCAAGATACCAAGTGCATTTAAGAATCTCGGAGTTAGCGATCTTGAAACTCCGCGAAGAGAATTATTATCAGCTAAAATTGGAGCATCGCAGACTTTGACGAGCGCTTGAGCTATCTCGTTAAGAGTTTCATCTCCGTACTCATTTGCAATTCCACGAGAAGGATCGCCAAAAAGCATAGATAGTTGAGTCATTGAAGACTCAGAAGAAGGAGAATTCTTTATGGAAGGAACGCCATTAGAATCCTTTTCAACATCCACATCTAAATTTTCTGAGATAGATTGAGAAACTGAAGAAGAAGAGTGTTTTGTTTTCCTTTTCTTTGAAGGATGATCGCCAAATTCCTCATTTCAAAGGGAAGTGGATTTTCCTTTAGGAAGAGCAGTGGATTTTCCCTTGGGATCAATGGCGGACTTCTCTTTGATCTTCGCAGGAAATGGTTCTAATTCTTCAATTTCCCGCGAGCACAGATAAAGATAAGAAATAGGGGCAACAATATATTTTTAGAACTAACAAAGGTATATTTCTTACTTCATCTGTGAAGGATATAAGAGCTAAGAGAGTGCTGGGTTTTCTGAATCTCTGATAGCTGAACTTCATCCTATTAATCTGCGAGACAATAGAATAATTAGCGAAGATGTAAAAATATGAAAAAGATAGTGAAATATAATAAATATAAGAAGTTAAGAGAATGTACCTTTACAGATATATCAGGCCAGTTGAAAACCCATGGCTCATATTGAGAGAGATTCGCAGGAAGAGGGAAAGAACCAGATATGTAGGGACCTTCAAGACATAGTGGAAAAATAAACCACTTATCATTGTTAGAATTGCGAGGGCCATGATTGGTTTTGGTATGGAAATCAATATCCATCATAAGAGCTTCATTGACAGTGAGTTTTTGTTTCTTCAAGTGAACACCCCAACAAGTGCTATCCTTCTTCATAGGGAGTATCTTGTAATTTTTAAAAAAGTTTTCTACAGTATAATCAGCAGCAGAGTTGATTGGAATATGTTTATAACAAATACTTTTATCATCATCAGAATACTGCGATCCTTTACCAGCACCACGAGAGGCATATTCAAGTAGCAATCTAATACAATCTCCACCTAATTGATATATCGCTCGCGAGAACCTATCGTCAGATATTATTTGATAGAATAACGGGAGTTCTGGATCATAGAGAGGAAGTGGAAGACCAGCTTCAGGTTCGCCTAGCGATACTATGATCTTTTGGCGAGAGCATTGAAAATCATAAAATAGTTTGGTAGAAAGTTCAGATTTTGAACTTTGATCTGGGATTAAAGATAAATTAAAACCTTTGCTTTTGAGTTTTCCTTGCATCTCGTTGAATGCATTCAAATTTTTAGCACCAACATCAACCATTTTTAAGTATGGGAATGAAAGAATAGGTTGAAGAAGAAGAAAGAAATCGCAAGAATAGCAAATGCGCAATTTACGGAAGAACAGTAAATTTGCAGAGAAGAAGAAAGAACAAGAAAGTAAAAAGAGAAAAAGAGAAGAATGAAAGAGATATTTATAGGAGGATAAACTTCTAGAGAAAATAAATGTCATTAATAACAATAAAAGGACGTGAATGGTCAGATTATAGCGGTTTAAATTGACGTGTCGAAAAATAAATGGAAGAAAAATTTACATGAAGACAGCTGGCGAAAAAGCATAGAAACGTGTCAAAATAGAAGATAAGTAGTTGAGGCAAGATAATTCTCATAATCTTCTCTTATTCGCAGAAAAGATATGAGAACATGCAAGATGTAGGACCATAATATCGCCATAACAACATTCTTGCGATATTAACAACGCTTCTTCATCTAATCCCGCGAGCACTACAAACACATTTGGCGAGTGTCACAAAAACACCAAAAGAATGACGATTGAAGAGAATATGAGAAGAGCAAGTTTACACCGCGATGGTTACAATTCTTGCGAGAATAAGCATAATTATTATTGCGAGAAGATCGCAATACAAATCCGAAAGAAGGGGAAAACTTAGCTGTCATCCATTAGGTAATTTCCTATATAAGGGGTTCGAATAGGTCCAGAAGAGGATGATGTATTTTTTAGAGTTGAGAAAGTCTTGAGGAGAGAAAAACTCTAGAAAGAAAGTTGTATTTCTGAGTTTGAATATTTTCTGTAAACATTTCTGAGATCTAAATAATAAAGTGTCGTTTAATTCTTCAAATCTTCAACTAGTTTCTCATAGATTTCTGTAGAATCTTAACATGGGTGTAGTGTAGGAATTCCTGCTACTACAGATTCTGCTGTTTTTGGTAAATTTGGGTGTGTTGATGATAAACGAATTCAAACCCTAAACAAATTCACTGCACTGGAATACTTTTAGATTCGAGAGATCAATCTGTAAGACTCTGGCCTAAACCAATAAATGGCCATTCCAGATTCAATTCGGTCACAAAGTGAAGGATAAGGGTTCATATCAGGGATGGAAGCGAAGAAGGTATTTGAGATCAGAATGTTGAATTATGAAGGTGTGGTTGTTTGACTTGTATGAGAATGTGGAACTGGCTTGCAGAACGTAATCTATCAGTTCTTGGTGTTTTCTGGATACTTGTGTGATCACTTGTGTTGTTTGTTGAAATAGGTTTAAAACCTATTTATATCAGTCATAGTTTCACGCACCCTGATCTCAAAGGAACTGGGAATAGTTGAGTGATGGAGGAGTGGGATCATGCAGGATGGTGAAAAACACGTCTCCACTATGATGGGAAGACTGAGTGGTTTTGTCCCACTACTTCTCTATCATCGCTAACTACCCGCCTTTCCTGACACTTTCTTGTAATAGGCGTGTTGTACGCTGCATGCTGTAGACTGCCAGACATGTTTGATGTCTCGAGTATTTTCGTGAAAATATGCAGCAAGCTACTGAATGTGTCTTGTTTATAAGACATAGTTATTCTGTAAATCACGCGCAATCTAGGTGTTGAGTGGTCATGTGTGAGTAGATGCCAGGAGCTATCTATGTACATTAAAGATGTGGTGATCGATACCTATAGGAGAATGGTGGCTGGTATCCATTTGACATCCTATTGGTTGGCCCAAATTAAATCTAAATCGGTTAAGTTGGCTAGCCAAGTTGGATGGATGAGATGATTTGCAAAAGTTTGTGCTAATTCATGAAATTTCGTAATCAGAAAATTCAGATGTGAGACCCTCACTAAAACTACTGTAGAATTCTCATACGAACTCGAATTTTGATGATCCGCCCCTCTATTCTTTTCAGAAAAGAATTTCATATCCTCTAACGAGGGAATATTTAGGTTTTTAGCTCGTTTAGGAGGTGAAAATAACCCAACAGTAAAAACTCAGGAAGAATTCAGGAGGAATTCTGTCAATAATGCTAAAAATTCACAGGGTATTTGGGATTGTTGCTACATGCTCCATCCTGGATGAATTTTGTATATTTATCGAATTGCTTCAAATAAATAAAACGATAGTATTTCTACGCTCATCGTTTGTCAAATGGCCTTACCCTTTGCAGGATGTCGGCACAAAAAATGGTTTTACAACTTTAGCCCTGAACTAAAATCCACCATCAACAATGGTACACATACCAAGTATGCATAACATCATTTGAAACAAAAATTCAGGGGCTTAAGTTCGCAAACCCCATCTGCATACTGCTCCAGGATACGAAAATTCATTTGCAAACCCGTATGCATACTTGACGTCGATACTTGGTAAATTCGTTTTGGCCGTAACTTCTTCGTTAGAACTCGGATTGACTTATTATTTTTGCACTCTCTTCCTCTTTGAATTATCTTTAAAATGGAGATGATAAAACTTGAGTTTGGATGAGTTAAGATTGGTATTTGTCCCGTCTCTTGTTTTTGAGTATTTTGCTCCGTTTCGTTGCACTTATTCCACTTCTCTTGGAGTTGGGAACTTGGATTCTTGGAGTACTACTCTTCTAAACTCTCATTTTTAGCTTTTACAAGAATGTTTTTGATGAATCACAAAGAATAAAATTCAATAATGGGTAGTAATACGCATTACTATGGGATTCTTGATGTTCACAATCATTTTATGTGAACTATGGTGCATCGTCGTTAATTACTTTGTATGTTCTTCTTTGTTAATAAAATATTTTTATACATCTTTGGTAGCTATTCTTGGTGTAAATCTGGGCGAAAAAGATTGATTATACCCTCTAAGGACAAGTCATATTTTATGTGCATTACGAGTTTGTCTTGATGCCTAGGAAATTTCTTATGAGAATTTATTCTTGTTTTTGAGAAGGATTACTAGAGTTTGGAATAACAATTATTGTGACTACACATATCTATTTCCAACGATTTTCATCTTGCAATGTTTTTAGATTTATTTATTTAAACTCTAAAATAGTTTGGAAGATGATTTTTGCAGTATTAATCTTTATGGTATTATATATTGCAATATGTTATGGGATATGTGTGTTTGCATCCGTGAACTATTATTGTCCCATACGATGTCAAAAGTTATCCCTTTTATATGTCGATATGCAAGTATTGATACAAGATCGATGAACTTTTGACAAACAAAAATTGAACCTATTATGTCATTATGCAAATAATTGATGGAAGATGGGATGAATTTTTGTTTATGAGGATTATGTCTATTGTATGTCATTGTGCAAATAGTAATGTAAAATAGAATGAATCGTTGTATATTCCGCAGTATTGATATTTCCCTGATCTATATTTTATGTGTATACTGCAAAGCTCCGTAAGTCTTTTGTGTTGAGCATAAAACGATTGAGTTGATCATTCCTTATGGTTAACATAGTCGTAGTTCCATAAAGTGTCTAATGTTGAGCACGTGAATAACCAAAGTTGATTATTTTATGATTAGCTTAGTTGTTGTTCTGTAAGGTACTTTGTGTTCAGGATGGCCAATTAAATTGATTGCTTTTGTGGTTAGTTTAGTTGTGTACTTCGATTAGATTAATTGTGGGTTCTCTTGTGATTAATCTAATTGATTTCTTAAGTCTCCATAATTTTATTTGTATTGAGCATATTTGGTTAAATTAATCTTAGGTTCGCTTATGGTTAATTTGATTGAATATTCTTTTTGGATTACAAATTCATATTTGTATGTGATTTGTTGAGTCCAAAGAAATCTTTCGTTTCTTTCGAAATTAAGTTCACTCTTGTTGTTACCTTAGGAATGATATTTTATGGGGGAGAGTTATTTTGAACTTGTGCTTAATTGCCAAATCTTTGTGGGGAGTGCGGCTGTGGAATATTATATGGGTTATCTTGTATCTTTATAAACTCCTTGATGAATACATTTAGCTTTAGCTTTGTGATTGCATCTAAACAAGATGATATACATTTACCTTTGGTCATAAACCCTCTCTTACGGAAATTTCATTAGGATCACGTTCTTGTACCTTTGCCAATTTTATTGACAAAAAGGGGGAGAATTAATATGTAGTTCACACTACAAATACATATGGTTTTTAGATCATTATGTAGGGGGGGGGGGGTTTCCATGTGAGATGGAGTATTTACTAAGGGGGAGTGACATATCACCATAGCATTGTTGTTAAGGTTGTGATGCAATTGGACTTTGACACTGTATAATGATACTATAACACTGTATAACAATGATTGAGAACTCTTGTTTTCTCGCTGTTATAGCTATGGATTTTCAACAACGATGATGCTAAACTTACAACCTTTGGGATCATTGGAGTACTTGGAAGTGACGAATATTTCGTGTAATGTTGAAGATTAGACGACATGTGGAATATGAGCTACAAAGTTTATTTATATATTTTTTGTATTCCATATGTATTAATAGTTTTGCCACTAAAATTGACAAAGGGGGATACTGTTAGAGGCTGCTCGGTCGAACTCGAATGCGTTGCTATCTTAAGCATGTTTGTCAATGTTAGTGATCAAAACTATAAAGTCTTGATTTCTAGTCTACTATAGCTAAGGTCTCAGACTAGGATAGAAAATGTAGTTGAGATCAAGAAGTCCATGGCGATCATCATACAAGAAGAAGGACTACTCAAGGAACCAGTGGATCTTCATCGACTAAGTGGTATGTGGATACTTGAACTTACCTATCACTCAAAATTATATCTACTCTATCTCATATCTTGAGACAAAAGTCGTATTACTATATAAACTAAGATTATACACATGTGGTATTTCGAGCTGAGTATATCTCGCTTATCTATTTATCGAAATATGTGTTGGTAAAGATTTCGCCTTAGCCAAGTTCATCTTTACCTAGTGACGAAAGTCATGTTATGTTTCAATCACTTTGAAAATCGCTCTGACGAAAAATAGTTTGTGAATAACAACTATATAACTCCCTCTGAGAATGTTTCAATGATTGAAATGATAGTTTAGATAATATAACCATTGGAGGATATAAGCATTGTTTTGGAAACACATATATGTATAAGTCCTTATTGCTTGAATCAAAGTTTGTGAACTTTGTTAATCAAGTGAAACTGGAGAAGTACGTGAAATTCAGTCTGCGAACTGGCGGAAGTTCCTGACCCGAGAATTTATGTTGGAGTTTGTGAACTCCATCCGGGAACTTAAGTCTGCGAACCCAGTCCGCGAACTTGAGTAGGTTATGTCTAAAAACTATGTTTGTGAATTTATCTTAATAAACTAAGGAATGATATTGCAAACCGTGGATTTATAGTTCATGAATCGATTCGAGTGAATCACATCGTTTTTGCTTCAATTGTGTCTTGTGTAGTACATAGAGATCTAAGCAATTGAACAACTCTCTAACTAGTTCATTTGAGTCATTTGGACTAGTTATGGTGAAGAAGAATATGGTTGATATGAAAGTTATCATATGGGTAACCATTTGGTTAACTATTGTTGAACCAACTAATGTACAAGTTTGGGTACGGTTTTCACAAGCCTATAAACATGCATTTCATGTATGTGTAACAAGTTATGTTTTAGATCTAACGGTTAATAAACATTATATTGAATCTAATTAGGTTTTCATCTAACGGTGAATATTGAATGATTTGTTACTAAGCTAACATTGATTGCAAAGCCTGATTTAAGAGACTATATATGGGAGAACTCTAGAAAGTGGGAAACTTAATCCCCACACATTCTCTGTGATACTAGTTGTGTTAAGCTACATTTGATTCTCCTTTAAAATTTGGTTTTCTTCTTCTAAAACTAGGTTAACGACTTAAAGACTTCATTGGGATTGTGAAGGCAGAACGATACTACTTTTCTTGTAGTTGTGTCATCTGATCTTGCTGTTTCTATCGTACGAGTACAATTGTAATATTTATCTTGAGATTTCTATCTCCGATAGGCAAGATATAAAAGTAGTCACAAACACTTCGTCCCATTGTTTGTGATTCCACAAATTTTTTTTTTGCTGCATCGATTAAGACTATTGTGAGGTGATTGATAAAGCTGAGCTGTTCTTTGGGAATATAAGTCTGGTTTTATCAATTGGTTCCTGTTCACCTTGATTTATCAAAAGACGGAACAAAAACTTGTAGATATATTCGTGGGAGACAGATTTATCTATTACTGTAGACTTTTTTGTGTTATACAGATTTGTTTATTAAAGTCTTCGATAACAACTCTTGGTTGTGGGTGAGATCATCTAAGGGAATCAAGTGCCCAGTATCCTGCTAGGATCAGAGGCGTAGGAGCATAACTGTACCTTGGAACAATGTGAGATTGATTGGGGTTCAACTACATTCCAGACCGAAGTTATCTTGGAGTAGGCTAGTGTCTATAGCATCTTAATACAGTGTATATTTAATCTGGACTAGGTCCCGGGGTTTTTTTGCATTTGCGGTTTCCTCGTTAACAAAATTATGGTGTCTGTGTTATTTATTTTTCGCATTATATCTGTCATATAATTGAAATAATACAGGTTGTGCATTGTTAAATCAATTAGAATATTTAACCTTTTGGTTGTTGATTTAAATTGATCGACACTTGGATATTGGTCATTGGTACCATCGAAGTTATCTCTCGTGTATTTAATCGAGACTCGCAGTTTGCTTGAGTAAGATATAAATCAAGAGATAGAGATATAAACTCTTTGATATAATTTTTTATTGATTGAGTCTGACTATCTAGTTTATTCTCATAAAAGTATATTGGAGTTTATCCATATAGATTGCTAAGAGAAATATTGGGTGTGGTAATTAGACCCCCTCTTTATCAGCACTCAGAAGTGGATACCAAAGAAATTTAATGATATTTTGAGTGTGAAAAGGAATGATCTCCCATAAAATTCTATAACTATGGAGAAGGCAGTATCCATGATGTTGGAACTTAAAAATTTCTTTGGAAAGATGGATTTGGATGTGAAAGGTTCTAAAAGTGATCTCATTCATTATAATCCAAAAGTCACTTGTGGTGAGCAAGACATTGCTCACGTCAACACAACTTGAGTGTGTTGTTAGTGCATCCTCACAAAGTAATGCCCTTCTATGTATACGGTGAGGGAATCACGAGAATTGGGGAACACAGATTATGTTTGGTAAGGCTGTAGAATTCGATTGGATTCTTCTAAAAAGGTATGTCTATAAACTTGATCAATATTTGTGTTTTTATTTTCTTAGAGTACTTATAATGATCCATGTACATTTCTTATATCTCATTTCTACCTAACTTGATCCGTGTTTAAGGTTCTAAAATGTTTAGGTTTAAAAATAGTAGTTCTGGATGTTTGGAATTCATGGTACACATACCAGGTATGCATACCATCATTTAAAAACAAAATCCAGGGATTTTAGTACGCATACCCGTTTGCATACTGCTCCAGGTCATGCAAATTCATTTGCAAACCGGTATTCATACTTGACAGTAGATGTCGATGTTAGAGCATAGCTCGGTTGAACCCACCAAGCGTTGGTATTTCAAGTTTTGTTGTCATATTTTAGTGAGCAAAACTCATTTAAGAGTCGCTTGATTCAAATGTACTAGAGTCAACTTCGTATAGGTTAGCTTGAAAGTATTAGGGTGAGACATTACAAGTATTGCGAAGACTTAAAGAAGTGAAGAAATACGGAACTACAACCACAACATCATCCTTCCACTTGAGGTAAGTGATATTTGAGTTGAACTATTTTATTCCCTAACGTATCTTTCAAGTCGTTCATATTGAAAACACAAAACTGCGAAGCATGAACACTCAAAACATAGTATTAAGGAATACAATATGAAGTTTCTTGCTTAACCATTAAACTTTGTATATAAGACATCGACATAATCGTATGAATTCTATTGTGATTATGTATGGGTATGAGGTGAGGATTTCATCCTAGAGAACAATGTTTACATGTGTTTTAAGGAAGTAAGTTCATGATATGTGTTGTGAACTGAAAAGGAAATCGCCAGGCGTTATTGAGATTGTTCTGCATTGAAAATATAATGAACGACTAATATGTGTGATTAGTATAACCGCTCATGACTTGTTTGTGTTTTTGGTAAAACTATTCACATGAGGCCTGGCTTATGTATTGGTATAACTTTTATTAATGAAACCAATCTTAAGTAATCATCTGGGGTATGATCGGGTTTGTGAGTATTAGAACAAATTTGGGAAAGGGGAACTGATCCTATGAAGAGGTGCAGTACATCACAAGGGGGAACCAATCCTTGTATGAGGTGAAGCAAGGTTTATAGAATAAAGGGGAACCAATCCTATGAACATGTGCAACACGTTTTTAGGCAAGGGGGAACCGATCCTATGGGTATGTGCAGTGCATACAAGTTAGATACCAAATATCTGTGGGGAACCGATCCTAGTACCTAGTCAGCCATATCTTTGATAAGCTAGTGTGACTATGCACAGTACTCACATGGAGGTCGAACCGAAACTTGTTTTGGTAGAACCTTACACCCATGGTTTGTAATTGAATGGTACTTGATCAATCACATAGTTCTTGAAAGATGAACCAATTCTAAACTTGTTTGGAAGTGTGGTAAATCGGTTTTAAGTGAGCAAGTATGAAAAAGGACTTGCAAGAGTAAGATGTCGACACACTTTGAACAAGCGCATTAATGTGTATTCTTTAATTGTTCAAAGATATTCCTTAACAACTAAGAAGGAAGTAAATCCCAAGATCGAATTTAAATAAGATAAGAATCTTTTAATTAAGGTTTTTAATTATATACGGAAAATAAGAATTAGTAATGTGCATTTGCTAGTTAAAGATTTTCCAAGGAGATTTCGATCATTATTTTTGGACAGTGCATTCACAGGAATTATGAAAACCGAATTTGGGTTAACATAAAACAAGATGAAGGATCAACATCTCTAAATGATGTTCCCAATGAATCTACTGAACAACCAGATACATATAATGTAGATTCTGGTGATTGGCAAACTTGCCTTGAAAAATATCTTGATGAAATGTCTAAAGAAGGTGACTCAGAAATCGATCAATAAGTTGAAGAAGATATGTCAAAATACTCTTCTATACTAGATATTATTTCTACAAAAAGGCTGACTACCTCAAATGTCATTGAACTCATTACTCCTCTTTGTAGAGAAAATAAGAAACTAAGAAAAATCTTCTATGGTTTCTTCTATGGATATCAAAATTCCAGATATCTTCTTAAAGGCTAAAAAGAAAGTTTACATTCAAAAACCCTTGAGTTTGAAACTTTCAACATGAAACATTACTTGTTAATTACATAAGAAACTAGTTGAGACAAAGATTAATTCTCAACAATCAACAAGGAATAAACAACATGAGCGTGATTCTGTCAAGAAGAATCCTCTTGAGGATGAACTTGATATAGCATTTGAGAAAGTTAAGGTATTGGAAGAAGAATTTGAGAGGCTAAGAAAGCTCAATGATACACTTTATCCTCGATGTTGAACACAGGGAGAAATTATGGCGACAAACGTGGATTAGGGTATAATGGAGCTGACATGTTATTAATCAATAAGGAAGTGAAATTCGTAAAAGCTATTTGCCCTTCTACTCCAGAACAAGCCTGCACGCATGAGACATCCAAGTGCTCTATTTAAATTCCAACGAAAACCATCTCTAGAAGCAACCAGAGGATGACGCCAACTAAGGGTCAGCATAGTAACCGAACATCTCATAAAGGTAAATCAAAAAAACTTTACACCTTTCAATAAGCATTATTTTTATTGTAGAGATAAAGGTCATATGCAAAAGGATTGCAAAATTAAAAAAATGCAAAATGCTCTAGGATTTGTTTCTAAAGAATTGAAATGTTTCGTTTCCAAGAATCTCTCAGATCATCATTATCCTGCAAGAAAAACGAGTTATTACAATAATTCGAAATCATACTCTAAAAGAAACATTCCTAAAATAAAAAATAATAGACAGGGTAACATCTCTATCAAAAAGGATATGAGATCTAATGCTTCTAAGTGGATAGATGTAATGGAACTAGAGATGAAAAATCTTCATTCCAGGTCAACTTACAAGTGGATACCAAAATCTGAAAAGGTATCAAAAGGGAAGTCATCTAAAACCAATTCTAAGAAAAACAATCCAGTTGTAACCTTAGACAAATATGACTATGAAAGTCTAGTGCTTAGACGGAAAAGGGATCTAGAGACGTCCAAAGATATCAATGAACAAACAACCTTCGATGATATTTTATTGTGCAGGAAAATGAAAAAGGAGTTAACCGAAACTTCATGAACTACCAAAACGTGCAATATCCTTGATTGTATTCAGGATGAGTTTTTGTTTTTAGGAAAACTTTCCTAGTTGAGTTTTTGGTCCGGAAAAAGAAGGGTCTATAAATAGGACCGATCATGTTATTATTATTACAAGAGTTATTTACTGTAATAATGCTTTCTCCATACAAAGAAAACGATGAGGACCTAACTACAAGTCTTTTGAAAGTGATCAACTCCTGCAAATCATTACCACGATCAAAGGTATTTCATGTTATTTCCTTTTTAGTGAAGGGACAAGATTGTGTTGATGTTATCTTTGAATTTTGTGTAGACAAAATTAAAAACATACTTGAGTCAAGCTCATTATATTATGAGAAAAAAATATATAGATTGTGCTCCGATTATTGATCTTTCCCTATAAAGGCATGTTATTTAGTACATCCAACTACGAACATGCTTGAAGGAATAATGGAATTCATTGGAAGAAGAGATCTTCTCAATAGTGATATTATTGCAACAAAGAGGTAAATATCTGGTTATGAACAATCTATTACAAAATATAGATGGCCTGAAGACCCTGGTGAATTCAAAAGGGGGTTAGAATACTGTTAAAAGGATCTAACAGAAACAAAGATTCTCTTAAAATAATTCTCCAACAAGGCATGTAAAGCCAAAATAAGATTAATTTCTTATCTGAAATTAGGCTACTTTATGTAAAGTCTATTTTTGAATAAAAACTATTATGAATAAAGTTATTTTTATAATTTCTTTTGTGATAGTTTTTGATTTACATAGCCGGTACTTTAATGTTTTATTTATTTGCTATTTATGTTTATGGGATGTTTGATTTTGGTTTTATTACCTTGATATTCGATCACATAATATGTTGTGAACCCTTATGGTTTGGGTGAATTTTTGATTTAGCATGATTAAGTTCTAGCCCATATTGGTAGGCTTTATCAAAGGATCATAAGGGGTTCCTGTAGAAACAATATGTGAAAAAGTCACAATATGTTGAATCGGTTTTGGTTTAGCATAAAAGCATATGTGTTTCGACGGTTTTTAACTTTTTCTTGCATTTGTTAAAACCGATTTTCAACCTTTCTCTGTGTAGTAGTAGGATTTCCCACACTACACCCCTATTAAGATTCTATAGAAATTTATGAGAAACTAGTTGAAGATTTAAAGATTAAAACGACACTTTATTATTTAGATCACAGAAATGTTTACAGAAAATACTCAAACTAAGAATTATAGCTTTCTTTCTGTAGTTTCTCTCTCCTCAAGGCTTTCTCAACTCTAAAAAATACATCATCCTTCTCTGGACTTACTTGAACTCTTTATATAGGAAATTACACAGTGGGTGACAGCTAAGCTTTCCCCTTCTTTCGGATCTATTCTACGATCTCATCGCGATAGTTATAATGTTAATCTTCGCCATCTTTCGTAGTCCTCATGAAATAATACTCTTTTACCATGTTTCTTCAATTATCAGCTATTACGATGCTTTTTAACGACATTCGCCAAATGTCGTTGGATATTCTCACGATGCTCTCGTGAAAGGTGTCGTTAATGATGTAGGAATATTCGACATTCTCGTGAAAGCGTTGTTATCATTGTGAGAATATTGTTGTGGCGATATTCTGGTCCTACATATTTCCTATTCTCATGTCTTTTCTGTGAAGAAGGGAAGATCATGAGAACTTCATATTCTTCTTAACTATCGCAGCAATGTCTGAACTTCTTTCCTCGACAAGGTTCCGTTAATTTATCTTTCCTTGTTAACACGTGTTGCAAACCTATCCTTTTGTATTGACACGTCTCACTTAACTGGCTCCCCTCTTTGCCTATAAAAGGGAGAGTCAAATTCCATAATTGGTTTTCTTCTCTTAACTTTCTTTCTTCTCTGCTTAGCTTCTTCGTTTTCCGTCTGCAACTTTTCTTCTTCATATTCTCCTGCTAGTGTTTTAATGGAGTCATCAAGGTATATTCTTGATCATGACATTTTCTCAGATCAACTTTTATTTATGTTTTTCGATATTCCCTTATTTGATTATTTTTAACTCCCATATTATGTTTTCTCTTCAGTGGAACCATTCCTATTTCCCAGTCCTCGACTCAAAAACCTAAATTTTGCAAGAAGCCAACTGGAAAGAGGAAGGAAAGTTCTGCGAGCAATAAGGTAGTAAGAAACACATTTTATTCCTTAATAACAATATTGTTGCCTCTGTTTCTTATCTAGATTATTGTTTGCAGAATGACGAGGGCAACGCTAACCCTCCTAAAAGAACTCGCCAGTTAAATAAGACCTTTGGAAGTAATTTCATCATTCCCCTCTTAGCATCTGCGAAAGATTCTCCTACACCTGTGCAATCAGATCCTTCTACCCTAATTTGCGAGAAACTCGCTGTCAATACCTCTACCTCTACTGGTCCTACACCAAATCAAGCTTCAGAATCTGTCATAACTGAAATTCCCTCTAGCCTTTTACTTCCTCCAACTGTTACTTTCCCGAAAACTCCACCTTTTGATGATACAACCATTGCTAATTACTCGAATCACCAACTTGTCCTTACTTCTTCTACTTTACCTTCCACATCCCTTCCTTCGTCAAATGATACCATCACAGGAATTGATATTGCTTTCATAGTTTTATCCAACATTCTAAATAATGCTAGAGATTCTTCTACTGATTCTCTTCAAAGTGAAGTTTGCGAGACTCTGCTCAAATATTTTGGCTCAGACAACTCTGTTTCGCGAGCTTCTCTGGAGAATGAAAATGCAGATTTGAGAAAAAGTCTTCAAGATAAGACTTCTGAATGTGAAACTTTGAACCACAAGCTCAATAACTCTGTACTGGATCGCGAGAATCTCGCTAGAAAAATTAATGAGTTGAAAGGTATATCTCTTTTTGCCTCTGTCCTTTTATCCTGTTTTCATATTATTCGTACTTAAACCTTCCTTTAAATTCTTGGTTTATATATTAGTCTCCAATCGGAATCGTTTCATGGAAAAACTTAAATCTGAGACCATCGCTGATGAAGCTCGCATTGAAAGAGATTCTTGGATGGACCAGCATAATAGATTAGATAATCTTTATACGTATTCAGTTGATCAAATAAGTAATCTCACTAACGAGAATAATCAATTATTGCAAAGTCAAAGTTTTCTAAACAGCGAGGTTAATTGCCTCTCATATTCATTATCCAAGACTAATTTGGCAATAGAATATTTGTCAGATGAAAATAGAATTTTATCTCAGGAGAAACACAAATTTTCAAGTTTGATGGCGATCTCCTCGAAGAAAATAAACAATCTTCAAAGGATATGTGATGATCAAAATAAGTCTCTCCGCTCTCTTAAGAATAAACTTGATGAAGTAACTGAATCATCTGCCGCTGAAATAGAAAAACTTATCAAAGGTAGACTAACTCTTAGTTTGAATGCTAGCAAGCTTCGAGATGATTATTCCCAACTAGAGAAGTACCATTCCTTATTGTCAAAAGAAAATTCATATTTACGCACCAAAGAAGAGAACATGAAATCTCGTCTGAAAGGCATGGTTGGCGACAAATTTGATGATGCTATGAACCAATGGGAGAACTGCCTCTTTTCATTAATCCAAAACTTAACTTCTCAAAAAGAAGGTAGTCAATTATGACTGCATCACTTGTTAATTTCCCTCGTCATAATTTACATTATATTTCTCGCGATATATTTATTTGAATAACCTTTTATTATTTTGTTACACGCAGAATCTGAAAAAAGTCTTCATTCTACTGTCACTGATCTTACTAAGGAGCTAGACAGCATTCGCAAAAAAAACAAGACTCTTCTTTTCAACCTTCTAGAGACTCGTGATAAATCAGAAAGAAGACTTGATTATCTTAAATATTTCAAGAATTTGGAGATCAGGAATCGTGACAAAGGCTTCCTTCGTAAAGTTCATCTTAGTGCTGAAGTTCTCGTGAACGAAATTCTGATCTCCAAATCTCTTCCTCCTGTATCTGTTCCTCCTTTGAAAGTTGACGATGACGAAATCCCTCTTCCTATGGATAAGGATTTAGAATATCCACCTTATGAAGGAGATGTTGAAGAAGGAGTTGAAGAAGAAACTGAAGAAAATGATCAAGAAAAAGAAGAAAGCCCTCCAAAAGAAGGAGAAAATCGTAACGAGAAGAATGTTGGCGATGATGCTCGTGATGAAAGAAATGTTGGCGATGATAACAATCCTAACAACAATTCTAAGTCTGGCGAGACTACCGATTGAAGCTTGAATACCATTTTTAATTTCTTTTTTCCTCTTCTTTCTCGTGAATGATGTAACTCCTCTGAACTATAATATTCTCAAGAAACTTAATGAAATCCTGAGTATTCATTCCCTTACTTTCCTCCTCATTAATTTTCTTGAGATCTTTTGAATGCAACTTATTTCTCGCGATAAATAGATCTTTCCTGCATGCTTAACAAAGAATAATTAGTGTTTGAGATTATTCTATTGGTCTTATTTTGCCTTCCTAATTAAAGGTCTTAGTTTTCCAATTTTCTATTTGCGATAAAATCGCAGGACGTCTTTACATTTGCATGTATCAACCCATTGACCTTGCCTTATCTTTTCTTCTCAATTATATTGCGACAATATGATAAGCCTAAGTTCTCTCGCGAGATCAAAGCCTCATGACATTGTCGTCTTACGATGAAATCGCAGGACGTCTTTACACTTTCATGTAAAAACCCATTGACCTCATCTTAACATTTTCTATCTTTTGGATTTTTGCCTTGGAATAATTTACGTGATAATATAACATGCCTAAATGATCTCGCGATCTTAGAGCCCCATGACATTGTCGTCTTAAGACACTTATCAGCTCCCTAATGGAGGTTGCCGCCCTTATCTTCCCCCCGGTTGCCCCTTAAAGGAGGGAACATCGGCCATACAAGACTAGCTCCTCCCATACAGATTTACCAACAATCAGTTGTTTTCGCAGCCTCTTGTCCTTTATGCCTATATGGCTTATAGTTACAAGACTGCACCCTAAGTGGGGTTTTCTTCAGGCCGAGTGCATCATAGCCAAGACTTACCAAGGATGGCCAGGGTAGGTTCGTCCGTACCGGGCACCCTTGGCTAAACCGTGTACCTCGGTGCCTTGGTCATACTCTGCACTTCTTGGAAGAGATTCTCAGTTGTCCAACCAGGGTATAACCTTATAAAGCTATAAATCCAAGATCTCTCTCCCAGATAGGTTTTCTTTAACCCCAACATCTGTATGAATCAGGTTCCAGTAGCGGTATAACCTTATCCATGAATCATATAAAGAGATACCCCCTTTATAACGTGCTTGTAGGTATTACATTTGCCTCTTAGGAAATTGTATTCGCGAACTAGGGTGCACGCCATAAAGGTTTGTCCCATTTTTTAAATTTCTGCGAAATTTCATTCGCGTTTCTCGCGATAATGCTCACGTAATCTTGTGATAAAGAAAAAAGATTTTACCATCTGTTTCATTATTCAGTATTCCAGTATCTCTTACCTTACAATATTTGTCATTGATAATACCTTTTCAGAAATAGTCTATTCCATGGTCTATCAAGTCGTTGGCCAACATCTCTTCCTACATGATCCATTAATTTTTATGCCCCATTTCCAATTATTTCTTTAATTAGGTAAGGTCCATCCCACTTTCTCGCCAATTTTCCACCTTTTTATTGCTGATATTTTGGTGTCTCTCGTAGAACTAAATCACCAGGTTGGAATTCCCATTTTTTAACACGTTTGTTGTACTCGCGAGCTAGTCTTCGCTGGTAATTTTCCACATGCTGTAGAGTCTTCTCCCTCTTTTCTTCTAATTCATGTAAAATCATTCCAGCACTTAAATTCTTTTCCCATGCTTCTCTTTTTGTTGTAGGAATAGCAACTTCTGTTTGTAATACAGCTTCAACCCCATATGTTAAACAAAAGGGTGACATTCTAGTAGCCTCTCTTCTAGTGGTATTGTAAGCCCATATTGCATTATGTACTTGCTCACACCATGCTTTGTGATATCCTTCTAATTTATTTTTTAGAATGTCTGCGACTGTTTTATTAGTTGCCTCAGCTTGACCATTCACTTGTGGGTATAAAGGAGTAGACTTTCCGCATTTTATCTTAAATGCATTGAGTAATAACTCTATGTTCTGTCCTTCAAACTGCTTTCCATTATCAGACATCAACTGTGCGGGTATTTCAAATCTGCAGATTATATTTTCAAATATGAATGTGAAGATGTCTTTATCGCGAATATGTTGTACTGCTTTCACTTCTCCCCATTTTGTGAAGTAATCTGTTGCCACAATGAGATATCTCCTTTGTCCAGAACCTGGCACAAATGGTCCCACAATGTCTAATCCCCATTTTCAAAAGGTCCATACACTTGTTGAGGACGATAATAGTGCTCCTGGTGCATGTATATTTTTTCCAAATCGTTGACATTCCTCACAACGTCTTGAGTGTTGTTTCGCATCTTCATGCATATATGGCCAATAATATCCTTGCATCTTTGTTCTATATGCCAAAGATCTACCTCCACTGTGATTACCAGCATCACCATTGTGCAGCATTTTTAACACCTTTTCTCCTTCTTCCCTCGTCAAACATCTTAGCGATGGTCCATTAAAATACCTGCGGTATAACACTCCATACCTTAGTTCATAGTTGGTTGCTTTACTTTTTAGTTTATGTGCCTCCAGTCTATTTCTTGGGGTTTCTCCTCTCGCCAAATAAGCATGAAGTTCCGCTCGCCAATCTATGCTTTTTTCTTCTGCTCATTCCTCGCCATTTTCTACGATCATCACATCTTTCTCTTCTTCTTCTTTATTTATTGATGGTAATAAAAGTGTTTGAATTTTTATGTATCTCGCGACTGGGTTTGTCATCATGCTGGATATGAAATCAAAAGCGTCTACAAGTCTATTATCTTTCCTTGATATGTGCCTCCATCTTATCCTTGGAATTCTCGCAGATAATTCTTCCACGAGTTTCTTGTACTTCTTTAAAGAAGGTTCATTTGTTGTATATTCTCCAGTTATTTGGCGAATAACCAACTGATAATCGCTGGTGATTCTAGCATTTTCCAACTTCATTTCTATCGCGAATTTCAAAGCATGAATTACAGCCTCATATTCTTTCTCATTATTAGTGGATGTAAATTCCAACCTGAATGAAAAAGCTGTTTTTTCTCCTTCTGGCGAAATAAAAACAACTCCAATCCCATTTCCTTCTCCATTAGATGACCCATCCACTAATATCTCCCATATATTAGGTTCTGTTAATAATTATTTTGGATCGCCATGTTCTTCTTCTACATCCATCATTTCTTCCACAGCTTCGTCATTTTCCAAAGGAAATTCGGCTAAAAAGTTAGCGATGACCTGGGATTTTGGCGAAGATAGAATTTCATACTTGATATCGAAATGTCCCACTTGTGCATTCCATCTTTAAACTCTACCTGATCTTTTTGAATTCTTCATTACTGTCTCAATTGGTACTTTTGTTAACACCTTGATCTTATGTGCTTGAAAATAGATACTGAGCTTGAAGGTTGCGTGCACCAATGCTAGGATTAATTTCTCAATCTTTGAATAATTTTTCTCTGCTGAATTAAATGTTTTACTAATATAATAAATTGGCTTCTCTATTCCAGCATCCACTCGCAGCAATACCGCACTTAGCGCATATATTGTTGTCGCGAGATAGATTAATAACTCTTCTCCCGGTTCAGCTTTCTGTAAAATGGTTATATTCATTAAATGCTCTTTTATTCCCTGAAAAGCCTTCTCACATTCATCTGTCCATCTGAATTTTGTCCCTTTTTTGAGTACTTCGAAAAAATGTTTGCATTTATCAGAAGATCTCGAGATGAATCTTCCTAGCGAGGCTAAAAGTCCATTCAACTTTTGTACATCTTTTATTGTAGCTGATGTTGGCATATCACGGATCGCTTGCACCTTTTCTGGATCAACTTGTATTCCTTCCTTTGATACAATGTACCCCAGAAACTTTCCTGAAGTTACTCCAAAGGTACACTTGTCGGGATTCACTTTGATATTGAATTTCCGCATTTGTTCAAAAATATCTTTCAAATCTTGTACATGATTCTCAGCTTCTTTGCTCTTAACTAACATATCATCTACATACACTTCCAATGTTTTGTGGATCCATTCCGCAAATACCTTCTCCACCATTCTTTGGTATGTTGCACCAGCATTTCGTAAACCAAAGGGCATTTTTGTATAACAATATAATCATCTTGGAGCAAAAAATGCAGTATGTTCTTGGTCTTCTTCAGCGAGAGGAATTTGATTATATACTTTGTATCCATCTAACAAAGATATTCTTGCATTTCCTGCTGCTGATTCAACCATTTTTGGGATATCTGGTAATGGAAAACTATCTTTAGGACAAGCTTTATTTAGATCAGTAAAATCTATGCAAATTCTTATTCCTTTGTTCTTTTTTGGGACCACCACCATATTTGCAATCCATTCTGGGTACTTTGCTTGCCTTATGATTCCTTCCTCGAGCATTTTCTGTAATTCTTCTTCTATTTGAGAATGGTATGTTGTTGCAATTTTCCTTATTCTTTGCTTTAATGGCTTTATGTTCTTGTTAATTTCTAATTTATGACACGCTACTGATGGATCTATCCCTGGCATTTCATCCATGCTCCACGCAAAAATGTCTTTGTATTCTCGCAAAATATTTATAGTTCTTTCTTCCTCATCTATCTCCATTCTAGTCCCAATTTTTAGCATCTTAGGTTCTTCTTTACTTCCAATATTTACTTCCTTTGTTGGTTCAGCTGCTGTGTAACTGGCTTCTGGTTCTCCCATTGGGGTTGGCATTTTTATAACTCTCGCAAATTCGCCTTCTTCTCGCGAAAGTTCACTGGTATTCCTTTTCCTTCTTTTGCTCTTATCATATAGACTCTAAATTCTTCTTCTTTCTTCATCTCTCTCGCTACTTTTCGACGAGCCTTTTGCTGTTTAGGACGTTCTTCACAATTTCTCACTTCAATTTGATAGCATATCTTCGCGAGATCTGTATCTCCTCTAATTTCTCCAATTCCACTAGGCATAGGGAATTTGATACACTGATGTAAAGTTGACGCCACAGCTTTGATCGCATGTATCCATGGTCTTCCCAATATCATGTTGTATGGTGATTCCATATCCACCACACATAGTGTTATTTGTGCTTCAATTTCTCCAAGTGGTAATCGTACCCTTATTTCACCTCTTGGTTTTGTTATAGATTTTCCAAAGCCATGAATATGATATGCTGAATAAGACATTTCTTCATCCTTATACCCCATTTTCTTAAAAGCATGATAAAGCATGATATCTACGGAACTTCCTGTATCCACCAAAGTTCTATTCATAGCCCATTCTTCTACAGATTTTGTTGATTTTCCATTTCTTATTGGTATAGCGGATACCGTAATCACCAAAGGAGATGCAAGGTCTAGATTTTCTTCTGAAATTTTTGTTGCTGTAAATTTAATTTCTTTCTTTTCCCAATTCTTCAATAATGACGCTTTTTCCACCGTCATAATTTTTCTTCCTTCAAAATCTCGTTTATGTATCTTCCCCTTAATGTTTTCATGAAACTTATCGATCATTGTTCTTGACACCATATCATGCTCCAATTTCCTGCAATTATCTTTAATTCTAATCATTCTTCCTCTGAATATTTCACCAACCCTCTTTAAAACTTCCTTGATCTTGAATAATTCCTATCTTCTTTTTCACCTTTTCTATGATTTTGCTAATTCAGTCCCTGTTTCTAGCGCCAAAATGTAGTAGCAGGATTTCCCACACTACACCCCTATTAAGATTCTATAGAAATTTATGAGAAACTAGTTGAAGATTTAAAGATTAAAACGACATTTTATTATTTAGATCACAGAAATGTTTACAAAAAAATACTCAAACTCAGAATTACAGCTTTCTTTCTGGAGTTTCTCTCTCCTCAAGGCTTTCTCAACTCTAAAAAATACATCATCCTTCTCTGGACTTACTTGAACTCTTTATATAGGAAATTACACAGTGGGTGACAGCTAAGCTTTCCCCTTCTTTCGGATCTATTCTACGATCTCATCGCGGTAGTTATAATGTTAATCTTCTCCATCTTTCGTAGTCCTCGTGAAATAATACTCTTTTACCATGTTTCTTCAATTATCAGCTATTACGATGATTTTTAACGACATTCGCCAAATGTCGTTGGATATTCTCACGATGCTCTCGTGAAAGGTGTCGTTAATGATGTAGGAATATTCGACATTCTCGTGAAAGCGTTTTTCTCATTGTGAGAATATCGTTGTGGCGATATTCTGGTTGTTCTCATTGTGAGAATATCGTTGTGGCGATATTCTGGTCCTACACTCTGGTAAAGGTTGGTTGTTGTTATTCTTTTGTTTTTTGGTATAAGGATGACAACATAATGGTATTTCGATATCAATTCTCCCTGGAAGAAGAAGATGCAATCATATTGGAGAAGTTGGATGCGAAATTGAGGTAACAATCTTGTTAGTTAATTGTTTTCCTGTTTTAAGAAAAGCCTATTTTTATTTGATATATATAATTCTTTTGCTTAAACGAAATTGTCAGTACAATTGATGTGTTTATTCAATTATGTATGTGTGGATGTTTGTGTCATTCAATTGTGTCCGGTTAAGTAAAACTATTGTTATCTTGCTTTGTTGTGTGATATCAATCGTTTAGACTTACAAAAGTTTTATGCAATTGCGGTGCTTTAATATTTATGATATTTCAATTACTTCCTGTTAAGTAAAAAAATTGTTATATTGCTTTATTGTATGGTATCAATTGTTTAGACTTACAAAATTTCGGTGCAATAGTGGAACTTTAATAATATATGTTGTTTCAATTGCTTCCGGTTGAGGTGAATAATTATGCAAGTTTATTTATTGGTTTGTATGAATCATTTATGGCTTAACGAATGAGTATATTGACGGGATGAGTTGTTTAGTCCAATTCAATTCCGGATAAGCTAAGCTAAGTTAATTCTGATCTTAGTTATACGTATCAAAGTGGAGGTTTCGGTTATTCAAGTCTAGCCGAATGCCTAAACAAGGAAATTATAGTTAACTAACCTAGTATTTTTCTTGTTTAAAATCTAAAGATCTAAGTTATATGGATAATTAGAACCTGATGAGAAAAATGGAGTTTATCTTTTTTTTGGTCTTATCGAATGAAGCGGTTGTATTTATTGCTTAGTTGATTTTCGGTTTGATAAACTAGTTGAGAATATTGCTTCGGGCAATCATTTCCATGATAACATATCAAAACATAATTACTTTGTAGTTTCAGTTTTGATATTGGTTATCAAAAATGGTATGTAAAACCCTCGTGCTTGACTTAACAGGTTACAAGTCTATTTTTGAGATTTGTAAGATCCTTTTCGTGTTGTCCTTTATTTTCTTTCGTTTGTTTGTCATTTTTGTGACAAATAGGGGGATAAATATATGGAGTAAACAGGTAATGCTAGTATCAATTTTATATTGATTGGTGTCACTAGGGAAGAGGACAATGGTGCTTGAACATTTATCTAACGAATGAGGAAAAACACAGACTAAGTGGGAGTAACATATCATATGTTTGGGATAACAAACATGTGCGGATTGAAAATCTACCTATCTCACCTTTAGGGGGAGTATGAGATTTGTTATTATAATGTCAACAACGACATTTTAAGGATTTAATTAATGCATGCTATGTGCTATTTGAATTCGTGAATCAAGCGTATGTGTAATAAATTATTGTAATTTGTTTATCCATATGATTGTAAGAGTTTTTCACTAAAATTGACAAAGGGGGAGATTGTTAGAGCATAGCTCGGTTGAACCCACCAAGCGTTGGTATGTCAAGTTTGGTTTTCATATTTTAGTGAGCCAAAACTCATTTAAGAGTCGCTTGATTTAAATGTACTAGAGTCAACTTCTTATAGGTTAGCTTTAAAGTATTAGGGTGAGATATTACAAGTATTGCGAAGACTTGAAGAAGTGAAGAAGTACGGAGCTACAACCACAACATCATCATTCCACTTGAGGTAAGTGATATTTGACTTGAACTATTTCATTCCCTAACGTATATTTCAAGTCGTGCATATTGAAAACACAAAACTGCGAAGCATGAACACTCAAGACATAGTATTAAGGAATACAATATGAAGTTTCTTGCTTAACCATTAAACTTTGTATACAAGACATCGACATAATCGTATGAATGCTATTGTGATTATGTCTAGGTATGAGGTGAGGATTTCATTCTAGGGAACAATGTTTACATGTGTTCTAAGGAAGTAAGTTCATGATATGTGTTGTGAACCGAAAAGGAAATCGCCAGGCATTATTGGGATTGTTCTTCATTGGAAATATTATGAATGACCAATATGTGTGATTACTATAACCACTCATGACTTGTTTGTGTTCTTGGTAAAACTATTCACATGAGGCCTGACTTATGTATTGGTATGAATTTTATTAGTGAAACCGATCTTAAGTAATCACCTGAGGTATGATAAGGTTTATGAGTGTCTGACCAAATTTGGGAAAGGGGAACCGATCCTATGAAGAGGTAAAGTACATCACAAGGGGGAACCAATCCTTGTATGAGGTGCAAAAGGTTTATAGAAGAAAGGGGAACCGATCCTATGAACATGTACAACACATTATTAGGCAAGGGGAAACCGATCCTATGGGCATGTGAAGTGCATACAAGTTAGATACCAAATATATGTGGGGAACCGATCCTAGTACCTAGTCAGCCGTATCTTTGGTAAGATAGTGTGACTATGCACAGTACTCACATGGAGGTAGAACCGAAACTTGTTTTGGTAGAACTGTATACCCATGGTTTGTGATTGAGTGGTACTTGATCAATCACATAGTTCTTGAAATTCAGATGAACTAATTCTAAATTTATTTGGAAGTGCGGTAAATAGGTTTCAAGTGAGAAAGTATGAAAAATGACCTGCAAGAGTAAGATGTCGACACACTTTGAACACACACATTAATGTGTATTCTTTTATTGTTCAAAGATATTCCTTAACAGCTAAAAAGGAAGTAAATCCCAAGATCGAATTTAAATAAGTTAAGAATCTTTTAATTAAGGTTTTCAATTATATATGGAAAATAAGAATTAGTAATGTGCATTTTCTAGTTAAAGATTTTCCAAGGAGATTTCGATCATTATTTTTGGACAGTGCATTCACAGGAATTATGAAAACCGAATTTGGGTTAATATGGAAAAATATCTTGAGAATATTTTTGGTTTTGGAAATTCCTTGGTGTCCTAACTTCCTTGTCTATAAATACTTTGAGTTTGCATTTCTAGCAAACTAATCCTTCGTGATAGTAAAATTCCTATGTTGTACTGTTACTGGTGAAGCCGCCTATCGGAGATGAGAGGAATCTAATTAGGTGAAATCTCTTACGGCTGCTCAATTTAAAGTCTTCTTTGGGATTGAGAAGCTCTAGCGCGACCCGTTGGTGGGAAACTAGGTATTGTGGTTTATCTTTAGTTTTCGTATTGATTTGATTGACTAACGATGGTTGAACTTTGATTGCACCTAGTTTGTTTATGCTTAAGAATCTTCTCTTTTGATATAAGATTCACTTAAACTAGTTCAAGGTTTTGACAGGGATCTCTATACTGTTGTTAGATCTAAAGATGATCTTGTGATAATCCATTGTTAGCAGACTCTGTTCTGTGTGTGATTGATCACAAGAGATTCAAGTAGTTGTGTGCAGGTGTTTATTGAAGATCTAAGAATATTTGAAGATAAAGAAGAGATAAAAGATTTCTGACTTGGTTTTATAATCTTTGGTGTGCACAATACTTTTTTGGGTAACATAGGATCCAATTAATAATCGGTTTATCCTTGTGGTAGATTGGATTGATTAATTGAGAAGATCGGCATCAACACAATTCTTTGGATTAAGAGTGTTGATTGCAAAATCTTAACGATTAACTTTTGGTGATTGAACATAACATAGATCTTGGAACCTGGAAAAGGAGTTAATGTTAAGATAAACAGAATAACCTTTGAAACTCATATCACTTGGTTGAAGAGAGTTGATACCAAATAGATTTGTTGTTCCTTTACTGTTTGGAATACGAACCAAAGGAATTGGTCCAAGTACATGACTTGTTTACAGGTTGGAGGTGTGGGAATATAGACGGAAATAGGTGATCTATAGGTTTAGTTGCTTGGTCTCAAATATACGAAGTTGGCGTATTTTGTATAGCGGCTTAATCCTGAGAGTATTCATCAATTCTGGACAAGGTCCTGGGGATTTTATGCATTAGCGGTTTCCTCGTTAACAAAATCTTGCTCTGTCATTTACTTTATATTTTCTCATTATAATTGTTTTATTATAATTAAAGTAAATTTCACAAACGTTAATTCATATTTACTTGATACGTGAATCATATTGTGTTTGGTTAAGTCCGAAACTTTGTATCAAGTAAACATACTTCGTTGTTGTATTATCTCGATCTCGTATCCATAGACGATCACAAGAAGTGTGAAACGATTAGTTGTATTGTCTCAACTCAGTCCATAGACAATCACTTTCAGAGAAAGGACTTATAGGAAGGAAAAGTTTTAGCTTGAGGTATATTTGGGTACCCTTGCCTTTTCAGTCGGTAAACTTGTTTTTGCCGTAACTTCATCATCCGAACTCAGAATTACCTCATTATTTTTGCATTCTATTCCTTTTTAAATTCCCTTCAAAATAGAGATGATAATTTTTTAATTTGGATGATATAAGATTGGTCTTTGCCCTATCTCTTGTTTTTGAGTGTTTTGCTCCATTTCGTCGCACTTGTTCCACTTCTCTTGGACTTGGGCACTTGGATTATTGGAGTACTACTCATTAAAGCTCATTTGTAGCTTTTAAAATAATATTATTAGTGAATCATAAAGAAGGAAGTTCAAGAATGTGTAGTAGTATGCATTGCTATGGGATTCTTGAATGTTCACAATCATCTTATGGGAACTATGGTGGATGGTCGTTAATGACTTTGTATGTTTGATAGGTGCCTAAGTTACATCTTTAGAGTATCAATTTCATATGATTTTCTTATCTATTTATCTTGTATTTTTGTATATTACGCTTATTTTGCATTTTATAGGTGTTTTGAAGTCATGTGGTGTGAAAGAATAAAAAGGCGTCAAAATAGGACATATCAGATACACGCGTAAAGCTCATATCAACTTAGTCACCTGCCAAGTGTAAGTTGCGATGCTAGAGTCTAAGTAGGGGTGCACACGGACCCGACATAACCGCCAAAACCGCCCGACCCGAACCGAAAATGACCGAAGCCCACCGAAGCCGACGTACACAACGGCCCTGAACGGTAAGTTCCGTCGAAACCCGACCAATATACGGTGCTACTCGGTTGGAGATAGCTACCGACCGACTTCATCTATAACCGACCGATCAAAATAATCTAGGGCTAAGAAAACCCTAATACCTTCATATAAATACTTTTCTAACTACTCCCGTCCAACCACCTACCATCTCATTTAGTCTTCCTTTATTCTTCCATTTTTCTCTCGAGTAAAAAATCTAGGGTTTCCGAAGAGGCGACTCCACTGTCGTCTGATCCGATTTGTCTCATCTTCAACCTAGCTACATCACCACCATCATCTGATTCATCTCCATCTTTTGCTTATTTTTGTTGATAATCAAATGGAGCCTACATGTAATTGAAAAGTTTAGTGATTCATTTTGATTAATAGGGTTTGTTTTATTTTGATTTGTTAATTGATTTGATTCTATTTAATTAAGGTACTGATGTGCTGTGCTGCTATTTAATAGGGTTTAATTAGTTAGGTTTCAATTTTTTGATTGATGTTTTGATTATTTGAGATACTCTTATTAATGAGGTTTGGATTATTTGATTGTTTTCATTAATTGAGGAACTCTTATTAGGGGGTTTTAGTTTAATTTCGATTTATTTTGTTTGATTTTTTGTTTTGATTATCTTGTAGGAGGATTTTTATTTAAATGCTTTGTTTAATTTGTGTTATACATCAATAAGAAAGATATGGATTTTAGTTTTACTCTGTACAGTATATGAGATCATGTTATTGACTTACTGTTGGTGGTGATACATGGAGGAGGAATTGATCATTTGATTGTTTATAGTTCCATTCACTATATGAACTGCACTTGTCCTGTGTATATATTTGTGTATCAATGCCAGAATGTGTATTTGTATTTGATTATGATTTTTTGATAGTTTGATTGGGAACTAATAGTAATGTTTAATGTTTCCTTTAGTTGTAACTTTGGATTTGGATGTAACTATGGATGTCGAGCAATCCACCCCTGCCCCTGCTTCAATTGTGGTATGTATACAATCAAGCTCTTTGTATGCAATTTTTTTAGAGATTATTTGTATGTACTGCTTCTGCCTTGTATATAATCTTGAAATTTTTGGGTGCACTTCTAATACTATTACAGTCCTTATAGTATTGCAGAGTAACTTGGTTGGTTTTCCTGATTCATATAAATAAGTATGTATTTATTGTGTATTTGTTGTAGGCTCCTGGTGCTAGTGAACTTCCAAATGCCGCACAACAGAATGTTGATGCAACTGCTCCTAATGTTGCACCTTCTTAAGCTCAAAAAAATGAACAAGATGATAAGCCTAAAAGGGCTAGCACCAGAACTCCCTCAAAAGTATGGGCTCACTTCAAGAGAATACCAGGTACTGTTCTTGCAGAATGTAACTATTTTCATAAAAAGTATTCTGCCGATTCTAAGAAAAATGGTACTACTACCTTGAACAATCATGTTAAGTCTTGTAGAATTTATGCTGAGAGGCAAAGGGGACAACGAACTCTTACCCTACAAAATAAGAGATTAAGAGAGGATAACGGAAAGTTAGTTTCTACATCTTATAGCGTAGAGGCTTGTAGGAAAGCTTTAGCTGAATTTGTAATCAAGGATGAGCAGCCTTTTAGGATGGTGCAAGGGGAAGGGTTTAAGACCCTTGTTCATGTTCTAGAACCTAGGTTTAAGGTCCCATCTAGAATGACGGTTTACCGTGACATTTTAGCTATTTATAAATCTGAAAAGGCTAATCTTAAGAAGTATTTCAAAGACAACCACCATAGAATATGTTTGACCACAGACACATGGACTTCGGTTCAAAATCTGAACTACATGTGCATCACTGTCCATTTCATCGATAATGATTGGAATATGCATAAGAAGATAATCAATTTTTGTCAAATTGGTAGCCATAAAGGTGTTAACATCGGAAAGGCGTTAGAATCTTGTTTGTTAGATTGGGATCTTGACAGGGTGTTTACGGTAACTCTTGACAATGCAAGCGCAAATGATGTAGCTGTTAAGTATTTGATGGAGAGAGTGAACAACTGGAACCATGCTATTATGAATGCTAAAAACATCCATGTCAGGTGCGCAGCTCATGTCCTTAATCTTATGGTGAAGGATGGGTTAAAGAAGTATCATGAGTCCATTACTAGAGTTAGGGCTGTGGTAAAGTATGCTTTAAGTTCTCCGTCTAGATTGGCGACTTTTAAGAAGTGTGTAGCTAAAGAAAAAATTAGTTGTAACAAAGGTTTGATATTAGATGTCAAGACCCGGTGGAACAGTACTTTTCTGATCCTAGAAGCCGCTGAGAAGTATGAGAAAGCTTTTCGAAGGATGGAATACGAGGACAAGAAGTTCAGGGAGAAGTTCTGTTTTAGTATAAGTGCATCTACTACATCTAATGTTGCTTCTAATGATGTTGAAGATGACTATGTTTTTGTAGAGCTTGAGACAGGTAATTATATTCCTGAATTTATCAATTATTATTCAAGTAAATTATTATCAACTTGTTATTCTTTTTAAAAACTGTTGTCTTTTGGTTGTAGATGATTCTAGCTCATCTGATTGCAACTCTGATCCGGAAGCTGGTGTCCGTAAAGCTAATGCGAAGAGGGCGGGAAAGAAGACCAAGAAATCTGTCCATGTTCCCTATTCTGTTGATTGGAGCAATGCTATAAGTTTTGTGAAGTTCCTCAAGGTATTTTTTGATGCTACTATCATGTTTTCAGCATCTACTTCCATTATATCGAATTCCTTCTTGTGGAAACTTTGCGTGATTCATCAACAACTGGCTACATGGAGAAACAGTGAAGACCCTTTCTTATTTGATATGGCTACTGTAATAACTGACAAGTATATGAAGTACTGGGGGTCCTATGAAGCTATGAACCCTTTTCTTTTCATTGTTGTTCTTCTTGATCCTCGCGAAAAATAAGTTGGGTTGAATTTTAGGCTTGAGATTTTATGCAAGAATGATCTGGATAGGGTTGCTGAGTTACGGGACTGTGTTAAGAAGGATTTGGAGAAGCTCTTTGATGAGTACAAGCTGCTGTATTCAGTGGGAGATGAGACAGCAAGTACTGCGCAAGACACTGAAATGGTTGAGGCAAGCACGGATTCTCTGGACAGTATGGAGGCTCTTCTTAAAGGAAGGTTAGAGAAGCGCAGGCAGGAGAGTGTTACTATTGAAGGAAGGTCTGAAGTGGAGAGGTACTTGGATGATGTGTGTGAAAATTCTATCCCCCACTTTGACTTGTTGGGTTGGTGGAAGAGCAATTCGTCTAAGTATACTGTTCTGTCATACATCGCAAGGGACGTACTTGCTATTCCAGTCTCCTCTGTTGCTTCGGAATCAGCTTTCAGCACTGGGAAGCGTGTCCTAGACCCATTTCGAAGCTCCTTGTCTCCTAGGACAGTTGAGGCCTTGATTCTAGCACAGAACTGGTTGCGCACACCTATGGATATTGATGTATCAAGCTTTGCCGTTGATAATGCTGAAGAGATTGAGACAGGTATTTCTATCTCTTTTGTGTTTATGTTGATTGTAAGTTATAATTTATAACTTTTTGTTTTGATTTTAAATCTAATTAGAGGTTTACTTTTTTATAGATGTCCTAGGTCCCGTGACTGGAGAAGATTGATACAGGGAGTTATTTGCTGAATGGTATGCTTCCAAAAATTGATTATCTTCTTGGAAGAACCTCTAGAATATCTATCATATTGGAGTTTACATAAGTTGAAGAATAAAACCTTAGTCTGCTAGCGCTGTTATTCTTTGATTCGTTCATTCTTTATTCGTTCATTCTAGTTTTCTTATCAGTTTATTTAGAGATTTTTCATTTTGCTTAAAGATTATTATCAGTTTGATTATTGAATTTATTATTATTCTTAGCAAATTTTTCTGTACTAGTGAATTTTCCAGTATTCTTATTGCCATACTGTGTAAACAGGTCAACTTGAACATGTATTTCAGTGTAAATTAGGAACTGGATATGGTCGGGTCGGACGGGTTTACGGTTTACCCGATCCAACTACACCTGGTTATTGCAAATCGGTAAAACCGAGCCCGAACCGTCGAACCGAAGTTCAATTGGACGGTTCACAACCGAACCGATCTTAAAAATCAATACTATTTGGTGCAGCTTGAAAATAAACCGACCTTTATGCTTCTATGGTCGGTAGGGATGAAAACCGATCCGAACCGACCGTTGTGCACCCCTAAGTCTAAGATTATGTAAAGTTTATTACACGGGCTTAACATTTAGCTTGGGAGTTCACAAGCCTGGAAACCAACATGAAGCAAATCAGACTACAAAGGCCTTAGTAGATTTTACTCAAGGGAATCGCACATGTGCAATTCAAAGAATGATAATTAGGTCTCATCATTACAAGAAGAGAAGTACTCTTCATCAGCTCAGAGCTATGAGAGGCTACATTTCTTATCGTTTCCTGCAGAGATCGAGAAGAGTAAAGAGCAGAGAACAGCTCCATTCTGAACCAACTAAGAGCATCAAATAGGGTGCTATCTGTGGTGTTTATGGGCAGAGTGTGGTAAAGTTCTGGAGCACAAACTCAGTCGAGAGAAGTTGTTGAATACATGGGTTTTGGTGAGTGTTTTAGTTAATCAGTGGCTCGAGTATGAGTGATGGTTGTAGCTCAAGGTGCAGGCAAAGTGGGTTTGAATTGGATTAAATTTTGGTAAAGATTTCAGGCGGTGGAACTGTGAATAACTGAAGCTGTTACCGACCATTTTCATGGGAATATATGAAGGGAATTGTTGCAGTATTAGTGTGTTTAAATAAATTATAAATGAATGGGTTGGTGATTGAATGTGAAATCTTCGCAGGGAAGGAGTTGTGCTATCTCCAATATACAGCAAGTGCCTAGCCATGGTCAGTTTGATACACGCACTGCAGTTGTTCAACAAAAAGCCTGAGCCACCAGTTTTACACATTCAACTTCAGTCACGATCTGGTACTGATCCAGGTTTTCTATTAGCTAGCCATGGGTTTGTAGATGTATGCAGAATAATAGTGAGAGCACTTGAAAGCCAGAAGGAATTAAATTTTATAGCCGTGGGGTCTGTTGGGTGTTTTCGAAGAGTTTGAGGAGGATTCAGAGCTAAGGATTTGAGTTCAGTGTTGGTCCGAGACAATAAACGAGAGTCTTGATGCCATGGATTTACTGTAATGGAAGCAGGGAAGATGGCAGGGATTGAAATGGAGATATGGCATTGGCTGAGATGATGATGGTGGATGCTGTTTTGAATAGTGGGTGTTGCTGCTGGTGATGAACACTGAAGTAGCAGGAGTGATTGTGTTAGGGAAGAAATGGTGTCGTTGCTGTTAATAAGAATTGGTGCTTGCTGCCATGGGAAGGAAGTTTAGCCTGGTGGTTGATTGGTCTGCGAGACAGATAAGTGAAGGTTTGTGTTGGTTACAGAGCTAGCAAAGGGGGAACTTAGGGAGGTGCTTAAGCTGCAATGGAAGATCAGTTTTGTTATGGAGTTTGAGCTGGTACTGAAAGATAATGCAGGAGCTGATAATTACAGCAGCAGAATGGTGATGAATAATGAAACTGCGATTCAAGAAGTGGTTTGAGATAGGAATGAATGAGAATTAATGGTCGAACTGGTGCTGAGATGCAATGCATGTAAGGAATTGAGATGGTTGTGACAGTAAATGAAGGATTTGGGTTGCTGGCCTTATAACTGAGTTGAGGGTTAGCTGAGCTTGAGTTGCAGCTACGGGTGATGCTTAGGATTACCGTGATTGCAAATGAGTTATAGTGGGAAGGTGTATTGCAGTTCTGGTGTGTACAAGAGCAGCTGGAGTTGATGTTGTTGTTGGTATTTGAGAAGACACTGCAGGTGATGGTATGTTGCAAGAATGTGCAGAGTGGTTGCAGGTGGAGATAAGAGCTGATGATTGCAGCAATTGAGCAGTTCAGAAATTGAGCTCAGTGCCATTGGTTGAACTGGGAATGAAATCTAATGTTGATGCCTTGATTCTAGTAAAATTCGAGACAGGGAATGGTAAGGGGAATGTGTTGTTAGCAGTGGCAATGGAACTGATATGGTGCAATGGTGGAATGGCTTACAGACTGAAGTTTTGGTAGTGAGATGAATGGTTTAGTTCTGATAGGTTTATGTGGATTATGCATGGATTGAATTCAGGGAATGTGCAGTGCTGCAATGAGCTACAAATGAAGGCTGGAGTTACTGCAGTATGGCAATGAACTGAAAGTATGGCCTGAGATAGTTTTGAAACTGCAGCAACAGTGCGAAAAGTGAGCAAAAATGGTGAGCCGGTGGTACTAGTTATGGTTGCCAGATTTTGGAGTTTGAAGCATGGATCGTAATGTTTTAGTCAATCATAAAGGGGGTAAGAGTAGGATGCAAGAGTTGGTGGCTGGATATATGAGCTACGCTTCACACTTTTGGGTACGTTTTCTCAAGAAATAAGATGTTGGGTTGGTTGGTTTTTGTGAATGTATGAATTGCAGAGAAGTAGAGTGGAAGAGCTGGGAGTATGCACTTGCTGGTGACAGTTTCTAATAGTTCAGTGCCCGGAGATATTTTTCCGGTGACAAAATCCGGCAATCGGTCGCCGGATTCCAGTGTTGATGTCAGCAATCCGTCGACCCAGTTTTGGACCCAAAATTCCCAAAGACTTATTTTCACACATGGGCTTGGTGGATCACTTGGAGATGGGTTTTGAGAAGACCTAATTTTGGAAAGAGTATTCTTTTGGAATGGGAGAAGCATATAAATTGAAAATCTTTCTCTAAACCTAAAAATATCTTCATTAGGGAGACTTCTAGTTTTGTTCTAGGGTTTCATGATAGTTTCTTCTTTGATTATTTTGATGATGTTTTCCAAAAACACAATTAGTTGATTTTATTATTGGTTAAAGATGTAGTTGGATTTTGCAACCAAGTTATTAATTTTATGAATTAGTTTTCTCTCCATATTAACGCTCACTTTCTACTGATTATAATAATTGCATGGTTGATGTATTGCAATATGATTGAATGTTTGGTTAGTTGAGTCTAGAATTGATTGAACATACATCCATATCTATAGCTATTTTAGGGTTCATCATCGATTAATAACCTTCAATACGAGTAGCATGATATGATTACGGTTTGTAGTGATACACTCTTGTAATCATATGTAGGAATCGACCTTTGTTCGAATTGTTTGCGCAATGTATTACAATTGCATTGATTAGCCTATTTCTAAAACTTAATGCTCTTAGGAATTGAACTTAATTAGCGCAAGGCGTTAGGTTATTCTTTAGGTAGAATTCACATATGCAGCTCCAATGTGTGTGTTGATGACTTAGGAAATTTACGGAGTATTCTTGCACTAAGGTATTCTAGGGCTTTTGATGATAGCGAGATTAAACACGAATTCTATTCATACTTTCAAGAACTTGTTACAATTGAAGATGAAACCTTTACCCAATATTTCACATCCTTGATTTGCGTGCTTTATTTATTTGTTTTGCTTTGCTTTTATTTTATTTTTAGTTACATAAAAATCAGAAAACCCCCCCGGTATATTATTTAAGAAACCGAAACATATTGACAACCAAGACCTCTCTGTGGGAACGATCCTTTCTTGCCCTTGCTTCATTATATATTTTGAGTAGTAAGAAAGTGTAATTTATTTTTGACGTATACGACTGCGATCAAATTTTGGCGTCGTTGCCGGGGAGGCAACGGTTGTCACTTGTTTTTGGTTTCTTATTTTTGTTTTTAGTTTTGTTTCTTATTTTTGTTTTCTTATTCTTTGGTTCTTAACCTTGTTTTGAGAACTCTTGTTTCAGGTACCATTCTATGGACGGAGCATATTGGAACAATCAATACGGCTTTCAACCTCAACAACATGACAACTATCACCCTTGCGGGGAATATTCCACGTACCCTTTTAGTTATGGTCAATATTCCACGTACCCTTTTAGTTACTCTCATACATTCCAACCTTCTTATGGTAGATATGTAAGTGAGCAACCACAAGGAGGGGAGACTAGTTGTACTCCTATTCATATTTCTTCTAGTTTGGTAGATGAGATGCAACAATTTATGGTCAGCATGGAGTCAGTTTGTAGGCAACCAAGCATGGAACCAGTTTCATCGACCGAATGTGCTAATAGTATGTTTAGCCCAATTTCTGATCGTAGTTATGATCATTCACCCATTCAAAGGGAAGATAATTGGCCTAGCAATACTGAAGTAAGTAATTCTACTTTTTTATTGTCGAACAAGATTTACCAACAAATAGAACGTTATTTTCAAAATTTGGATGGATCACTCCAAGAGCTTCAAAAAGGTATTTCCAATTTAAGACAAGGCATTGAAGAATACAAAGAGGACATGCAAAATTCTGCGAAAGACCAATCTTTGGGAAGTGGTAGCCAATCTTATGTTAACTATGATAGTGACGATGATTATGAAAGTACATCGCTTGAACCAATATATGGTGACATCCCCGAGGAGTGTACAATGGAGTCTTTTTGCGATCAAGGTGAAGTTGATAAGGAATATGATGATACTAGTGTAGCTTACTCAAGAATTGATCTTTATAACGATCAAGAACCTATTCAAAAGGTAGAGCTTGAGGATGATGCAATAAGTATTCTAAACAAGTTCCTTATGGTGAGACTTGAATCCGCAGTAGAGTATGTGCCTTCTAATGAAGAAGAGTATGTTGAGAGTGTGACTGATATGACCAATATTGTGGAAGACCCAATTGAGCTTGCATATGATTGTAATGATGATGTTGATGCCGCTATTTTGGTTAAGGCAGAAACGGACGAAGAATGGTTGCAAAGTTTGATAGAGGACCATGATATATAAGAGGTGAATAATTCACTTGAGTTTTTCAAGGATGAAGAGGATTTTGTGATACAAGAGATTGTGCAAGGTTTGTCTAACCCTTTGCATATTGTTTTTTCTCCCTTACCTCTTATTGGTTTGAATGTATATGCGTTGAGAATATTGTTGAATGACTTTGTTTCTCGATATCCTCCATTAGGGATGCTTAATTCTCATACTATGAAGGTTTGTGAACAAGAAACCGTGGAAGTACCCGACTCCTATATTCTTTATGCACTTCCAAGTGTGGACAAGAATAAGTGTGGGGTTACTAATATTTGTGTGAAGCTAGTGTTTCTAAAACAGGTGCTATGGGTGGATCCCCAACTTTTCCGATTATTGGTGTATGTGGAATTCGTCTTGTAAGTCAGGCCGACGACTTTAAACCAAGCGCTAAATGGGAGGCAACCCACTGGTTTTGTGTATCTATCTCTATCTTTTTGTTTTACAAGTCTTTTGTCTTTATTTTCTTATTTTGGATATTTGCATATCAAAACTCCAACTTTTAGAGATTTTTGAACAATTTAGAATAAACACTAGCCTTTCTAAGTAGATGGAATTTTTTCTTGAAGATGACGTATATATATTGGCTGATTTGGGATTAGATGCCAACTAAATATCTTGTTTAGTGTTTATCCTCTATTGTTAAAAAAAAAACAACTATGAGTTGGAGTATCCGTTTTTTTTTTATTATGCATTATGTATATATATCATGTTATGAATTTCCCATCTTGAACTTTACTTTGATTGACTAACATTTACATTGAGGACAATGTAAAGTTTAAGTGTGGGGGAGTGTTCTCATATAGAGTTTTTAGCCTTGTTAGTTTTCCCTTTTGTTCATTAAAAAAAAAAACTTTATACACTCTGAAACCTAGAAACATGTGCCTTTAGGATGACACTATCAATCTAAATTGATGGAACCATCTTGGATGGAGGAGGAACCCATTAACTAAAAGGACAGAATTATTCGAATGTTAGAAATAATATGATAGTTGTTACCATATCTCGGAATGTCACCATATCACGTTCTATTTTTACATATTTATCTATTGTTATCTAAGTGATTTGGTGGGTCACTAAACATAGAATCAATATTACTGCTAGGATGAAATAGAGTGATTGAGCTGCTAAAAAAAAAAGAAAACAAAAAGAAAGAAAATCAAGAGACCGACCAATTAGACCAATCAGAATAAAAATGACACTTGGATAGCAATATGTGTGTGTTCTCCCTGTCTCCGTCGCCTAAACAAGCGTAGAATGCAAGATCCAAGGAAACTATCATGTAATCTGCTGACAAGAATCATGCACTTGGATCCAAAAGATCTAATCATGCTGTCTAAAAAAAATAAAAAAAAGTGAAAAATAAATAAATAAATAAAAATTATTATTGTTTAATAAAGTCGACTCCTGGTTCCCTTGTATATGCCAGTGTGTTGACACTAGAATTCAGGCCAGTAGCTCAATCCAATAGGATTCATAGGTACATTTTGGCGGTGACCTTCAGACAAATATGGAAAACACCGATCACTTGTCAACATTCACAAACATCTACTTCTATATCCATTTTCTTAATCTTTTCATGTGTGATTGTGGTTAGTCATATTCTGAGTATTGTGGGTTGTTCAACTTTCTGAGTAGAGCTTAATTTACATATATATTAATTTGGATTCGCATTAGGGTGCCTCCTCCAATAGCCATTTTGGAGTCGTTCATAGATTTGTCACATGTAGCTGGAGTTGGAAATATTATTTTTGTAGGCAGACCTCTTGTAAACCTTCACGAGACTATAACTCATCCAATAGGGACACCTAGGGGTTTAAAAGCTTGTTATTTATGCTAAAAGTAACTGTAACCTCGACGATACGAAGTTGTTTTATTTTAGTTTTGTTTTGTTTGCTCGAGGACTAGCAAAGATCAAGTGTGGGGGAATTTGATAGGTGCCTAAGTTACATCTTTCGAGTATCAATTTTGTAGTTGCAGGAATTCCTACACTACACCCATACTAAGAATTTGTGGAAATCAAGTCATAATTGAAGATGAATAACAACACTTTATTAATTTGATTTTCAAAGATATTTTACAAGAAATATAAGAACACAAAAATACAACTCTTTTTCTAGAGTTTCTCTCTCCTCAAGATCTTTTCAACTCTAAAAAATACATCATCATTTTCTGGATCTATTTGAATCCTTTATATAGGAAATTACATAGTGGATGACAGCTAAGTTTTCCACTTCTTTCGGATCTATCTTGATCCCCTCACAGTAATTATGGCTTTCATCTCTCAAGGTTTGTAACCATCGTGGTACAAACTTTATCTTCTCATATTCTCTCCAATCGTCAGCCTCTCGTCATTTTTTTGATTGTTTTAGTGTCACTCGTCAAATGTTGTTGAAATATTCGCGATGCTCTCGCAGATATGTTGTTAATGTTGTGGGAACATTTGATCTTCTCGCAAAAGTGTCGTTTCCATCGCAAGAATATCGTTGTGGCGATATTCTGGTCCTACATCTTGCCTCTTCTCATGTCTTCTTCGCAAAGTGAAGAAGATATGAAAAATTTCAACTCTTCATAACATTCGCAGTTTCTTTACTTTTCATGTCTTATGCTCTACAATATTCCGTAGATTCAGCTTTACCGCTTACACGTGTTACAAATCTTCTTTTTACCGACACGTTTCCACCTATCAGGTCATTCTCCTTTTGCCTATAAAAGGTGAAGTTCGTTATAGAATTAATCTTCTTCTTCTTTTGCTTTCGTTGTCTGCAACTTTTTACTTTTCCTCATTCTTCATATTCTCCTGCTACTGTTCTAATGGAATCATCAAGGTATGTATTTCAATTCTGTCATTTGTTTGAACTAATTATTACTTATGTTCTTAAATCTTTTTCATAATTGTTGTTACGTTTTCTCTTTAGTGGAACTATCCCCAATACTCAAACTGTAATAACTCAAACCCCTAACTCTCGCAAAAAGCTGGCTGAAAAGAAGAGGAAAGATTCTGCGAATGATAAGGTAGTAAGAAACACATTCCATTCTTTAATAACAATATTGTTGCCTCTGTTTCTTATCTAAGTTATTGTTCGCATAATGACGAGAAGCTTCTTAGGCTTCACAAAAAACCTCGCCACTTTAAAGCTCTTGGATTTGACATTGTTATTCGTGAGTTAGCATTTGTGAGAACTACACCCTTGCCATTAAATTCTCCTTATTCTTCATGCGAGAACATCACTGCAAATATTTCTGCCTCTATTGATCCTTCAATAAATGAAACTCATCAAAGTTTTGATGATACAATTCCCTCCAGTCCTATACCACTCCTAACTGTTACATTTCCATACACTCCACCTCCCAATGATTCTCCCATCGCAAATGACTCAAATCTTAAGCTTGCCATTGTTACTACTTCATCTTCTACATCTCTTCCTCCTCCTAATGAATCATTAATAGGAGTCGATACTGCTTTCAAAGTTTTATCTGACGTTTTGGATGACGCTAAAAATTCCTCCACTGATCCTACCAAGCAAAATATTTGCGAGGTTCTGGGTAAATATTTTAATTATAACCAAAAGGCTTCGCGGGCATCCTTAGAGAGTGAAATTGAGAATCTCAAAAGAAATCTTCAAATTAAGGTTTCTGAATGTGAAGTTCTTCATCAAAAACTCTGCACTTCTTCCCTTGATTGCGAGAATCTTCGCAGACGAAATGATGAACTAAAAGGTATTATTTTCCTACCTCTGTCTTAGCATGTTTTAGCAAATTTTCTTATCCTTCTTCATACTTAAATTTCTTTCTTTAAATTCTTTGCTTGTATGTTTAGTTACAAACCAGAATCGATTTATTGAGAGATTAAAATTTGAATCCATCGCTGAAGAAGCTTGCGTTGAAAGAGATTCTTGGAAGGACCAGCTTAATAGATTAGATAATCTCTATACTTACTCGATTGATCAAATAAATAATCTCACTAATGAGAATAATTAATTATTACTAAACCAATATTTATTAAGTAGTGAAATTACTCGCCTCTCATATGCGTTGACGAAGACTAACTTGGCGATGGAATCTTTATCAGACGAAAATACATCCTTGTCTCAAGAAAAACATAAATTTTCAAGCTTGATGATGATCTCCTCGTAGAAGTTGAGTAATCTCCAAAATATATATGATAATCAAGAACAATCTCTTCGTTCTCTTAAAGATGAGCTCAAGAAAGTAAATGAATCCTCTGCCGCTAAGATGGATAAACTTATCAAGGGTAGAATAACTCTTAGCTTAAAGGCCAGCAAACTTTAAGACAAATATTCCAAATTAGAAAAATCTTATACTCTGCTGTCGAAGGAAAATTCTTATCTCCTTAAGAAAGAAGAAAATATAAAAGCTCGTCTGAAGGGCATAGTTGGAGATAAATTTGACGATGCCATGAACCAATGGGAGAATTGTTGGTTATCATTAATTCAAAATTTAACCTCTCAAAAGGAAGGTAGTCAAATTTCTGACTATATTTAGTATTTTTCTTTTTAACTTTTCTACTATACTTTCTCGCAAGATTTTTGTCTAATAACCTCCTTATCTTCTCGCAGAATCTGAAAGAAATCTTTATTCTACTGTTAGTGATTTGACCCATAAATTAGATACAGCTCGCAAGGAAAAGTAGGTTATTAATTCCGATCTTGTAGAAGCTCATGTCCATGCAGAAAGAAGACTCGACTATCTCGAATATTTCAAGAATATTGAAATTAAAAATCGTGACAAAAGTTTCCTTCGCAAAGTACACCTTAATGCTGAGGTTCTCGTGAACAAGATTCTGATTTCCCATTCTCTCCCTACTGTATCTGTTCCCCCGCTAGAAGTTGATGATGACGAGATTCCTATCCCCATGGATAAGGAGTTGGAATATTCCTATGTTAAAGAAGATATTGTCCAAGAGAATGATGAAGAAGAAACAGGTTCTCCCAAAGAAGTAAGAGAAGAAGAAACTCGCAATGATAAGAATATTGGCGATGCTGACAATTATGGTGGCGATCTTGGATCTAGCGAGCCCGTCGTTAAAGCTTGAATTTTATTTTTGCTTTTTTTCTTCTTCTTTATTGCAAGTAATGTAATTGTAGTTGCAGAATATCCTACAACTACACCCTCAGTAGAATTTGTAAAACTTAATGATGTTCTTGATGAAGAATGACAATTTTCTTATTGATGCTCTCAACTGATTACAAAGAGTTATCTTGATGGAACTAGAATAGTTACAACTTTCTCTATTCTCTTTCCTCAGATATTTTCTAACACTCACCAGATAGAAGCCTCCCTCAATTTTACATTTGAACTACTATTTATAAGGAAATCTATTCAATTGTACATAATCTGCGAAGTATCGCAACTTACATTCGCAAACTTATTTCATGTTCGAAAATCCTTCACATCTCTTCCGTCCTTTTTCTATTATCGTATTATTTTGTAACATTTTCCTCTTATACTCGTAAACCAATATCGTGCGATATTCGGTACCTACATCTTGCCTCTTCTCATGTCAGTTCTGCGAATAAGAAACTATCATGAGAACATAACCGTCACCTATTCTCTTAGAATTTGGACACGTATTTTGTAACCGTCCTTTTCTAGTTATTCCCTTATATAAACTCTTTTATATTCTCTTCTTTATCTTTATCTTTTCCTTACCTTCTCTTTTTATTTCTGCAACTTTATCTTCTTATCATACTCTCCGTTACCATTTTCTCTTTCTGTTTATATCATCATGAGTTCTCCAAGGTAATTTTCTTCTATCTTTCGCGTCTTTCACTTGTTTACCTCCTTGATTTCTACTTAATTTATTGTTTGATTTTGATTTGTTTCAGCAAAGATATTCCTCAGGTGATACCTTCAACCAGAAATTCAAGCCCTAATCTTCGAATAAGAAAATATGAGAATCAAAAGGTAGTTAAAATACTCTGTCTTCCTTTTTTAAACAATATATTGTTGCCTCAGTTTTTAATTTACATTTTGATTCATAGGTTGGTGAAAAATCAAACCCCAACAAAAGATCTCGAGTAACTAAACCCACACCATTAATTACGATTGATGATTTTCTTTCTGAGGTTGATAAAGAATTTTCCTCTCCTCCTCGTGAAAATACTTCTTCGCAAACTCCTGCATCTACTCCATTAACCAATTTTCAGTCTCCCACAAATGTCAATTTATCAACACTTTTTCAAGATCAATCCTCGCAAAATACCTTTTCAACTTCTTCTCCTGAGAAACCTCTCTTAACTCCCAATCCTTTGAGTGCTGTTTCCCCCAGCAACTTAAAACTTGCTCTTATCCCTTTAAATTCTTCTCCTCTTCCTCAAGAAATTCGAGATGGAATCTTCTCAACTTTCCGAATGTTATCTGAGGTTTTGAATAGCACTGCGAAATCTTCCAATGTTCGTTCGCAGTATGAGTTTTGCGAAGTGCTAAATAGCTTCATCAATCCTGATATTTCTATTTCACATCAATCCTTGGAGAAAGAAGTTGAATTGCTTCGCCAGTCTCTGGAGTCTTCAAAAACAGAATGTGAGAATCTTCGTAAAGAGAATCATCAACTTCAAAATGACTCTCTTGATTGTGCGATCCTTCGCAGAAGGAATGATGAATTAAAAGGTATGATTATTATCTTCGTATCTTCTCCTTTTGTTTACTTATATTTCTCATATGTTTAAAACACCCGTTGAAACCCATTCCCCTTTATAGAATCCATCCAGAAATGTAGAATGTTGGTACTTCGCCATGAATCAGACGCACAAGACTATCAAGCCAAACATGCGAGCCTCTTGAACCAATTCTCCCACTTATCTAATCTTCATTCATGTGCTCTTGATAATTTTGATGCCCTTTTTCAAGAGAATACCCAACTGATTTACGATCGGAAATTTTTGAATGATGAAATATCTCAACTTACTTCTTCTTTCACTAAAGCCGACTTGAGAATAGAAACTTTATTATAAGAGAACGAAACCTTATCAAGATAAAAAATGTTTGTATTTGAATACAATGGTTGTTTCTTCACAACAATTAAACACTCTTCAGAATAAATGTTGCGATCAAGAAAATCTTCTTTCTTTGTTAAAAGGTGAACTTGAGGAATTAAAGAAGTCTTCAGATGCAGAGAGAAGTTCTTTTGCTGTCGATAAGAAGTCCCTTCTTAATAAGAATATAATCTTAAGTACTAAGAAGAATCGTCTTAAAGAAGATTACTCTGAACTAGAAAGTCTTAATGCCAAACTTGCGAAGGATAAAAGTTTCCTTCTTTCTAAAGATCAAAAGCTTCAATCTAGACTTAAAGGATTAGTTGGTGATGGTTTTGATAACGCGATAGATAAAATGAAGAATTGTTGTCTATCTTTAGCTCAATTTCTTACTTCACAAAGAGAAGGTAGTCATTAAAATTTGACTACCTCTATTGTATCTTTAAATTTTGTTATATTCGCAAATTTGACTCTTTGAATTTTGTCTTACTCGCAGAATCTGAGAACAACCTTCGCAATGCTAAAGCTGGATTAGAAGCCTACTGTTCTGAGCTTCGCAAGAAAAATGCTTTGCTTTCTACTCATTTAATCAACTCTCGTGATCGTGCCATTCGAAGATTCAACTATCTTTCTTATGCCAAAGATATCGAAGATACCAACCATCAGAAAGCTATACTTCGTGAAAGTCATCTGAAAGCTCAAGTATTTGCGAATAATATTCTCTTATCAAGATCCTTGCCTCCCGTGAAAATTACACCTCTGAAAATATCTGATGATGAAGTTACTCGTGATCCTGATAGTGATTTTGATTACGAGAGTGATGATGAAGGACTTGATGAAGAAAAATCCATCCCAGAGTTGAACACTGTTAACGATCCTGCTCATCTTAAAGACCCAACACAGAGTGTTGATGAAGCATAATGATCTTCTTTCTCAAATTATCATTGATCCTCTTGTTTTCCTTTCCTTTGAACTTTTTCTCTTAGCTATTGTTGGTCCTCTTTTTACAAACAATTATGCCTACTGTTTTTGTTCTTTTAAGAAGTACATTTGATATTTTGCGATAATGATTTGACCTTTCTTAAATTGAATACTTCCTTATCTGCATCATTTGATCATATGAAGAGGAATAATATAACTTAAAGACTTATCTTAATATTCCTTTTCCCCTTATTATTATTCTTCATATGATCAATCCTTGTTGCATTAAGTAGAATATCTGCCTTAGTTAAAGTTGTGAAGCTTCAATTTGTTGCGAAGTAAACAAAAAACATCCCCTTAAATTATAAGAAGTATGAAATTTCTGTGAAGAACTACGAAATATCCTTGTAGAAGTATGGAATATCCTTAAAGAATCATGAGAAGTATGAAATAGCCTTGAAGAAGTATAAGGAGTATAACATATCCCTTTGAAGAAGTATAAGAAACATTCAAATCGTGTAGAGATATTCAATGTATAAAGAAGTATAAGAAGTATGTAATCCTCGTAAATCTTAATGAATATGAACTATCCGCTTTTGATTGTGAATAAAATCGCCTCTTTTGTAATGACTTCGTGATATATATATTCTTGTAAAAATTCTTCAATGATATTGATGGAATTAATTTCATTAATTGCTATGGTCTTATCATGCCTTCCTAAGTAAAGGTCTTATTTTGCCACCTCTTTTGTGATAATATTTTTGTGTTTGCGATAATATAACAAGTCTGAACATTCTTGCGAATATACAACCTCGTAACATTATCGTCTTGCAATGAAATCGCAGGACGTTATTACACTTTCATGTAATAACCCATTGATCTCATCTTAACTTCTTTGTTATGTTCTGCGAGTTTTTTTTTTTTTAGAAGGCTCGCAGAAATTCAATTGTTGCACAAATATGACAAGCCTTTATGTTCTTGCGAACAAAAAGCCTCGTGACATTTGCGTCTTATAGCACGTATCATCTCCCTAATGGAGGATGCTGCCCTTTATCTTCCCCTTGGTTGCCCCTTCAAGGAAGCGTACATCGACCATACAAGGTTATCTCTTCCCATACGGTTCTGCAAACAACCAGCTTTTGATCGCAACCTCTTATCCTTTTTTCCTATAGGGCTTATAGTTATGAGGTTGCACCCTATGGGGTATCTTTGGGCCAAGTAAATCATTTGCCAAGACTTGTCAAGAATGGCAGATGTGCTTCAAGCTCACCCGGCATTCTTGACTCAACCGTGTACCTCGGCGCCTTGATCGTTTTCTTCACTTCTTGAGAAAGACAGTATGCCTTAGTCGCCCAACCTAATTCATGTTACATCGCATAATATTGCGTAATGTCGCAAGATTAGATTGAGAATCCAAGGTATCTAACCCGGATAGGTACCCCACTTTTGGGTTATGTACCCCGTAAAAGTTCCATGTACTCAGGTTCCTTGGTGGTGTTCCGGTTTCCCTGAGCCATGTTTATAGGTACCCCCTTATATGACGCACTTTAGGACTTTGCCTCTTGCGAAATGTTGCTTCGCGAACTAGGTTGTACGCCATAAAGGTTTGCCTGTGTAATATTTCTGCGGATTTCTTTCTTTTTTGAAAGTTGATCACAGATTGCGGTCTTTTATTCGCAAATTAATGTTTGCGTTTCTCTTTAATGAAAGTTATTCGCAATAAAAAATTTGAAATTCGTAATTTTGGTAAATTTCGTGCGAGCAAACAATATTCTCAGAATTTATCATAAGTTTTATGGATAATACCTTTTTAAATATAGTCTATTCCAAGGTCTTACGAGTCTTAAACCCATGTCTCTCCCTTCTGGATCCATCAACCGATAAGCTCCACTCCCCACAACCTCTTTAATGACATATGGTCCATCCCATTTTGGTGCTAATTTTCCTCCATTTTGTTTCTGGTATGAAGGTGTTTCTCGCATGACCAAATCACCCGGTTGATATTCACGTTCAATAACTCTCTTGTTATACTCTCGAGCTAATCTTTCCTGATAATCTTTCATATGTGTTAACACCTTTTCTCTTTTTTCTTCCAAATCATCCAGTTCATTTAATATCACCCATGCACTTAAATTTCTTTCCCAAGCTTCTTTCTTGGTTGTCGCAATTAAAACTTCTGTTGGCAATACAGCTTCTACCCCATATGTTAAGAAATAAGGAGACATTCTAGTTTCCTCTCTTCTAGTTGTATTGTATGCCCAAACTGCACTAGGTACTTGCTCGCACCACCCTTTTAAATGTCCTTCTAATTTCTTCTTGATTGTATCTGCGATTGTTTTATTTGTTGCCTCTTCTTGTCCATTAGATTGGGGATATAACGGAGTTGACTTCCCACATTTTATCCTAAATGCACTGAGTAACATCTCTATATTCTGCCCTTCAAATTGTTTCCCATTATAAGATACTAATTGTGCTGGAACCCCATACCTGCAAATGATGTTCTCAAATATGAACGTGAAAACATCCTTGTCGCGAATATGCTGTACTGCTTTTACCTCTGCGAGCTTCGTAAAATAATTTGTTGCGACTATTAAATATCTTCTCTGTCCAGATCCAGGTAAAAATGGGCCAACAATGTCCAATCCCCATTTTCCAAAAGGCCAGCAGCTTGTTGAAGAAGTTAATGGTGCCCCTGGTGCATGAGTTCTCTTCCCATGTCGTTGACATTCTTTACATCTTCTTACCAACAATTTTGCGTTTGTATGCATGTAAGGCCAGTAATATCCTTGTATCTTTGCCCTATACACCAGAGATCTTCCCCCACTATGATTACCAGCTTCTCCTCCATGTAACATCTTCAATATTTTTTCTCCTTCCTCACGAGTTAAACACCTGAGAGGTGGTCCACTGAAAGATTTTCTGTATAAAATTCCTTCTCGTAACTCATAATTTGTTGCACGACTTTTTAATTTATGTGCTTATAGTCTGTTTCTGGGTATTTCTCCTGTTGCGAGATACACATGAATTTCCCTTCTCCAATCTGCGATGTTGCTTGGTAAGTCCCTTTCTACTTCCATCGCAACTGCTCCCTCAATTTCTTCTTCTTTATTTACTGAAGGATGTTGAAGTGTCTGGATTTTGATATTTCTTGTATTAGGATTTGTCATCATACTTGGAATGAATGCAAAAGCATCTGCGAGTCGATTGTATTTCATTGTTATATGCCTCCATTTTAATTTTGGTATCTTCGCAGATAATTCATCAACAAGTTTCTTGTATTTCTTCAAAGAAGACTCATTTGTGGTATACTCCCCTTTAATCTGACAAATTACCAGCTGTGAATCACTTGTTTTCCTTATACTTTCAAGCTTCTTTTTATTGCGATCTTCAATGCATGCACTACAACTTCGTACTCTGTTTCATTGTTCGTGGATGCAAATTCTAGTATGAATGAGAATGTTATTCTTTCTCCTTCTGGTGAAATCAACACAACTCCTACTCCATTCCCCTCACTGTTGGATGATCCGTATACTAAAATTTCCCATCTATTTGGTTCTGTTAACAAGTCTTTTGGATTTCCAAACTCTTCTTCAACATCCATCATTTCTTCTACTGCCTCATCCTCTTCCAAAGGAAATTCTGCCAGGAAATCTGCGACAACTTGTGATTTTTGCGATGATAATACTTCGTATTTTATCTTGTAATGGTTTACTTGCGTATTCCACCTTTCTATTATTCCTGATCTTTTTGTGTTCTTCATGATTGATTCAATCGGGACTTTGGTTACCACTTTTATCACATGTGCTTGGAAGTATATTCGTAACTTGAATGATGCATAAACCAGGGATAAGATTAACTTCTCCATTTTAGAATAATTTCTCTCTGCTGCGTTAAAAGTTTTACTAATGTAGTAAATGGGCCTTTCTACTCCTGCATCTGTTCGCAACATAACTGCACTTAGAGCATATGGAGTTGTTGCGAGGTATACCAGTAATTCTTCACCTTTCTCTGGTTTCTGTAATATGGATATATTCATGAGATATTATTTGATTCCTTGAAAATATTTTTCACATTTATCAGTCCACTTGAATTTTGCTCCCTTCTTAAGTATGTTGAAAAAATGTTTGCACTTATCTGACATTCGCGAAATAAATCTTCCAAGTGAAGCCAAAAGTCCGTTTAGTTTTTGTACTTCCTTTACCGTTGCAGGTGTTGGCATGTCACAAACTGCTTGTATTTTTTCTGGGTCAACTTGTATTCCCTCCTTTGATACTATATATCCTAAAAATTTTCCTGACGCAACTCCAATTATACATTTTTCAGGATTTAATTTGATGTTGAACTTTATCATTTGCTCGAATATTTCCTTCAAATCTTGCACATGATCTTTGGCTTCTTTACTTTTTATCAACATATCATCTACATACACTTCCAAGGTTTTATGTATCCACTTTGCGAACACCTTTTCAACCATTCGTTGATATGTAGCACCCGCATTTCGCAAACCAAATGGCATCTTCACATAACAATATAAACCTCTTGGAGCAAAAAAGGTTGTATGTTCTTGGTCTTCTTCTGCGAGTGATATTTGATTATACCCTTTATATTCATCGAGTGAAGTGACTCTATCATGTCCTTCAGATGAATCCACCATTTTTGGTATGTCTGGTAATGGAAAGCTGTCTTTGGGACATTCTTTGTTTAGATCAGTGAAATCTATACAAATTCTTATCCCTTTATTCTTCTTCGGAACAATGACCATATTCGCAATCCATTCTGGGTATTTTTCTTCCCTTATGATTCCTGCGTCCAGCATATTTTGTAATTATTCTTTTATTTGTGCATGATAATTTTGCGAGATCTTCCTTATTCTTTGTTTGAATGGTCTTATATTTTTATCTATGTTCAATCTATGACATGCCACTGATGGATCAATTCATGGTATCTCATCTACACTTCCTGCGAATATATCTTTATATTCTCGCAAGAGGTCAATAGTTCTTTTCTCTTCTTCTTCTTCATCCATTTTAGTTCCAATTCGCAAGAATAAAGGTTCCTCTTTACTTCCAATATTTACTTCTTTGGTTGGTTCAGCTGCGACATAGCTGGGACTTTGCTCTCCCATAGGTGTTGGTTCTTTGATTATTTTCACTGGTTCCCCTTCTTTTTCTGGGATCTCACTTGGTATTCCTCTTCCTTCCTTTGCTTTTATTGTATATACTCTAAACTCTTCTTCCTTTTTTGCTTCCTTCGCAAGTTTTCTACGAAACTGTTTCTTTTTTGCTCTCCCTCCACACTGTTTTACTTCAATCTGATAACAAAATTTTGCACTATCAAGATCTCCTTTTATTTCTTGTATTCCGCTTGGTGTAGGAAACTTAATTGACTGATGTAATGTTGAAGCAACATCTTTAATCGCATGAATCCATGATCTCCCCATTAGCACATTATATGGAGATTCCATATCTACTACACATAAAACTACGTGTGTTTCCATTTCACCCAGTGGTACTCGTAACGTTATTTCCCCTTTAGATTTTGTTGTAGATTTTCCCAGTCCATGGATAAGACATTTTGAATTTGTAATTTCTTCATCTTTGATCCCCATCCCCTTAAGCGCATGATAGAATATAATATCAACAGAACTCCCTGTATCAATCAAAACTCGGTTTATTCTCCATCTTTCCATAGATTTTGTAGCTTTCTTTTCATCTCGTATGATCGGAATTGTGACCACCAATGGTGAAGTGTGGTTCAAATCTCCGCTTGGAATTTCTGCTACTGAAAATGTGATTTTCTGCTTTTCCCATTCTTCCAAAGTTGTTATTTTCTTCACCTCCATAATCTTTCTTCCCCTACAATCTCGCTTGTATATTTTTCCCTTCATGTTATTATAAAATTCATCAATCATTGTCTTTGTGATCATATTACATTCTTCTCTTTCGCAGCCTTCATCTACTGACTCCATTTGATCTTCAAATTTTCCACAATTCCTTCAAATTTTAGCTATCACAATCCTCAGGTCCCCTCCTTCTAGCGCCAATTATGTAGTTGCAGAATATCCTACAACTACACCCTCAGTAGAATTTGTAAAACTTAATGATGTTCTTGATGAAGAATGACAATTTTCTTATTGATGCTCTCAACTGATTACAAAGAGTTATCTTGATGGAACTAGAATAGTTACAACTTTCTCTATTCTCTTTCCTCAGATATTTTCTAACACTTACCAGATAGAAGCCTCCCTCAATTTTACATTTGAACTACTATTTATAAGGAAATCTATACAACTGTACATAATCTGCGAAGTATCGCAACTTACATTCGCAAACTTATTTCATGTTCGCAAATCCTTCACATCTCTTCCGTGCTTTTTCTATTATCGTATTATTTTGTAACATTTTCCTCTTATACTCGTAAACCAATATCGTGCGATATTCGGTACCTACAGTAACATTGGGCGTTCAACTTTCTCTTTTGTTTACTTTGAATATTTTCAAGAAAGATACTGAGATTTTATTTATCCACTCCTCTACTCGCCCTTTAGTATCTTGCTTGAAATATTGAATTATTACCCTTATCTTCGTTTTGCTTAGTTGCATGGCTAGGAATATTTTTGCGATGTTCTGAAAAATTTGAAGGAATCTGTTTCCTGCGATATACAAATATTTCTTGCATTCTTTAATAAAATAGTTAGAGTGTAATATCAGTCTGTTGGTCTTATTTTGCCTTCCTAGTTAAAGGTCTTATTTTGCCACATTTCTTCTTTCTGCGACAAAATCGCAGGACGTCTTTACATTTTCATGTATTGACCCATTGATCTTGTCTTATCTATTTTTCTTGGAATTTTCTGTGATAATATGACAAGTCTAAATCCTCTTGCGAGAATAAATTCCCATGACATTGCCGTCTTGCGATGAGATCGCAGGACGTCTTTACACTTTCATGTAAAAACCCATTGATTTCATCTTAACATATGGCTTGTTGCCTCTATATAATTTACGTTAAGCGACAATATGACAGGCCTAAATGTTCTTGTGATCATAAAGTCCCATGACATTGTCGTCTTATGACACTTATCAGCTCCCTAATGGAGGGTGCCACCCTTATCTCCCCCCTGGTTTCCCCTTCAAGGAGGGCACATCGGCCATACAAGACTAACTCCCCCCATCCGGATTTGCCAACAACCAGTTTTTTTCGCAGCCTCTTGTCCTTTATGCCTATATGGCTTATAGTTACAAGACTACACCCTAAATGGGGTTTTCTTCAGGCCAAGTGCATCATAGCCAAGACTTACCAAAGATGGCCAGGGTAGGTTCATCCGTCCTGGGCACCCTTGGCTTAACCGTGTACCTCGGCGCCTTGGTCATACTCTGCACTTCTTGGAAGAGATTCTCAGTCGTCCAACCAGGGTATAATCTTATATAGTTGAAAATCCCAGATCTCTCTCCCGGATAGGTTTTCTTTAACCCCAACATCTGCATGACTCAGGTTCCAGTAGCAGTATAACCTTATCGCTGAGACATGTAAAGAGATACCCCCTCGTATGACGCGCTAGTAGGTCTTACATTTGCTTTTTAAGATATTTTACTCGCGAACTAGGGTGCACGCCATAAAGGTTCGTCCCATTCTTTTGATCTCTGCGAAATTGTATTCGCTTTTCTTGCGATGATGCTCGCATAAATTATAATAGAGAAAGAAGAATTTATTATTTGTTTCATCACACAATATACCAGTATCTCTTACCTTGTAGAAATTCTCACTGATAATACCTTTTCAGAAATAGTATGTTCCATGGTATGTCAAGTCTTTGGCCAACATCTCTTCCCTCGGGATCCATTAATTTGTATGCCCCATTTCCAATTATCTATTTAATGATGTAAGGTCCATCCCATTTTCTCACCAACTTTCCACCATTTTCTCGCTGGTAACTTGGTGTCTCTCGCAGAACTAAATCGCCAGGATGGAATTTACGTATTTTAACACGCTTGTTGTACTCTCGAGCTAATCTTCGCTGATAATTTTCCATATGTTGTAGAGTCTTCTCTCTATTTTCTTCCAATTCATTTAATTTATGTAAAATCATACCAGCACTTAGATTCTTTTCCCATGCCTCTCTTTTTGTTGTAGGAATAGAAACTTCTGTTGGTAACACCGCTTCAACCCTATATGTTAAACAAAAAGGTGACATTCCCGTAGCTTCTCTTCTAGTTGTATTATATGCCCATATTGCATTATGCACTTGCTCGCACCATGTTTTGTGGTATCCTTCTAACTTCTTTTTTAAGATATCTGCGATTGTTTTATTAGTTGCCTCAGCCTGACCATTTGCTTGTGGGTATAAAGGAGTATATTTTCCACATTTTATCTTAAATGCATTGAGTAGCAATTCTATATTTTGTCCTTCAAACTGTTTTCCATTATTAGACACCAACTGTGCGGGAATTCCAAATATGAAAATTATATTCTCAAATATGAACGTAAAAATATCTTTATCGCGGATATGTTATACTTCTTTTACTTCTCCCCATTTTGTGAAATAATATGTTGAAACAATTAGATATCTCCTTTGACCAGAACCAGGCACAAATGGTCCCAAAATATCTAATCCTCACTTTCCAAAAGGCCATACACTTGTTGAGGATGATAATGGTGCTCCTGGTGCATGTATATTTTTTCCAAATCGCTGACAATCTTCACAACGTCTTGAGTGTTGCTTTGCATCTTCATGCATATATGGCCAGTAATATCCTTGAATTTTTGTTATATATGCCAAAGATCTACCTCCACTGTGATTACCAGCATCACCATTGTGTATCATTTTTAACAACTTTTCTCCCTCTTCTCTCGTCAAACATCTTATCGATGGTCCATTAAAAGATCTGCGATATAGTACTCCATCTCTTAGCTCATAATTTGTTGCCCTAGTTTTTAATTTATGTGCTTTTAGTCTATTTCTTGGGATGTCTCCCCTCTCCAAATAAGCATGAATATCTGCTCGCCAATCTGGGGTAATATTTTGTTTCTCTTCCTCGCCAACTTCTACCATCATCACATCTATTTCTTCTTCATCTTTATTTATTGAAGGTGATAAAAGTGTTTGAATCTTTATGCATCTCGCCACTGGATTTGTCATCATACTAGATATGAAGGCAGAAGCATCGGCAAGTCTATTATCTTTCCTGGATATGTGTCTCCATTTTATTTTTGGAATCCTCGCAGATAATTCCTCTACGAGTTTCTTATATTTTTTCATAGATGGTTTATTTGTTGTATACTCCCCTTTTATCTGGCGAATAACCAATTATGAATCGCTGGTGATTCTAGCATTTTCCAATTTCATTTTTATCGCAAATTTTAAAGCATGGATCACAGCTTCATATTCTGTTTCATTATTAGTAGATGCAAATTCCAATCTAAATGAAAAAGTTGTTTTCTCTCCATCTGGCGAGATAAAAAAAATTCCAATCCCATTTCCTTCTCCATTTGATGATCCATCCACTAATATTTCCCACCTGTTTGGTTCTATTAATAATTCTCTTGGATCTCCATGTTCCTCTTCTATATCCATCATTTCTTCTACAGCTTCATCATCTTCTAAAGGAAATTCAGCTAAAAAATCTGCGATAATTTGTGACTTTGGCGAGGATAGAATTTCATATTGGATATTAAAGTGTCCTACTTGTTCATTCCATCTCTCAACTCTTCCTGATCTTTTTGAATTTTTCATCACTGATTCAATTGGCACTCTTGTTAACACTTTGATCTTGTGCGCTTGAAAGTAGATTCGAAGCTTAAAAGTTGCATGTACCAATGCTAGAATTAATTTCTCAATCTTTGAATAATTTCTCTCTGCGGAATTAAATGTTTTGCTAATGTAATAAATTGGCTTCTCCACCCCTTCATCTACTCGCAGCAGTACCGCACTTAATGTATATGTGGTTGTCGCGAGATAAATCAATAGTTCTTCTCCTGGTTCAGCTTTCTATGAGATAGTTATGCTCATTAAATGTTCTTTAATTCCTTGAAAAGACTTTTCACACTCATCTGTCCATTTAAATTTTGTTCCTTTCTTGAGTACATCGAAAAAATGTTTGCACTTGTCTGAAGATCGCGAAATAAACCTTCCTAGCGAGGCTAAAAGTCTATTCAGATTTTTCACATCTTTAATTGTCGCTGGTGTTGGCATATCGTGAACTGCTTGTACTTTTTCTGGATCAACTTGTATTCCTTTTTTGACACAATATACCCCAAGAATTTCCCTGAAATTACTCCAAAAGTACACTTGTCAGGATTCACTTTTATATTGAATTGACGTATTTTTTCAAAGATCTCTTTTAAATCTTGTACGTGATTCTCAGCTTCTTTACTTTTGATCAGCATATCATCTACATACACTTCTAATGTTTTGTGAATTCATTTTGCAAACACTTTCTCTACCATTCTTTGATATGTTGCACTTGCGTTTCGTAAACCAAAGGGCATCTTTGTATAACAATATAACCCTCTTGGAGCAAAAAATGCGGTATGCTCTTGATCTTCTTCAGCGAGAGGGATTTGATTGTATCCTTTATATCCATCCAACGATGATATTCTTGCATTTCCTTCCGCTGATTCGACCATTTGTGGGATATCTGGTAATGGAAAACTATCTTTAGGACAAGCTTTATTTAAATCAGTAAAATCTATGCAAATTCTTATCCCCTTGTTCTTATTTGGGACCACCACCATGTTTGCAATCCATTCTGGGTACTTTGCTTGTCTTATAATTCCTGCGTCAAGCATCTTCTGTAATTCTTCTTCTATTTGAGAATGATATGTTGTTGCGATTTTCCTTATTCTTTGCTTGAATGGTATTATATTTTTGTTAATTTCTAATTTATGACATGCTATTGATGGATCTATCCCTGGCATCTCATCCATGCTCCACGCGAAAATATCTTTATATTCTCGCAAGAGATTTATAGTTCTTTCTTCCTCGTATGCCTCCATTCTAGTCCCAATTTTCAGTATTTTTGGCTCTTCTTCACTCCTAATATTTACTTCTTTGTTGGTTCTGCTGCAGTGTAACTGTCTTCAGGTTCTCCCATTGGTGTTTGTGTTCTCGCGAGTTCATCTCCTTCTTGTGAAATTTCGCTAGGTATTCATTTTCCTTCTTTTGCTCTTATCATGTAAACTTTAAATTCTTCTTCTTTCTTTGCTTCTCTCGCTATTTTTCTGCGAGCCTTTCGCTGCTTTGGACGTTCTTCACAATTTCTCACTTCAATTTGATAACATAGCTTCGCAAGATCTGTATCTCCTATAATTTTTCCAATTCCACTGGGCATAGGAAACTTGATGCATTGATGTAATGTTGATGTTATGGCCTTGATTGCATGTATCCACGGTCTTCCCAATATCATGTTGTATGGTGATTCTACGTCTACCACACACAATGTTACTTGTGTTTCAATTTCTCCAAGCGGAATTCACTATTTCTCCCTTAGGTTTTGTTAAAGATTTTCCAAAACCATGAATATTATATGTTGAATGAGACATTTCTTCATCCCTGTATCCCATCTTCTTAAAAGTATGATAGAATATTATATCAACAGAACTTCCCGCATCTACCAGAGTTCTGTTCACAGCCTATTCTTCTGCCAATTTTACTGATTGCTCTCTTCTTATTGGTATGGTGGATATCGTAATCACCAAAGGAGATGTATGACTTAAATTTTCCTCTGAGACCTCTGCTGCTGTAAATGTAATTTCCTGCTTTTCCCAATCTTTCAACAATGATGTTTTCTCCACCGACATAATCTTTCTTCCTTCAAAATCCCGTTTGTGTATCCTTCCCTTAATGTTTTTATGGAAATCATTAATTATTGTTCTTGTCACCATATCACACTCTATTTCCTTACAATTCTCTTTGATCCTGATCATTCTTTCCTCAAATATTCCACTGATTTGCTTTTTTTGGTTTTCTTAATTTTGAACAATCCTTATTTTCTACTTCACTTTTTCTATGATTTTCACTAGTTCGATCCCTGTTTCGGGCACCAAAATGTAGTTGCAGGAATTCCTACACTACACCCATACTAAGAATTTGTGGAAATCAAGTCATAATTGAAGATGAATAACAACTGTAGAATCAGAATATCGCAACAACAAAAGAATATTGCGAAGCCGTCTCAGGCTAACTGCATAAATGATGTAACAGATGACGAAAGCTTAAACATGAGAAAGGCGTGAAGATTTTGTGACATTCAAGAATGTTGCGAATTTGACATTTGATCGCTCGCGAGAATATTGCAAATTAGATCCTAAATTAAAGGACACATGAGCTGTCATCCACTATGTAAACACCTATATAAAGAGAAAGGCATGAGATAGAAAGGGGAGGATAATTTTAGTAGGAGAGAGAGATTTTTAGAGAGAGATTTATTTTCTTTATCATCTTCTTCCCCAAAAAACTAGATCTAGAGCTCTACCAAATATCCATTAATGGAGATTGTAAATGAAATACTAATGTAATCTCAATAATCATAGTGAAGAACCATGGATGTAGATCACATTGATCGAACCATGTAAAAAATCCTTGTGTCAATTTATATTTCTAGTACTTATATTTGAAATTTAGATGATCAATAAGATTTAGATCTACAAAATATTATAGGGGGTGTGTTGTATGAAATCCTGCAACTACATTTTTGGCGCTAGAAACAGGGAGGAGTAAAGGATTTATCCTTCCTGTAATTTGTTGATTCAAGAAATTTTCATGAAGATTAATTATTGTTCATATTTTTCTAGATCTACAAAGTTTAGGTTCAAAAATGGAAATTTCATGGAAGAAGATACACTTTCAGGGAGTAAACATCATCAACAATTCAAAGATATGAAAAGAATAAGAGAAAAAAATTAGTTTCTGTGGTGAAATTCACGGAAGAAAACCAAGGTTTCAATTGAAGATTTCCATGTTCAGGAGAAAAAGCAAGAGGAAAATTGTTGAAGGAATTAAAGAAAGAACGAAGAAAAGGATAAGAACAAAACGCTGTAATTTCTATCACAAACAGAAATTCGCAGAGGTGGTTCAAGGCTGAGCGAACAACAAATAGGTCACGGAGAGGTTCTTGAACATTTGGTCCAGTGAGCAGTATGTGAGTTTGAGGTCGCAAGTTCGAATTCTCCTGCGAGCATAGTTTTCTTCTTTTTACAGAGAGCGAAAAAATATATAATTTCGTAATATTGTTTCATTATTTCGCAAACAAGAGGTAACACAGATGGTCAGCAGTGAAGAGGAGGAGTTTGATGTCTAGGGTTCAAATCTCCCCATTCACAAAGAATTTTTTCCCTTCGCAAATGTTTACCTTGCGAACGTTCGCAGCATGAACACTTCGCAGATGTTCGTTTACTTCGTGCAAATGTTTACTTCGCACAGTCTTTGATAATTTCGCAAGAAAAAATAAGTGATTATTTCGCAGAAACACTTCGCAGAGGTAGGGCTAGAACAGTTGGTCAGGAGGAATGAATGCAAGCAGAAGGTCGTAGGATCAATTCTTGCTTCTCGCACATTTATTTTTGCTATGCGAAATTTCGCACAGACTTTGCCTATTTCGCAAAGAAGAAAGTTGATTACTGTCTCACAAATTAATTTCGCAAGAGAGGGTTAGAACAGTTGGTATGGTGCGAGAATATACAAGAAGCAGGTCAAGGGTTCAAGTCTCACCTCTCACATTTCTTTTTGCTGCGCGAAGTTCATACATTTCAAGGCATTTATTCACTTCTTTGACAACAACATCAAACCATAAAAGCTAAGTACCACTTTCCTTGAACATTTTACTTTTACATAAAATAAAAGATTTTTGATTTGATTTACAAAAAGAGACATAATCGCAGAATTACAAAGATTTCAGAACTACAAAGATTTCACAATTACAAGAGAAACCGAGAAAAATATCTCGCAAAGATCAATTTATATATTTCCCTTAAATACTCGCTTTGTTTCAAATGAGAATGATATCCAACATAGAGAGTAGTAGCGGGCAAACCTTTTATGGCGTACACCCTAGTTCGCGAATTTACCCTATGATTTCGCAAGAGGCAGTGTACCTAAAGTGCGTCATATAAGGGGGTACCTATTAGGATCATTTCCATGAAGGATGTTTATCGGATGAAACGAAACAAGTTATACAAAGGAAATCAAAACAAAGAAAAACGATTTGAACTTGCAATTAAATGAATATTTTTGATAAAAGAAATGTTGAATACCAATATAAATTTTTATTTGCATTACAGCATAGCATGACGCAAAGAAAATGGAGTGAGAGTTTCGCATGATGGATTCGCAATACTTCTTACATTTAGAGGATTAAGTACTTCTTATACTTCTTAAGGATACTTCATACTTCTCATATATTTTGAGGATTAAGTACTTCTTATACTTCTTCAAGGATACTTCATACTTCGTATACTTCGGGATGATACTTCTAAATTACTTCTCAAAGCTTCAGAACTTCGCAAAAGAATAGAGGCAAGTACGTACTTTTCAAGTCCAGTATTTTTTCGCTCGTTCATTCATCAACAAAAATCAAAGACTACTACAACAACGGATTTTTTCTTAAAGATCGCTCTTCAAGCAATATTCAAGAAAAAAGAGGCAAGATGTAGGATTAGAATATCGCAACAGCAAAAGAACATTGCAAAGCCGTCTCAGGCTAACTGCATAAATGACGTAACAGATGACGAAAGCTTAAACATGAGAAAGGCGTAAAGACTTTGCGACATTCAAGAATGTTGCGAATTTGACATTTGATCGCTCGCGAGAATATTGCAAATTAGATCCTAAATTAAAGGACACATGATCTGTCATCCACTATGTAAACACCTATATAAAGAGAAAGGCATGAGAGACAAAGGGGAGGATAATTTTAGTAGGAAAGAGAGATTTTTAGAGAGAGATTTATTTTCTTTATCATCTTCTTCCCAAAAAAACTAGATCTAGAGCTCTACCAAATATCCATTAATGGAGATTGTAAATGAAATACTAATGTAATCTCAATAATCATAGTGAAGAACCATGGATGTAGATCACATTGATCGAACCATGTAAAAAATCCTTGTGTCAATTTATATTTCTAGTACTTATATTTGAAATTTAGATGATCAATAAGATTTAGATCTACAAAATATTATAGGGGGTGTGTTGTAGGAAATCCTGCAACTACAACAACACTTTGTTAATTTGACTTTCAAAGATATTTTATAAGAAATGTAAGAACACAAAAATACAACTTTCTTTCTAGAGTTTCTCTCTCCTCAAGATCTTTTCAACTCTAAAAAATACATCATCATTTTCTGGATCTATTTGAATCCTTTATATAGGAAATTACATAGTGGATGACAGCTAAGTTTTCTACTTCTTTCGGATCTATCTTTCGATCCCCTCACAGTAATTATGGCGTTCATCTCGCAAGGTTTGTAACCATCGTGGTACAAACTTTCTCTTCTCATATTCTCTCCAATCGTCAGCCTCTCGTCATTTTTTTGATTGTTTTAGTGTCACTCGTCAAATGTTGTTGAAATATTCGCGATGCTCTCGCAGATATGTCGTTAATGTTATGGGAACATTTGATCTTCTCGCAAAAGTGTCGTTTCCATAGCAAGAATATCATTGTGGCGATATTCTGGTCCTACAAATTTCATTTGCTTTTCTTAGCTATTTCTCTTGTATTTTTGTATATAACGCTTCTTTTTCATTTTATAGGTGTTTTGAAGTCATGTGGTGTGAAAGAAGAAAAAGGCGTCAAAATGGGTCATATCAGATACACGCGTAAAGCTCATATCAACTTAGTCACCTGCCAAGTGGAAGCTACGATGATGGAGTCTAAGATTATGTAAAGTTTATTACATGGTCTTAACATTTAGCTTAGGAGTTCACAATCCTAGAAACCAACATGAAGCAAATCACTAAATCAGACTACAAAGGCCTTAGTGGATTTTACTCAAGGGAATCGCACATGTGCAATTCAAAGAATGATAATTAGGTCTCATTACAAGCAGAGAAGTACTCTTCATCAGCTCAGAGCTATGAGAGGTTATATTTCTTCTTGTTTCCTGCAGAGATCGAGAAGAGTAAAGAGTAGAGAATACCTCCATTATGAACCAACTAAGAGCAGCAAATAGGGTACTATCTGTGGTGGTTATGGGAAGAGTGTGGTCAAGTTCTGGAGCATGAACTCAGTCGAGAGAAGTTGTTGAATACATGGGTTTTGTTGAGTGTATGATTTAATCAGTGGCTCGAGTATGAGTGGTGGTTGTAGCTCAAGGTACATGCGAAGTGTTTTAATTGGATTAAATTTTGGTAAAGATTTCAGGCGGTGGAACTGTGAAGAACTGAAGCCGTTACCGACCATTTTCATGGGAATATATGAAGGGAATTGCTACAGTATTAGTGTGTTTAAATGAATTATAAATGAATGGGTTGGTGATTGAATGTGAAATCTTCGCAGGGAAGGATTTGTGCTATCTGCAATATACAGCAAGTGCCTAGCCATGGTCAATTTGATACACGCACTGCAGTTGTTCGACAAAAAGCCTGTGCCACCAGTTTTACACATTCAACTTCAGTCACGATCTGGTACTGATCCAGGTTTGCTATCAGCTAGCCATGGGTCTGTAGGTGTGTACGGAGTACTAGTGAAAGCACTTGAAAGCCAACAAGAATTGAAGTTTGTAGTCGTGGGTCTGTTGGGTGTTTTGGAAGAGTTTGAGGAGGATTCAGAGCTAAGGATTTGAGTTCAGTGTTGGGCCGAGATAATAAACGAGAGTCTTGATGCCATAGATTTACTGTAATGGAAGCAGGGAAGATGGCAGGGATTGAAATGGAGATATTGCATTGGCTGAGATGATGATGGTGGATGTTGTTTTGAACAATGGGTGTTGCTGCTGGTAATGAACACTAAAGTAGCAGGAGTGATTGTGTCAGGGAAAAAAATAGTGTCGTTGCTGTTAAGAAGAATTGGTGCTTGCTTCCATGGGAAAGAAGTGTAGCTTGGTGGTTGATTGGTCTGCGAGACATAGAAGTGAAGGTTTGTGTTGGTTACAGAGCTGGCAAAGGGGGAACTCAGGGAGGTGCTTAAGCTGCAATGGAAGATCAGTTTTGTTATGTAGTTTGAACTGGTACTGAAAGATGATGCAGGAGCTGATAATTGCAGCAGTAGAATGGTGATAAATAATGAAGTTGCGATTCAAGAAGTGGTTTGAGATGGGCATGAATGAAAATTAATAGCCGAACTGGTGCTGAGATGAAATGCAGGTAAGGAATTGAGATGGTTGTGACAGTGAATGAAGGATTTAGGTTGCTGTCTTTGTAACTGAGTTGAGGGTTAGCTGAGATTGAGTTGCAGTTGGTGGAGTTGCATCCACGGATGAAGCTTAGGATTACAGTGATTGCAAATAAGTTATAGTGGGAAGGTACATTACAGTTATGGTGTGTGCAAGAGCATCTGGAGTTGATGCTGTTGTTGGTATTTGAGAATACATTGCAGGTGATGGTAGGTTGCAATAATGTGCAGAGTGGTTGCAGGTGGAGATAAGAGCTGATGATTGCAGTAGCTGAGCAGTTCAGAAATTGAGCTCAGTGCCATTGGTTGAACTGGGAATGATTTCTAATGTTGATGCCTTGATTCTAGTAAAATTCTAGATAGGGAATGGTAAGGGGAATGTGTTGTTGGCAGTGTCAATGGAACTGATATGGTGCAATGGCTTACAGACTGAAGTTTTGGTAGTGAGATGAATGGTTTAGTTCTGATGGGTTTATGTGGATTGTGCATGGATTGAACGTAGGGAATGTGTAGTGCTATAATGAGCTGCAAATGAAGGCTGGAGTTGCTGCAGTATGGCGATGAACTGAAAGTATGGCCTGAGATAGTTTTGAAACTGCAACAACAGTGCGAAAAGTGAGCAAAAATGGTGAGCCGGTGGTACTAGTTACGGTTGTCGGAATTTGGAGTTTGAAGCATGGATCGTAATGTTTCAGTCAATCATAAAGGGGGTACGAGTAGGATGCAAGAGTTGGCGGCTGGATATATGAGCTACGCGTCACACTTTTGGGTACATTTTCGCAAGAAATAAGATGTTGGGTTGGTTGGTTTTTGTGAATGTATGAACTGCATAGAAGTAGAGTGGGAGAGCTGGGAGTATGCACTTGCTGGTGACAGTTTCCGATAGTTCAGTGTCCGGAGATATTTTTCCGGCAATAAATTCCGGCAACCGGTCGCCGGATTCCGGTGATGATGTCAGCAATCCGGCGACCCAAATTTGGACCCAAAATTTCCAAAGACTTATTTTCACACATGGGCTTAGTGGATCACTTGGAGAAGGGTTTTGAGAAGACCTAATATTGGAAAGAGTATTCTTTTGGAATGGGAGAAGCATATAAATAGAAAATCTTTCTCTAAACCTAAAAATATCTTCATTTGGGAGAATTCTACTTTTGTTCTAGGGTTTCATGATAGTTTCTTCTTTGATTATTATGATGATGTTTTCCAAAAACACAAGTAGTTGATTTTATTATTGGTTAAAGATGTAGTTGGATTTTGCAACCAACTTATTAATTTTATGAATTAGTTTTCTCTCCATATTATCGCTCACTTTCTACTGATTATAATAATTGCATGATTGATGTTTTGCAATATGATTGAATGTTTGGTTAGTTGAGTCTAGAATTTATTGAGCATACATCCATATCTATAGATATTTTAGGGTTCATCATCGAGTGATAACCTTAAATACAAGTAACATGATATAATTACGGTTTGTAGTGATACACTCTTGTAATCGTATGTAGGAATTGACCTTTGTTCGAATTGTTTGTGCAATGTATTACAATTGTATTGATTAGCCTATTTCTGAAACTTAATGCTCTTAGGAATTGAACTTAATTAGCGCAAGGCGTTATGTTATTCTTTAGGTACAATTCACATATGCAGCTCTAATGTGTGTGTTGATGACTTAGGAAATTTACGGAGTATTCTTGCACTAAGGTATTCTAGGGCTTTTGATGATAGTGAGATTAAACACGCATTATATTCATACTTTCAAGAACTTGTTACAATTGAAGATGAAACCTTTACCCAATATTTCACATCCTTGATTTGCGTGCTTTATTTATTTGTTTTGCTTTTATTTTATATTTAATTACATAAAAATCAGAAAATCCCCCCGATATTTTATTTAGGAAACCGAAACATATTGACAACCAAGACCTCTCTTTCCCTTGCTTCATTATATATTTTTAGTATTAAGAAAGTGTAATTTATTTTTGACGCATACGACTGCGATCAATGTTCTTCTTTGTTAAAAAAATCTTTTATATGCATTTGGTAGCTATTCTTGGTGTAAATCCGTGCAAATTTTTTTAATTCTACCTTATAAGGACAAAGATTATTTTTGCAGTATTAATCTTTATGATTTTATATATTGCAACTTGTTATGGGATATGTGTGTTTACTTCCATGAACTTTGATTGTCTCATACGTGGTCAAAAGTTAAGTCTTTTATATGTCAGTATGCAAGTATTGATAAAAGATTGAATGAACTTTTGACAAACAATAGTTAAACCTATTATGTCATTATACAAATAGTGGTGGAAGACAAGATGAACTTTTGTTTACAAAGATTAAAGTCAATTATATGTCATTCTGCAAATAATGATGATAAATAGAACGAATCTTTGTTTGTTCCGCAGTATAGATCTCCCTAATCCATGTCTTTATGTGAATACTGTGTGGCTCCGTAAGTTCTCTTATATTGAGCATGGCCAATTGAATTGATCATTTTTGTGGCTAATTCAATTGGGATTTTTGGATACAAATTCATAGTCTTATGTGATTTGTTAATGTCCAAAGAAATCCTTCTTTTTTTGTGAAAGTATGGTCGCTCTTGTTGTTCTTTCGGGAATGCCATTTTATGGGGGAGAGTTCTTAATTGAAGTTGTGATTAATTTCTAAATATTTGTGGGGAGTGCGGCTGTGGAATATTATAGGGGCTATCTTGTATCTTTATAAACTCTTTGACGAATACATTTAGTTTCGTCTATATGATTGCAACTAAAAATTTGATATGTGATTTCTTTTGGTCATGAAGCATCTCTATGAAAATTTCATCAGGATCCCACTAGTTTTCGCACCTTTGCCAATTTTATTGACAAAAAGGGGGAGAATTAATTGTGGTTCACACTATAAATACATATAGTTTTCGGGTCATTATGTAAGGGGGAGTGGTTTCCATGTGATATAGAGTATTGAATAAGAGGGAGTAATACATATCACCATAGTATTGTTGTCAAATTTGTGATACAATTGAACTTTGATGCTATGTAATAATACTATGACACTGTGTAACAATGATTGATAGATTTTGTTATGGGTTCTGTATCACATAGACTTTTGTATGTGATGCAAATTTGTTTATTAAAGTCTTCGACTTTGGGTCGTAACAACTCTTAGTTGTGGGTGAGATCAGCTAAGGGAATCAAGTGCGTAGTGTCCTGCTGGGATCAAAGACTTAAGGAGCGAAACTGTACCTTAGATCAGTGTGATATTGATTGGGGTTCAACTACAATCCAGATCGAAGTTAGTTTGTAGCGGGCTAGTGTCTGTAGCAGCTTAATACAGCATGTGGTCAATCTGGACTAGGTCCCAGGGTGGTTTTTCTATATTTGTGGTTTCCTCGTTAACAAAGCTTCTGGTGTCTGCGTTATTTCTTTTTCATATCATATTTTGTTATATAATTAAAATATCACAGGTTATGCGTTGAATCTATCAATTGGTAAATACAACCTTTGGTTATTGATTGAAAATGAGTGATCCTTGACAAAAGGGGGGAGAATTAATATGTTGTTCACACTACAAATACATATGGTTTTCGGATCATTATGTAAGGGGGAGTGGTTTTCATGTGAGATAAAGTATTGACTAAGGGGGAGAGATACATATCATCATAGTATTGTTGTCAAAGTTGTGATACAATTGAACTTTGATGCTATGTAATAATGCTATGACACTGTGTAACAATGATTGGGAGTTATTGTTTTCTCATTGTTATGGCTACGGATCTTCAACAACGATGATGCTGAATTGAATATCTTTGGAATCGTTGGAGTACTTGGAATTGACGAAGATTTTGAGTAATGTTGAAGAACCAAGGAGATCAAGCATGTGGATAAGAAGCTGCAAAGTTGATTTATTTTGTATTCCATATGTATTGATAGTTTTTTCACTAAAACTGACGAAGGGGGAGTTGTTAGAACACTGCTCGGTCGAACTCGCAAGTGTTGATATCTCAAGCTTGTTTGTTAAGTTTAGTTGCCAAAACTATAAGTCTTGAATTCTAGTCTACTTATAGCTAAGTCTCGGACTAGGATAGTAAGTATAGTTGAGCTCTAGACTCCACGGCGTTCATCATGCAAAGATGAAGAATTACTCAAGGAACTGGTGGAGCTTCATCGACAAAAAGGTATGTGGATACTTGAACTTATCTATCACCGAAAAGTCTATCTACTATATCTCCTATCTTGAGACAAAGGTCGTATTGTTATATAGACTTCGATTATACACATTTGCTATTTCGAGCCGAGTTTATCTCACTTATCTATTTCTCGAAATATGTGTTGGTAAGCTTTTGCTTTTGCCAAGTTCATCTTTACTCATGATGAAAGTCATGTTGGTTATTTCAATATCTTGTAAATCGCTTTGATGAAAAATAGTTTGTGAATAACAACTATATAACATCCTATAAGAATGTTTCAATGATTGTAATAAGAGTTTTGAACATGTAACCATATTTAGATATAATCATAGTATGTTTTCAGATTTGTGTACAAGTCCAAAACCGGGAACCCAAAGTATGCGTACCCGTACACGTACTGGCGGTTGTTGGAAATCCGGTATAGTATGCGTACCCATATGCGTACTGGAAAAAAATTCACGTCCGTGAATTTCTGCTGGAGTTTGGAAGTGAAACAAACTCAATCCGGTTACTTAAGTTCGCGTAACCGTTCGCATACTTAGGTAGGTTACTCTCTAAATCGGTTTGTTCATGAACTAAAGCATTTATATATATTAAGGAATGCAATCTTTCCAAACTGTGTCTACAATGTTCATGAATTGATTCGAGTAAATCAAAACCGATTTTGCTTCGATTGTGTCTTATATACTTATGTGAGATTTCATAAATTGAACAACTCTCTAACTAGTTCATTTGAGTCATTTGGACTAGTTATGGTGAAGATAAATATGGTTGATATGAAAGTGCTCATATGGATAACCATTGGTTAAATATTGTTGAACCAACTAGGTGTACACGTTTAGGTATGGTTACTCAAACCTAAATGAAGTCACATTTCATTTGTGTATAACAAGCTAAGTTCGATCTAACGGTTGAAAGTTATTAGCTTGAATCTATTAAGGTTTTCATCAAACGATGATTATTGAATGCTTTGTTACCAAGGTAACTTAGATTGCAAACCCTGATTTGGAGACTATATAAAGGAGAACTCTAGCAACTGGGAAACCTAATCCCCACACCTCCTATGTGATACTAGTTGTATAAGCTAGAGTCGATTCTCCTTTAACCTTAGATTTATCTCGAGACCATGTAGGTTAACGACTTAAAGACTTCATTGGGATTGTGAAGCCAGACCCAACTATTTTATCTGTAGTTGTGTGATATGATCTTGCTGTTACTATTGTGATTAAGTGCAATCATAATATTAGCTTAAGATTTATATCTCCGATAGGCAAGATAGAAAAGTAGTCACAAACATCTTCGTATCATCATTTGTGATTCCACAATATCTTGTTTCACTAGTCGATTAAGATTATTGTGAGGTGATTGATATCTCTAGGATGTTCTTCGGGAATATAAGTCTGGTATATCAATTGGTTCATGTTCACCTTGATTTATCAAAAGATAAAACAAAACTCGTAGGTATTTCTGCAAGAGACAGATTTATCTATTCATGTAGACTTTTCTATGTGAGATAAAAAAAATTATTAAAGTCTTCGACTTTGGGTCCTAGAAACTCTTAGTTGTGGGTGAGATTATCTAAGGGAATGAAGTGCGTAGTATCCTGTTGGGATCAGAGACGTAAGGAGTGCAATTGTACCTTGGATAAGTGTGAGATTTATTGGGGTTTAACTACAGTCCAGAACGAAGTTAATTTGTAGTAGGCTAGTGTCTGTAGCGGCTTAATACAATGTGTGTTCAATATGGACTAGGTCCTGGGGTTTTTCTGTATTTGCGATTTCCTCGTTAACAAAACTTCTGGTGTCTGTGTTATTTCTTTTCCATATCATATTTTGTTATATAATTAAAATATCACAGGTTATGTGTTGAATCGATCAATTGGTAAATCCAACCTTTGGTTATTGATTAAAATTGAGTGATCCTTGAACATTAGTCTTTGGTACCGTTCAAGTTATTTTTCTTGTATTCAATCACGCTCGCAAATTTTTATTTGTTTGAGTGAGGATTGAATTGAGAAATTGAGATATAACTCTTTGATATACTTTTTATTAAGATTGAGTCTGACTGTCTAGTTGATTCTCTTAAAAGTATATTGGAGTGAGTCCATACAGATTGCTAAGTGAAATATTGGGTGAGGTTGTTGTACCCCCACATTTTCAACATGAAATGATTGCAACTCTTTGGCTTATCTGGAAATACAGGTGTAATGTTTATTTTCAACATGAAATAATCAACCATAACTCTGCTTTACTGCCTCTTTTCAAGTATCTAGCTTACATTTTCAATATTACTCATACTAATCAATGCAGATGCTTCTTTTATAAGCCTTTTCATTTGGCAGGTATTGTTATGTTAACTAGAAATTCTAAAGGGTCATATCTTGCAGGAAAATGAGTCCTTAAAAGAGTAAGTCTTGTTCATCAGGCTGAAAGTTGGACTTTACTAGAATCTATGCAATGGGCAATGCAACACAACTGGAACAAATTGATCTTTGAGTCTGACTGTAAACATGTAGTATTATCTATAAATAAAGGTTTGCTTTCCTACTGGCAATCTTCTTCCTTGATAAATAAGTGTGTTGAACTGTGTAATAATCATAATAACTGGTCTTATATTTGTATCCCTAAAGATTATAATAAGGTGGGTCATTAGAGATTGTAATCTTGGAGAATGGTAGCAAGTTCTATCATCAGATCTAAAATAGCTACTGATGTATCTTTTCTTTCTCTTTGTCAAAAAAAAAAAAAAAAAAACTAACTTGGGGAGTGGATTTTCCGGACTGGCGATGCCGGTGAGTGAAAACTTGAGGAAGGAAGTTGGATTTCATTTGATCAATCCAGTTCTTCTTCTTTGTTTTATCTCTTCTAAGCCTTCCTATCTGTATCTCCACTTCTCGAGCTACATCGCAACCCCCAAAACTCTATTTTTTACTGTCGTTTTTCATGACTGCCATTTTTAGGTTTTGTTGCAGTTATCTTTGATATCATATCGAGGATGAGAACTCGATCGTTAACATCAATCTATGCAACTATGGATGATGCTTTTCAATCCTTTGCAACATCTTCAACTCAGGACGTGCCTATTCAGATCTCTGCAAATCCAACTGACGCCATTGTTCGGAAAAAAACGTAGCTCGATTCGGCAGTCTGCAGTGTCCAAGGTAAATACTCCTACTGAGCTTGTGATGTCCGTCACTTCCATGACTATCTCTGCAACTCCCACGGATTCACCTACAGTAAGTCATACCCTCTGTATTGTTGTGATTCATGCTACTACAGCTTCGTTTGAGGCTTCAGCAAAGGCATCTCATGACGCAGCTTCATCTATGGATGATCTTGATATTCAATTCTCTGCATCATCATCATCTTTACAAGGGGCTATTGTTCGACACCAGGGAGACAAAGACCAAACTTCAGGAAAGCATCAATGTACTTTTCAAGGCTTCGATGGATGCAAGAATGGTGTCAACAGTAGATGTTATAACCAAAGCTCATTGATCAAGTATCTACGGGATAAGCATTATCCTACTGCTGAGAGCATGGATAGATGTTGTGAACGGATCAGTAACAGTTTCCTTGTTGATTGTTTTTTTTTTTTATTGCTGAGGCATAGGAGAGAGAAAGCGATTTTTGAGGCGATTTTTCAACAGCGTAGACTAAAGTCTAGGTTTTAATTGCTTCACTGATTTCAGGTAATTTCTATATCAGATTTTTGTTTATTGATCTATTATCAATGATGGGTGGTTAGTTTTTTTCATAAATTCATCAAATATGGTAGTAGATTCTGCCATTGATGGGTCTTGGACCTCAAAAGTTAATAACTTCAGATCTAAAAAAATGGGAACCTTGATTGACCTTACTTCTCTTCCTGAAGCAAGTAAACATGGTGATGATACTGCAATAATGATTCCTGATGAATTAATGGATAATAGTTTGGATGAATGGAAGTTTAGTCTTATAGGCAGGTTGGATTTCCAGAAATTGAAAATAGAGCTTGCTGATAAGGTTTTGAAAGATCAATGGAAGCTAAAAGGAAGTTCTCAATCAATTCCATTGGGAAGGGTTTTTTGTAATCAAACTTGATAAATCGAAAATGATCAGTAAAAGAATGGGAATGGTGGTTTATGGCAGGTTGAGAATCAATTTTTGAAGATTAGGGAATGGGAACCAAACTTCAAGCCTGAAAATCAAAAGTCCTCCACTGCTTTTGTTTGGGCTCTTTTTCCAGGTTTACGTATTGAGTACTGGAAGGAAGAGATCATTCTGTCCATTGGAAAAACAATTGGTAGACCAATTCAAGTGGATGAGACTACTTTGAAGCGTGAAATTGGTTATTATGCAAGTGTGATGGTTGAAGTCGATTTAACTAAAGAAATCCCCGATAGAATTTGGATTGGCTCAAAGTATGGGGGTTTTTATCAAAGCATTAAAATCCCTAAGCTTCCAAAAATTCGTGGAACATTGTAAGAGTGTAGGACACATTGTATCTGAATGCAGGGTTAATAGGAATGATCTGAATAAGCCAGAGGAAGGGGAAATTGTAGAGGAAAATATTAAATTTAGAAAGAAAGGTAAAAATAAAGACAAGGAGGAGAGAACTTTGTCGGTAGTTCGGGTTTAAAGATGATCGGTCGTTGTGAACATGACCCGGTGGTTGATAGTACTCCTCCTTGTTACAAATGAAAATTTGGAATCAAATTATCAAACTTTTCATGCTCTTAATGACATGGAGGATGACGGTTCGATCAAAGATATGCCTATGGAACTATGCAAGGTTCTGACGAGTGTCTCAAGTGCTCCGTCTTATTAATGGAGTTTCGACAATGAGGAGACGTTGGCGACTTATCAAAAGAGAAAGCTAAAAAAGGTAAAGCCGGGATAACCGGCAAAGCAAGTAAACAAGGAGTGGTTAATCCTCAATCTTCTATAATGACCACAAGGAAGCAATCTCACGAACAAATTGCAAGGTCTCTTGGGAGAACGGGAACAAGTTGCTACTGTCTCGGGGTTCCTCAGATTCGGAGGTAAGCATCTCTAAGCCATCTTCTTCTGCGCCAGTTCCGGGATCGATTAGAAGTGTCAGCTCAAAAGCCAAAGCTACGGGGTTGTTTCCGAACGGCGCTCTTGACTCAAAGTCGAAAGGGATGTCGATTTCGATAAAAGATCCTAATAAAATTTCGGCAACAGGTCTAATTGAGTCTCTCTCAGTGATGGGTTTCAGTTTTCCTTCTTCTAAGGAAGATCGCCAAGAAATGTTTAAAAATCTTGCTGACAATCACAAGGAGATAAGTATAGTGGAAGGGTAACTTTTGTTCCCTTTTGTGTTCCTAGTTTTGTTAGTTTTTTCTTGCTTTGATCTTTTGTGCTTTTAGATGTAATCGCCTGCACACGGCTTGTGTGTTCTTCAATATTTTTATCTTTGCCGAGGAAAAAAAAAAACAGTTTCATTGTTTTCAAGGCTTGGGAAAGCACACTACTGGGGTTCGGATATGGTTGTGCGCTCCTTGTATGATTCTACATACTTGGAGATTACCGTGTCGACACAATGGAGGCGTGACTCTTTGTCCCTAGAATGGGAAGGGAGCTGATTTACTGGTGTATGGAATTACATGTCCTACTCCTTTGGTTGCTATTGACAATGATGTTTCTAATGAAGTGGCAGCGGAATCGGTACTTAGTCTCAATTTAGAGCTATTGGACAGAGTTTTACAGAGCCAAATAACCACAGTTTCAAGCATTCCCGCTAAGTGTAAGCTTCTCTTTGCCAAAAATTTTAATGCTGCAATTCAAAGGGTTGTTAACAATCCTAATGACATCTCTCTATGGATTAAACTGCTTCTTTTTCCTATTTGAACTCTTTGTATTTACTTTCCCAAGAGTAGTATGGAGGAGCAATCCGGAAACATTAAGAAATTCCAGACTGCGGCGATATTGCTGGCTTTGCAAAAATGGATTGAGCCGAATGGTTGTGTCACCCTGCTTTATAGAGAATTGGAGGAGCAACCCGCACTACAAGAAGAACGACATAAGGACAAAAAAAATCAGGAGAAAACACTAGAGGATCAGGAGGCAGTGAACATACGACTTTGTCGTAAGAAGCTACGTAACGGGTTGTACACATATGCTATTCGCACCTTAACTTCCAATGGTATGGCTTCACCCAATTCAGGTACTTTGAAAGAACTGCAGGACAAGCACCCTCAGGCAGCTCCTCCTTTGATATCAATAAATCCTATAACATAACCACCTTTTATTGCATCTAAATACTTGGTCCTGAACAAGCTGAAAATATTTCCCAAGGGGACCTCATGCGGGATAGATGTCCTTCGAGCTCAACATATAGTCTATGATTTGAGTGGGTCTACTGCTGCTGTGTCTGATAAGCTTATTAATTCAATTACCGAGCTAGTTAACATATGGATTGCAGGTGGTTGTCCGTTGGCCTTAGGGGAGTCTGTCGCCTCAGCTACCCTAAATCCCTTGCTCAAGCCTGGAGGTGGTATACGTCCTATTTTTGTAGGTACGATTTGGAGACGTTTAGTTTCTAAAGTTGCAGCTTCTCATGTTGTAGGGACAGAATATCGCAGGATATTGAGTTACGAACATAATAGCGAATATAAGAGGAAAACACCGCAAGATATTGCGATAGTAGAAGAGATATA